>JAFBJU010000579.1:227265-292804 GCA_016785305.1 Colistium nudipinnis
TTTTTGAGTTAGGTTTTTGTCATTATAAAAAACGAGGAAAGGTAACCGAATATATTGTCTTGGAGACGTTATAATAGGCATCATTCATATTATCATTGAACATTCAAACGACTCATCAGTTGATGTTTTGATTTGACAGAAATGTAATTACAAAATTCTTCTGTCCCACAACCAAACATAGACTTTTGCAATTTTCCCTTCATTCCTCAAGTTCATGCAACTCAATAGACAGCACGTCTTTTACCTGTGCTAGTTCATATTATCCACTCGGTTTTTAAACATTGTAATTGCAAATGACTGAGTTCTCCACCTATCCCCTTCTCTTTCCTATGTCTATACTTCTTTCATACTTGCATACAGTACATCAGGATGAGAGATGAATCCACATTTGAGATAGCTACTAAATTATGCATATAAAAGGGCGGTGAGCCATTTTGCATTGAGAGCTGCTGCTTGTAAAGCAGGGTCTTTTCACTGGACCTTCAACGGTTGTGTGGTGTCATTGTGGACCATTAGAGTGAAATCAGACCATTTTGATAATGGCTTTCAATTAGTGACCTCAGACGGAAGAATCACAGATGTAACATCGCCATCTAAACGGATGTGTTTTGTCTTTGCAAGGGCAAATAATTGCATTTGGAAACGGGCACCTCCCCAGGCAGAAGCATCTATTTATTGGTGGCACTCGCATTCAGACACAAAGGCGCACGCGTCGGCGTGCACATCTACAGTGCGCACATACGCACTGAAATGTCAGTGATCAGTGAAGGCAGCAAATCACCTTGTGACACCAGAAAGAGAGAAAGGTCCCAGTAACCTTGTAAAAGGCAATTGCTGGGGCCACAAATTAAATGAAACGGCCAATAAAATTACTTGGCATTACAGGCCACTTAATAAGAAACAGACATGTGCCACCTTTCATGCTATATACCCACCACCTATCTAAAGTATAACACCAAATTGGCACCTATGTCCAAAATGGAACTGGAAAATGACTTGATAATCTGTTTAGGTATTTTGAGTAATTGGGTCTGGTGCCAGTGAAGGGGATTTCCTTGACTGTTGAAAGTGTCTGCTAGTAGTCCATTCCCAGTTCCTTGGTATAATTACTCTGACAGAGCTGTGGCCACAGGGCCTGTGAGCAGGGCTGCTTTTTAAACTGTAAATTATGAAGGATTAGCATTTATGAATTTTAAATCAGGACTGTGGTAGGAGACACTAAAGCTGCTTAGTGACTGCAAACGGCAGCGTCTAAGCAGGCGGCACTACACCCCTCTCTCTCCAAGCTGTTCACTATGTGTGTATACTGTGTTTGTGTATGTATCTATGTGTGTGTGTGTGTGTGTGTCTGTTTATTCAAACATGGCTCCGCACAAACACAAAATGCTCCGACTGGACTCCCACTATTTTCGCTTAAAGCGAATAAGGATCTGACATCTTAACATCAGCCCCATCCCAGCCTACTCTGTTTTTGTGTGTTTGTGCCTGTCTGCCTGGTGTGTGTCAGTGTGTGTGTGTGTGAGGCAAAGTGTGGGTGTGCCAACTCATGCAGGGTGCATCTCCCCTGTCACTCCTTCTCAGGCTGGGGTTCTGCTCCTCACTGGCGTGTCACACTATGCAGAATATCCAATGGGTGATTATGTTAATGTGGGATTTGATCCATGTTAAATTATGCATAATGGATTGATGTGGCACAAAGTCATCAATTAGACGGATATCAGCACTAAAAAGTGTGACACAGCATAATTTTCTTTCGCTGCTTTTTCCCCCCCCCCCCCTTTCATTACAGAGTCAGTAAATGACAACTACAAGAAGCCACATACACCGCCTCAGACACAGTGTGTGTGGCGAGTTATGCAGTTTATTTGTGTGGGCCTTTCACTTTGTGTTTGTGCATATACGTGTCCACCTGTCCCGCTGGTAGTTGACCTTGCTCTGTTTCAGATTTACAGTCATCATACTCCTCAGCTGAGGTGTGAGTCCACGACTGGCATGTAGTGAAATTCTGCAGCGGGGTGAGGTTTCGGAGGCAGACACCACCAGAGGCCTCATATCACACCTCTAGGAGCTGTCTGCACCAGGGTCACTGAGCCATGACCCCCGGCCTGCGGTGTTAACTGGTTTAGCCAGGTGGCAATAGCAGGAGGGGAAGGATTCCGTGGGCTGAACTTAAAAAAATCCCAATGAGCTGAAGAACCCCAGAGTACAGGACAAACCCTTATCCTTGCCAAGCTTTCTCTCACACGGACTGCTCAAAAAAAAAGCCCAGTAGATCTTTTTGTACCTTCATACCCGGTTTTTACAGGTTTCTCTGGTGTTTTACTGCAGTTTCTTTGTCAACACACTCCCCCAACATGAAAACAGCCTCGCTGTGCTCCTTCCCTACTAGAGCCACCAAGTGCCTGGATGTTTAAAATGACATTTAATCCGACCTCCCTAAGACAAAGACCACATTTCTGGGATCAAATGGAAATACAAGAGTCCCTCTGGGTCTGAATGACTTTCAAATGTTCAAATAGATGTACTTAAACTAATTGAAATAAATAGTAATAATTGTCACAAACCAAAAGTAGTAGACCAGAGTCCCTGACAAAATTAAACAACCCCAAACAGGTCGGTGGTTACCTAACAATCTATCAGTGTAACATCGCCCGTACGAGTTGTGAGCAGCTGTCAATATCTCTATTTCTTTTATGTTGGCGCCAAAAGAATATCCGTGTAGAACGTTTCAATAAATTACATGACTTACATTTATTTTAAATGAGAAAAGCTACCCACACATTTTATACAATCTAGAGTACTGGTTTTGCAGCTTTATCCCAGCAAAAGCTCCTCTCCTACACTCGAAAGCATAAGTGGACACCATTTATTGATTTTCTTTCAAGCCGGGTTGCATTGATTGCTGCAAATATGGCAGACGAATCCAGCTGGTTGTGCGTCCACTGGGACAAAGTGGGGAGGCAGACAGGGAGCTAAGGCTGGGCGTGCCACAGCAGGGGGCCAGGGTTCATTACACAAACTAAGAGCCCACTGGCCTGACACAACTCCAGCCCCGACCCCCACCCCGCGCTGTTCATCCTCTACTTACCCCCAAATTAAACTGAGAGCTTTTTAATTATTTATCAATACCATGCACTCATCGCGGATCAATCAGTGTGAATGGTTTTTGGACATAATGAAGGAGCCCGCTCCAATGGACTTGTGAACATTGATCGTGATCTTTGCCATTGTGCCTTAAGTAAAGATGAGCTGTGGTGACAGTGGTGTTGGTAATTTGGGGGGGGGGGTGTGCGCGAGGATGAAGTGGAGCGCGCCCCTGGCACTCTCATCCCGCCTGAACACAAGTGTGCTTCAGCAAAGCCCAACAGTGTCTGTGCGGAGAGGCCGTCTCATCCTCCGTCATTAATCAGGCTCTTAAACAGGACACCTCATCTTATCATCACATCCCATTGTACTCGCAGAAGAGGGCAGGCATCTTCCCGGGGCCAGAAGCACCACACACACGCCTCCTCAGAGAACACTTCTCGCAGCAAATTACACACATCCACACCACTCCCCAGGTTTAGTAAAGCTTGATTCATTGTGCTTCCAAGGCCTCTGAATGAACCTAAGCAACCTTAACTTTCCCTCTCTGCCTCCATATTTCTCTCTGGGTGCATCATGTCAAGCAGAGTGAAGAACTATTCCATCTGGAATTATTAGCCGGAGACACACAATGCAATCTAATTTCATACCGCCGCATTCAATCACTATGAATTCAGTAGCACAGGGGCAGTAAATGGGGTGCAGGTATTTCAAAATGAAGGAATGGCTGGAGATGCATTTCTGTACCTGAATTTTATGAAACGAAGAAGAAAAAAGGATCAACTATCATTTACTTTACACATCATGTGCATTTAAAAAGCAGCGAGTAAAGACTGTGATGTTAAATTCACCAGATTGTTTGTGAGGGAACAAGCCAACATAAAGCAGGACAGCATAATGAGATTCTTGTTTGATCCTTTTTTTTTTTCTGGTGGGGGTGGAATTGGATTATAGGGGACTTATTTGTTTGCGATATTGAGCACTGCAAAAATAAATTCACACCTATTCAAATTGAAATCAGACCTAGGTGCATCAGATAATCCCTTTCTGAGATAGTATGAACTGACAGTCCAAGCCCACACACTGGAAAGAAATAATCTGTCCCGAACAAAACAGATACATAGCCTACCTTGCCAAAAGCATACCAAGATTTTTTACAAATATTTACCCGTCAAGTATGTGCTTGATGTTTATTTGATTTTTTTCTCCTTGAGGCCTAAACAGTTGCATCCATATGCATGGGGAATTTGAGCCTGACTCCCAATCATCGTGTCACAAAGAGTCTTAGCGAAAGCGCCTTCCCGATAGCTCAGTTTGTCGCTGGATCAGGAAACCTGAATTTGTTTTGAATCCCCGCAGCCTTTTGAGATGTCAGGCTGTATCGGCGGAGAGGCCCGTGATGGCCGCAGTTATACAGCATGGCAGCTCCAGCTGCTCGTGAATCTTTTTTTTTTTTTTTTTGAAATGGCTTATTTCGGAGGGAGTGTTGAGACATAAGCCTGGAAGAAGGACAAGGTTTAGTGTGAAGATGAGCGGTGGGTAGCTGCTGCGAGGTTGCTGCTGGTGGTGGCGGTGGCGTCGGCGGTTGCGGTGAGACTGCGAGAGGCTCTAATGTGAGAAGGGGATGAACCAGAGACACAGCGGAAAAAAGGGGGAGGGAGGTGGTGGTGGCGGTGGCGGTGGGTGGGTGGGTGTAATGCAACCTCGGTATGAACCCAAACTAGATGTGAGCTTCAAACACATTTCCTCCCGATGCTGCTAGCATTCATATGAGCAGCTTAGCGCTTTATCTCCCCGCAGGCTGGAGGCAAGTGTGCCTGCGCGATGTCCACTCCGAGGCCGCGTGCGCCGGGGCGCCTCGGGGGTCAGGGGGCGCCAGGCGATGTCTGCCGCGCAAAGCTCTGAGGCTCGCCCGGTGCGCAGTGCTTCCATCACGCGCCAGCACCTCTGTGCCCTGATGGGGCAAATGAAACCCAATACGGCCCCCATACGACAGAATGGCACAGGGAGCAGGTGCGGATGTATCGTGCAGAGCGGGCCCTTTTATGATGGAGTCACCTTCCTACGTCTTTTGCGCGTTTCCGTGCCAGACCTTTGTACATTATGTAGTATGATGAATTTTTTAGATCAGCCCGACGCCTATTATTTGTCCACAAAGAGCAGGTCGGTAAACACCTGCAGGAGGATGTTGTCGAAAGGGTTTAAACGTCACAGCCCTCCACCCTTATGAATGTTTCAGTTTCTGTTTGCGTCTTTTGCAGGTCATCTCAGTTCGCAAACCCAATGCTGTCCTCCCTTTTCCCTTGTCTTTTCTTTTTTTTTTCTCTTTTCCATTCTTTTTTTCCCTCTGCATTTGTACATCTCTTTCCCGGCCATTTGACCAATCGGATTATGGAAATGAATAGTTGCCGTTTTTGGGACATAGCTGTCATTGCACTTTGACTGCAGAGAATACATTGAGATGAGATGATCTGTCGCACCCATACCATTAATAAGAAACTAGTATTTGGTCAGCATGGTTTACCATAAAGTCAGGAAACAGGAGGGAGAACTATTTTTCCTGTTCAACATCAAGAACATCTGTTTTCAAAAACAATGAAAGCTCACCAGCATGTGATGTGTTTGTTTCCGGGAACTGGAATGGCTAAAATAAATAAATCCCTGTCATAAACCCAAATTGTTGGTTTTTGATCGGATTAAACCAACAAGTTACAACATGTAGATTGGTGGTGATGGGTGCGTTTTTGTTTCAGGGTCAGATAAGCTGCCCCCCCCCCCCTCCCTGTTTCCTGTCTCTGTGCTGAAGTAAGCCCTGTGTCCCTTAACTCTAGCTTTATTTTTCGACCGACAGACATGAGAGTGTTATCCATCTTCTCACCTCGCGTGTCACCAAGAAAGACAGCAAGTGTATTTTCCATGTGTTTCCATGATAAGAGAGACCAAGAGAGGGAGAGACGGAGGGAGAGAAATTTCATCTCATCAGATAGGGGCCAACTACTGCAAACCTCTGGAGCCCTCTTTGAAAGAAGAAGAAGAAGAAAAAAAAACATGTTCCATCTCCTATTGTGAAGTAGCCAGCAAACACTTTGAAGAGCCTAGACCGACAGAGAAAAAGTTATTTGGGCTGTAATGAGTGACCTTTCCATGAAGCCGCAAACATGCATTTTTATGCCAGGGCATAAATAGCCGAGCTACATAACAATTAAGGTAACCTTTCTGTTTGAATAAGAGGCAATTGCTCAGAGAACTGAAATAACATGAATGATAAATTATTTTTGTAACCCAGTGCGCAGACGGCGAGGAATAAGGAACAATGAGATGGGGGGAGGGAGAAGTAGTGCTGTGACTCAATTGTAAATCCCAGTTATAATGCCTCGTTAAAAAGATTTGGGAAGGCGAAACAGAAGCAGACACAGTCTTTCTTTCTTAAAGGTAGACAGGTCTCAGTGGGATTCATTAATGTGTGTCCCGGTGGTAGTCTTCCTCTTACAGCACATCGCCTGGGTTAGCACCAATCCTGAAATTACACCTAATTGGACAATTACTCAAACTCAGAAACCTCCTGCAATAAGCCAACAAGGCCCCTAATAAACACCTTGTCTTCTAATAAAAACAAGGAAGTCATTTGCGTCACCCAAGAGGCCCAATTTTTTTCTTATCTGTGCTAAATTTATTTTTAAAATAATTGCATGTGCCATGAATGAGAATATTAAAAAGGCAGCTGAGAAAGGGGGAAAGAAAGTGTCTGTGTGTGCGTGTGTGCGCGTGTGCGTGCGTGTGTGTGTGTGAGAGAGAGAGAGAGAGAGAGGGAGGGAGAGGAAGAAAGACCCTACCTGGGGCTCAGTGTTGCAGTCTGCTCTCCTGGGGGAGAGCTCATTTGTTCCACAGATAAGCACACTGCAAACGGCACTATTGTAATATTATTGCTGTCATACCATAATGAAATAATTACGGTTTTGACTTACTTTCAACCAAGCAAGACCACCCCATTCCACTGGTTGGAAACCCCTCCCCCATCTACATTCCTTCACATGTGAAACATTAATTAAACAATCGCAGTGATAATGGATGTCTTTCCTTTTCCTGTATCCATTAAGGTCACTTGTAGTGGCTGATGGACTCATCTATTTCTTTGAAGTTAGAGGAAAACAAATATAATATAATATAATAAATAATTAAAAAAAAATATATATATAGATATATATATATATACATCAGTTTGTGTGCTTTATTTTCCAGGAGTCAGATGAGAAGATTGTGACCACTCTCGTATCTGTATCTTAAATATAGGGTTACCGCAAGCAGCCAGTTGTTGGAACACTGAAGGGGGGGGCGTGTCCAAGGTAATAACATCTGCCTATCTGGAGTCTTCACTGGTTGTTTGGCAGTCTCATGGTGATGATCTCACTGCTCATGGGCAAAGAAATATTCAAGCTCCTGGGAGCCACTGTGAATCCATATTTTTTACATTTTGGTGTAAAACAATCTGACTCAAGTTTTTTCTAGGGCTCTTATATTGACATCAGTCGTGTACCACTAAAGCAGGAGGTGGTTGTGGTGTCTTTTATTCCTATAAATGTTTCTTTCATTTTCTCTAATTGCCAAGAAGAATGTGAGTAATGTTTACTGTGGTTCTACCTTTAACATTGGCAACATTCAAACACATTTCTATAAATAAGATTATTTCACGACTCTGCATTCCTCGATTTCTGTATTTCCCCGGAGGAATGTATGTAAGGTTGATTTCGGCCAGGTCCTGTATCACATGGCTTTCAGGTCCCAGCCAGGGTTGAACCCATCTGTCCCTACTTTGACCTTTCTGTGGTGTGCATCACACCGGAAAGTTAGCAGCCATTTACACATCTTGCTACTAACAGTAGACAAACAGACAGATGAATAAATAATCATAGTTGACCTCACACGGCCAGGGACAGCGGTGTAACACCTCCGCTGGCAAGAGTTCACCAGAATGCCACTCTGCCGCCGTTGCAAGGGAAGGGAAAGCCAGGCGTGGGGGAGGGGATACGATGACAGGAAGTGGGGATGAGAACACACAAGAGGTGGACGGTGACAAATGGTGTGGAAAAAGAAAAACAACACAGGCAGCCATCGGAGGGGAAGACAAGAGTAATACTCGCAAATAATTAACTGGGTAAATATTAGAGAGCGGACTGACTAATTACTTCACACGTCTCACTGCGCTCTCATTATTGTTGCTGCTGCAGTTAACCCTTTCCCACAAGCCGTAGCGTTGCAATATCCTCAACACACTGTCACTTCCTTTTAGTGTTTTTATGAATTAATACATTCATTAGGGGGAAACAGAGAGAGCCAAGTCTAACACACAGGATACATATTTATGGGCTAATCTAACCTACGGCCAGTCAAGAAAACTATGAAGTAAACTGTTTTGTAAGGCACTGTGTATTATCAGCTTATTAGTGTCAGTGTCTGAGAGTCTTCACTGACACAACTGACCAAAACCTAGCTATACAGTTAAATGGTTGACTGTTTGTTGACAGTGGTCAACACAAACCGTCTGGAGGCCTTAGTTTTCATTTACTAAGGATGTAATCGTTTGAGTCGATCCAGCAGACAGGGAGAGTTCCAAGATCAGTTCTGACCAATAAAAAAATGAAGAGCCCTCTGACGTTCCTGAGCCTTGACCTGCAAGCTCAAAAGTGTTGTGCACGGGGGGGGAATGCTCACTATGTGACATCATGGTAGCCGACATGAAATCAGGCATCTTGGAGGGATCTTGTCGCCGTAAGACTGAAGAGTAGGCACATGAGCTATTTGTACCGCACTGCTGGAACATCAGAGTTCCAACCACACAGTCCTCTGGTAAGCTGGTGAATCCGCTCGCACAAGGACGTTTCTCCAATAATGTGCAAGGCGCTGGTTAATGACAGCAGCTGTGAGGCAGGCATGCACCACTTCCAAGCTGATTTAAGTTTAACGAGCCACTCCAGAGTGTTATTGATTCACATCTATATTTGACAGGATACACTGTGAGCATATATTAAACGGAGAAGAACATCTCTTGGTCACTCTGAGCGACGCGGCATTGTCAAGTGGAGGTGAAGGCACTGAGCGTTGGTGGTGCGTCTTTTGTCGAGAGACCCGAGTTATGCCAGTCTGGAGTGTGTGTGTATGGATTGATGGGTGTTCTACTACCCTGTTTTGTTTTTTGAGGTTTCTTCCGAAACTGGTCAGAAGTGAGCCCTAAGTGTTATTATTCTCCTATACCCTGCTCAATTCGTTCGCTTCGTTTTATTTTTGTCAAACTCACAGAAAGCGTATATGTTCCTTTTTTAATTGGTTTACTGTTGGCAGACCACTGCAGAGATGTGATGACAGTGTCCTTTGACAAATGTGACAAGTGACAAATCACCATGTTGTTGCGATCCTTGTAGAGCTTAACATTACAATTTACCAGGAATCACCAGTACAAAGTAGGTGTGGCCACTTTACATTATCTGCCAAGCTGTTGAAAAACACTTTCTCTGAAGGTGACATACTGGGAAACTGTTCATTTGCAGTGAGACTGAAGTACAAAAACTACAAACTACAAACATTTTCATTTATTCGATAGTTAAATCCTAACAACCTCTCAAGGATGAATCCAACTTAAACGGACCCATCTATGGATACATACAACATGTGCAAGGATGTGTTTTTAAACACATTTGGGGGTCCCTTGTCAATATGCTGTTTATATTGGTTATGGTATTATCAGCAGTTTGTTTGAAAAATATATATATGTTTTACTTCTAAAGGACAAAAAAATGGAGGCAACAAGAACGGACATATTTGGATACATGCATGTGAAGGCCCACATGAATTGATACAGGAAGTGGAAAACTTATTTTAAATTATTTCCACAATTTTCTTTCAGTATCTTGGTTTTCCTTCTGGCGTACGTACCAATGGAGATGTTTATCAGCTGTGAAATAACTTGTTGTAGTTTCCTGGTCCAGTACTTCAGCAGTAGCAAGTATTGTAGATTCCTTTAAGCTTTCCCCTTGATCTTGATCTTGATTTCATCTTGATTTCGGAAGCATACATAAGAAGTGATAAATGTCTTGAGAAGGGTTCCTAAAAATCGACGAGGTAAAACATCGTTTTTTATGAAGTGGTCTAGTTTAGATTTACCTTTTACTGTTGTTTTACTGTGGCACCCTTCAGACATTTATTTATCGTTTTTGCTCCATTACAGTTGACGAGGAAAGCTTTAGTGTAATTAGCAGCAGCTATACGTAGCGCTCATTTCAAGAAGCACTAAGAGAAATTGCGCATATTGGTCAATAATGTAAGTCGTGACCAAATACCTGACGCTACGGAACAGTGCCTGACTCTCTGAGAATCTGAGAAACTACAAAAAACGCTCCACCTGCTGCAGTTTTGCAAGACACGTCTGAGAGAGGCAGCACTGAGTTGGAGAGACGAGAATAAAGCATCATCATGTTTTGCACTTTTTCTTTGGTTTGAAACCGATTCTTAATTGTGGCAAGATGAGTGGATTGAAATGAAAAAAGATGGCTGCTTGATTATATGCATTTTTGATGCGAGGATAACAAATGTTTTCCAAACTCGCCATGAGTTAGAATCTGTTCTCCCCACCAACCCAACTTAAAGCTTCCTAATGCTGCCACATTAAAGTGGTTTTCCAGCACGTGTGATGCAGCTTTAACTAGGTCCCGGGGGCATTGTTAGTTATCATTGCCTACTGCTGGAGTGAGCCCCGGTGAAAGCAATTTTAGCTTCCCTACCAATCAGTGGTGCAACATGAGAGATGGCCAACGAGAACAAACGGCCCGGCTCACCACATCCCACCGCCGATCTTATCTGAAATGCTGCTCCTGTCCCGAAAGGGCCCACTAACGCCACAGCCCACCCCCTCCCTTAAAAAGGCATGAGATGGTTGGCCCGGGGCCCTCCCAATTCATGCAGATATCCGTAAATTAGACTCATAGAGACAGACCAAAACTTCCTCTGAGGGTATGAGACGTGAGCACTTATGCCGTGGTGCATGTGAGAGGCTTTGCAGAAGTGCAGAGGGTATGATCAAAATACATAAAAACACCATCATCAAGTCCCACCACAGCCAGGGGTTTACATGTTTCTATTGCGGCCTGTTGTTCATGTTCAGCGACGGCATCGATACACTCATACCTACAGGCAAGGTAAATTCAAATCCAAAATAACGATTTTTTTCATCCAGGGCGTCTGTGATGTATTTATTTCTTGCAACGGGGAAAAAGAAAATGTTTTCCAAGAAGATATCGCCGTTACCGCGGCGAGATTTAAAGTGCGCAAGTAATGTCTCATAAGTTGCTTTAATAAGGTGCTGAAAAGATGGATGGCACTCATCATTATGTTTGCTGCTATACCCCTGCTCATACTAATTCCAAAACTAGTGAGGAGGAAGGTGAGTGAGTGAGTGAGTGAGTGAGTGAGTGAGTGAGTGAGTGAGTGAGTGAGTGAGTGAGTGAGTGAGTGAGTGCGTGCCACGTCTCTGTCAAAACAACCAATTTCTCTGGTTCTCCGAACTGAATCCACACGTGAAGGAATCAATTAATCTTTGGGAGGACGGTCCTTGTGTTTTATCCACCAGCAGGGAGGCAACACACCACTACTTGTCTGTCCTTCACAACACCAGGGCACACAAACACACACAATGCATATAGCATTCCCTGAGAACCTTATCCTCGCCTTAACCCTCACCACTTAATGTCTAAACCACACCCATATCTAGTCTTAACCCCTCAAACCAGAAATAAAATGTATCTCAAGAATAAATTCCGTAAATATGACAACATTTCACACAAATGTCTGAGAGCATGAAAAAAACGAGACATTTTATATCCCAAAGGTCAAAGGTTACCTGACAAACCCTTATTCGACAGTTTTGTAGCAGAAGGGAAGGTTGTGACCATATTTCACATTTGATCAAACACTGAATTGGTGACAGCAATCTTAGGTGCCCGTCATTGAACTGTGGTCATTGAAGAACCAAAAATCATGGCACTCGAGAAAAATGACACATGCTTGATGAGAATGAAATATTGGCCTTTGAGTTGTTTAAAATAGGGGGGTGGGGTGTATGTCATTAACTAAATAAGTCGAGTAAATATTACAACGAGGGATGAAACTCTTATTCGATAATGAGGGAATGTACTCTTGTAATTTAAAGTTCACTGTGATATGTTGACCGCCTTCGACAAGGCCCCGGTCACTCCAGGTTAATTTCCATACAAGTGGCATCAACAGAAAGTAATGGCTGCCTGAATAGTGAGAAACCACATTACTTAGCCCTAAAATGTGTGCCTTGGAAAATGGTCGACAGTAATGTACGCGAGCGAAATGAGCTACAACATAAAAACACCAACGCGAGAACACTTTAATGTAACAATCTGCACTCTACCCATGTAGACAATGACAGAAACAAAGCCACTTTGTTGCCTTCATGGTGAATAAAACTCTAATTACTGCTCCCTGGCCCACTATAGCTTTTATAGGGCTCCTTGTCGTTATCCTTCACTCCTCTTCTCCCTCTTACCGGGCTGCTGGTGATTTCACTAATATCAAATGTCAGATAGCCCAGGTGGAGGAAAAAGGAGAGTGGTTTAAGAGACGGGCTGACTTATGTGGCCGTCTGAGCTCTTATTACCAGTGCAGTGCCTACGTACAGTTTGGCCATTGGGGAATACGTTGACCATCGCTCATACATTAGCGCAATTGAAACAGCTGATCAATACTGGATATTTGGCGAGTTCTCCACAAAACGTGACACTTCCCACGTGACACCTCCTCTCTCATCCTTCTCCTGCATTAGACATTGCTTTTGATTTCATTAGAGTATCTTTATCTGATCCGGGCGCTGGAGTTAGTGCGGCGGCAGCAATGTACCATTTGTATGTAAAAGCGCAGGGTTTTTTTAGCTTTTGGTTTCGGCGTTGTTTTGTCTCCGTAGAAGGGGGATTTTGTGCGTCAGAATATAATCATTTCTTGGCACAGCGGGTCACAATGGAGTTTGTGGAGGTGGATGATTAAGATAAAAACACATTGTGCGGTGTATTGAGGTAAGTGACCTGCCGCTCTGTTCAGATAAGACTCCAATTAATCCCGGTTGAATTGCAGTAATGTAAAATAAAGATAATTACTAAATCACCAGGCTACAGTGCTTTGATGGATTTTTGTTACTCAGTGTTATTGCTGCAAGGAATAAGAAATTAAATGGATTATATCGCAGCATTTTCAGATGGATTACAACTGCTTTTAAATAACCGCAAGAGCAATTTCATCAGCCCTGCAATTCGAGAAGCCACTGACAGGCACTGCATGATTCAAATTGAACTTGCTCTCATCATTTTAATAAAGCGCTTCAGTCTTCACCCCCAGCAGGCGCGCACGCACGCACGCACGCACACACACACACACACAGAAAAAAAAAAACACATAGAAACACATGCATAGACTTCACAAACTGCACACACCGCACACTGTTTAATCTGGAAAAACAGACACATATTTATAAAATCTACAGAAAGCTGCTGCTGCTGCTGCTTTCAAAACTTTGGTAAATATTTTCAAGGATTACACAGAAGAGTGTAAAAAAATCAGATGGTGGGTGACAATCCAGCATTTGATTTCATTTGTGTGTGTGTGTGCGTGTGTGCTTCCAAAGAGTCTTAAGTTCAAAACAACACAACATTGGGGCAATTTGCAGACAGGCATCGTCAATAAATATGGCCCTGTGAGGAGGGGAGATGTCACAGGAATTGTGTTTTATTGGCCGTGTTTGAAGTTCAGGGTTTAAAAACAGTAAATAGTGGACAAGTAATCAAAGGCTTGTGATGAGAGATTTCATGGGTGGTTATCTCCAGGTCCTTGCTGCCATTTCTGTGTGCGCCGGGAGATTGTGGAGAACTCGGCGTGCCAAGCGCCCAGGGCTGCTGCAGTGACTGCTCTCCTTTAAAACCGCGCTGGCACACAGCCCCCTATCGAAGCCAAGGCCTGAGTCCGTAAGCATTCATTATGGCATCCATTAGAATAAACATCTCAACCTCCCCCAAGACCGGCTCCCGCGCTTTTAAGTGCCGTTTGACAAGGCTGCATCCAAGCTGCAAAATGAGACTAGTGCCCGCATTTTATTGTATTTATTTATTCATCTCCGTATTTAGACCTTCCTCAGTCTGAGTTTTCCCACATTTTTTTACATGAAGAGCTTTTAAATGTTTGTCTCCGAGTGTTCCCGTCTCAATGGAAAACTGACAGCAGGGCCAGCAAAGGGTGAAGGAGGGCCTAATTGCTAATCTATGCTCTTCTCGCGTGCTGGAATGAACCAGTATAAGGTGCACTTGTGTCAACATGTAAAGCTATAAAATATACAATATTTACGCCAGTTAGGTCCGTCTTTTGTACAGTTCGTATTTTGTACATATGTTTTGCATGGAGCTAAAAGCGAGCCCAGCGAGCCCAGCGTCTACTGAACTTTAATCAGCGCGGACTGCAGAACGCCCTTTACTTATTGATGCAATAGATAAAGGCAGGCGTGTGGTAAATATTCCGCAAAATCTCATAAAAGAGAATTTCAGTTTAGAAATATCATAAATAATGCAAGGTCAAGGGATCCGTCGGGTTCAATGTCGATATTAGATGCACTTTAAACACACTAAAAGATTACAAGAGGAAAAAGGCAGGCCAAACTTTACAGCTTTAAATTTCGATTAACACTTTTTTTACCGCTTTTGAAGACGAAGATGAACTTCAGATCTGGACCTTTCATCCTCGGTTTTCAAAATTCGCAAAAAGGAGCACCAGAACAAAGCGCGACCCTCGGTGTGAGAAATGGGTCTCTCTCCCGCTGCGCCAGCACCTTCTGCCAACGAAACCTGTTTGTGCTCAACAACAAAAGAGAGCACTACACAAAACACCGGGGCGCTATCATCACCCTTATTGACAATGGCAACGGCGGCAATAACGACGACATAGAAGGGCATCCTGGGATATCAAGTCACGTTTGCTTCCCCCTTTGCTGTATGAAACGTAGTGTAATAAGGCCGCCTTTCCACTTTCATTTGGAGTGCCAGGGTTGTCAGCGGGCCACGGACGCGAGGGGTTTCATCACTTTTTACCCTGCCCCAGTTCACTTTCAACCTAACTGGGCCAAAAGGCCCGACACTTTGCGTTGGGAGCACCAAGTCTCACATAAATGAAATGCAGATGATTGGCCCAATGATATGATGCACTAAAGAAAGTGTCATTCGGCTGTCACGTCAGCCCCGCTCCCCCTTGGTGTGTAGTGGCACGCCTCGGGCCGCGTCGGCGCGCCCCCCCCCCCCTGTCCCCCCCCTCCCTCCCTCCCCATGCGGTCTCGGGACACCGGCCGTCTGGCTGACGGACAGACGGCGCGGGAGATGAGCCGGATTGGACTGCGTATGCCCCTTAATGCAGACGGAGGAATAAAGACAGACCAGCAGTCAACAACTCATAAGGAAATCTCTTTAAAAGAAAGTGAAGCAGATGCCAAGAAGGCGACTGTGCAAACTTTTGAAAGAGCCTGGTGGAGAGTGAGGGAAAGTGAAAGCCGCGCCGCGTTCTCTGTGTGTGAAGACGACAGGGAGAAGAGATAAAGCATGAGTGGCTTACAGATTAAGATTATTTCCCCTTCCCTCTGCCCCCTCAGGCCACTGTCTCGAGTTTCCGATTAGGTCACTCAGACATTTACATTTCAAAGGCGACAGCAAATCGTCAGCGAGCGAGCGAGAGGGGCTGTTTGCTGCCTCGCCACCGCCTCCCCCTCTCCATTTAGAAATAAATGCCACTTTCTAATTAAGTAAACAACTCGGCAGCGCCGGAGTGGAGGTGTCGCACTGGATCAAAGGTACTGCTCATCTCCTCTTTGGCAAAACCTGAACAATTTCCGGTTTTCGTTTCATTTGAGCCCAAGCTGACTTAAGTCCGGCGTCTATTTGTTTTGGACCTGCTGAGGAGCCAAGAGTATCGGATGAGCCTCTCCCCGTTTGTTGCTCTCCGTCATTGGGTATGCGGTAGATTTAATCATTACATAAAACAACATCTCACGCTCGTCTGCCTACCGCTCTGTTTCTCTATCATTCCTCTCGACAAACAATAGGGGGAGCACTGAGGGGGAAAGGCGCTGGCGCTGTCTCTTGGAAATTAAGCAAATTGGATCATTTGCTGCTTGGATGCGGTAGAGTGACGTTCCTCCCCTTTAAATTTAAAAGTAAAGTACCTAATAATGCCAAGCAATTAGGAGGGACCGCCACGACACAACAGGGACCGGAGCGATTGCTAATGTGGATTAGGCCGCATTATCCAGCTGGTGGAAGGAGAGGGGTCGACACTGAAAGGTGGTGTTATACGAGCACCAAGGACAATGCCTTAAATGCCACACTTCAGTAGCGGGAAGGGATTTGTCTCTAATTAATTTCCCGAGATTTCTGTCGCCCGTGTTTCTGAAGGCCTTGCTGGTGGAAAACTCGACGGTGGAGTGCCCTTCCAGTCGTTAAAGCCGCGGACAACTGTTCAGCATCATTAAAGATATTGCGTGTCTTCTGCGTCGTCCTCTCCGCCGCCACGCGACCTGCAGTAGCTCGGATTATTATTATTATTTTGTTTTGGTTTTGTTGGGCGTGATTAAAAACAACTCGCTGTGGCAGAATCCTCAGTTAGCATTAAGACGGGATGCATCTTACTTCCCACACGAATAAGCCAAGTTCTAAACGAGAAAGTGAAAAGCGATTTTTATTTTTTTTTTACAATGCACTTAGCCACACTTATTTCCGCAAATTAAGACGACCTTCAGGAGGGCGAGCGGGACTATCTTAAGGTGCTGCCACTGCGACCTAAACTTTGCTCCACACGTGCGCTTGTGTCTCCTTTCATCAGCGAAAGTGTTGCAGGGCACTTTATCTGCGCTCTGCCATCTGACGAAAAAGGGTTTACTGGTCGACGAGAGAGGTGGTTCTGGATGACGGGGTTTTAATCACAGGAACACCGGCTAGTGACACACCAATGACCAGTCGCAGCTCGCCATCAGCCGATCGCTGCCGACAACCGCACGATGAGCGCAGAGTGACCAATTAGCGGTGAAAAGGCGACCGTGCCGCATCCGCTCTGCTTTGACGCACGGTCTTCGTGCGTGTAACCCAAAGCGTTCGGGGCCCCGTATATCTTTAAGGCTCTTGCAATAGGTCGGGAAACAGGTTTTTCAGTCGCGCTGCGTGGTCCCGCTTTGTGTCAATGTTTTTTTCTAGCGAATAATCCCTGTTTATCTTGTTTTATGATCCCCCTATTAAGATTTGAGGCTCTGTCCCCTGTGTTTTGTTTTCACCAATGGCTAGAAAATGACACTCAATGGCCGTTACGCCAAGCTTTTCTCATTATTACATGTCCAGGTGTAGTTGCGAATTATAGGCAAAATATGCTGAGGTCATTTCTGAAAACTCCCATCAACCTCTCCACCTTCCATGTTATTTCCAGCATGGATCTGCTTCCAAGATTGACCTTACAGCTCGTGCTGTGGTGCATTTACCTTTAGGTTTGTTTTTTCAAGAAATGTGCGTCACGTAAACATGCAACACATTAGCTATGGCGCCACTCGTGTTTGATGTTGTGCTGTCCGTTATGACCACACGCCACTGAATGTGATTTCTTTTTTTTTTAAATAGTTTATTGCGGTGCGCAGCAACTTTCAATAGCTGCTTCGGTGCTCGGTTGCTCTTGAGTGCAGTTGTTGTAGTGTGTGTGCTTAATATCGTTAACTGAGATCATATTTGCTTTAGACCAGTGGCTGCTCCAGCACCAGAGCGCCGGCGTGAAGCTCAGGCCATCAGCAGCACACGGCGGAGGCCTTACACGGAGCGTGGCGTAGAACCTGAGCGGCTGCATTCTCGTTATTCTGCAGTCGCAGCCTGCTGGTCTGTAGATACATAGGCAGCTGAGCGAGTGGCCGGGAGTAGTGCAGTGTGAATGGTAACACCCAGGACAAATTACACGGCCAGAGAAGAGGGGCCTCTCCCCCGCTGAGCCGTGGTGGCATCACACGGGCGGAAAATGACAATTCCTTGAAAAGGTCATACACGACGCCTGCACTGTGATACGAGCTTACAGCCCATCTGACAATCTTAATTCAAATCATGACATTCCCCCAAAAAGTAGACTGTTTTCATCTCCCCCCATGTCAGAACAGCGCTCTGACCTTTAGCATGCAAGAACTTCACTGAGTCTTAACAAATGCTAATCAGGGCCCTTCATTAACAGGTCTCCTCTTGCACGTTCCACGGACCGCCCCATGTGCAATTTAAGCATTTCACACTGAGATTCAAGAGAGTAATAGGATGTCGGTGATGTTCTATTAACACACCTAGACGTACATTACTATGCATTTTCACCAAAGTGACACGATGAATTTCATTATAACTAAGTGCTCAGAAATACCGTTTGTCTGATTCTGTGGCATTTAATAGCAAGTGTGTAATCTCCTATTACTCATGCCAATGACCCGTGTTTCCTGTTATTTTCCTCACAACAGGCCTTTTCCCCCGAAACTGAAAGAAAGTATTTGACAATGAATTTCATGCTTCAGCCAACCCAATACCCGCATTGGCCAGTGTCGCCCCTCACCTTAGTACCACTACAGATGAAATGTCAAATGAATATTCACCTGCATATTTATAGACCCATTGTCTGTACATGGGCTCAGTGTTTTACTTTTTCTGTTTAGATAGATAGATTGATAGATAGATACCAATGCTAAAATGTTTCTAAAATTTCACTTTCACGAGATATTCCATGAGGAAAGAATCTTACATGAAGTGCCAATCAGTAGTGCAACATTTCCACCATTCACTTCAGAATATGCACATTGATAAAAATGAATTCATTCACATAGTGTGTTAAAACACCTTACCTGACAAATATTACTTTTTACTACATTATCATATTGTGTAATTTGTTGTTTTGTTAGCATCCATGGTGCCTTCCCTGAGTGCCTTCCCACTTTTTTCAAGTCCACATCATTTTGAAAAGCAATTGGCAGGTAACTATGTCATATACAAATATAAAGTTCTTACATTTCCATGTATAACGTAACCATTACTACAAATCTTAAACATGTAACGGTCAACCCAATTGTCATATTAATATATATGCTATGTTTTTTGAATTCATCTCCGGGCATTGGATAACGTGATTTGTCTGACTGCAAATGTTTCTTTAGCTTTCTAACATTATAGATCTACACAAAGAGCTGTCACCCCAAAGTTCAGGTGGAAAATATTCACAGAAGCAGACTCTGTCCATCCAGCAGTGTGCTCTGATCTGCGTTACGTAGAAGTGATCCCGAGTTCTCGATGAAATCCAAACACAGAGTGCAACACCAGCGGGCTGCTGTGTGGACCAGAGGAGATAGGGCAGCAAAGCCCACCTCACAGCTGGGTGCCCAGATTGATAGGCAAGATAGGCGTATTGCATGCGTTTACTCATCACTCTGATTGTGTCTGTCTGGAACAAAGGGGCTTTATTTGAACAGGTCAGGATTGCAGAGGACCGTATGAGAAGCATTGAAGGTAACTATGTCAAATACAAATATAAAGTTCTTACATTTCCATGTATAACGTAACCATTACTACAAATCTTAAACATGTAAGGGTCAACCAAATTGTCATATTAATATATATGCTATGTTTTTTGAATTCGTCTCCGGGCATTTTGTGATTTGTCTGACTGCAAATGTTTCTTTAGCTTTATAACATTATAGATCTACACAAAGAGCTGTCACCCCAAAGTTCAGGTGGAAAATATTCACAGAAGCAGACTCTGTCCATCCAGCAGTGTGCTCTGATCTGCGTTACGTAGAAGTGATCCCGAGTTCTCGATGAAATCCAAACACAGAGTGCAACACCAGCGGGCTGCTGTGTGGACCAGAGGAGATAGGGCAGCAAAGCCCACCTCACAGCTGGGTGCCCAGATTGATAGGCAAGATAGGCGTATTGCATGCGTTTACTCATCACTCTGATTGTGTCTGTCTGGAACAAAGGGGCTTTATTTGAACAGGTCAGGATTGCAGAGGACCGTATGAGAAGCATTATAAAGGAAGATATGCTGAGAGGACGAGGTAACAGGGAGACGGCGTTCACTCACTTTAATCAAAAGCCACACAGTGAGCTCACCGCTCACATCGGCCCCCGTCTGACCAACCTCTGCCTCTGAATATTGAAATCGACGTAGACAATTCCCGATTCGCCCCTCGAAAGCGATCCCGCCGCTTCGGAGAAAACGGCCTTTAATAGACGAAATGCCAGTGCTGCTGTGTCAGTTAGTGAGAGTTCAGGTTTTACAAGGAGCGCCCCTTCAGGAATGCGACCCGGTGCCATGCATATCTTCTGTCTCATTGTAGCATTTTCTCTCGCTGGGGTTAATGAGCTTGACCCCGGGTGCCTTCAGCCCGAGTTACCCTGCACTCCTCCCTCTTTTCTCTTGGCATGCCGTCAGGCCGCAGCTTAACATCTTGCACACCTGAAAACAGCAGTTGCACCCCGCGCGTGCCAAGGAAAAGTTATCGAGCAGCAAACTGGTCACCTGTGCTTTTTTTTTGAAAGCCGCTCAGCAAGGTCGCCCGTTCAGCAACCAGCTGCATACAGTCGATTTATCCTCTCGGGCATTAATTGTCCCCGCTCCGTCCCAATCGCGGTTCCTACGGTGGCGAATTAGTCCAGGGTTTTGAACCTTCAATGTGATTGCTAATGGGAAGTCATTTCATCATTGTGCTAGATTTCTTTTTTTAATTCACCGAGCCTAATTTGAGCAGACTATCTTTGAATCTGTGGCCTCGTGCTTTTTTTTTTTTATTGAGCAGGATGGTAGCATTAACAGCTCACTATCCACCCAGCCTTGTCTCAGCATTTAGTGAAAGTGCCTTAAATTAAAAGGCAATAGAAGTCAGTACGAGAGGTATTGTATGAGCGGGCACATATATTCGACAGTCCGTCCCCTAATGCATCACTCCCGGCATGCGCTGCTCTTGCGTCTAAAAGCCTGTCTCAGATGCTGCCAAATAATTGAGATTACTTACCTGAAGAAGCTTAAATGCCATATTAATGGCTTACCTAGGCCCACCTCTTGCCTCTGTTAAAGGATGTTTAACGGAAAGTGCCGTGCAACAAATTGAGGGTCCGTTGTCTGCACTGAGATGAAACAAAAAAAAAACAAACATTTCGGCAAACAATTTACAATCCGACAAACCCACTTTGTGAAGGAGTTGATATTGTTGCACATTTATTTCACATTACAATGCTTTTCTGTCTGCATGTTATCTCTCAGAGCGATCGCTGGGGATGACTGGGAGGCTATCAATCCGTAAGCTTTCCAAAACGGAGAAAGATGGGGGTCTGAGCTGCCCACCCCGGGTCCTTTCCGCAAAACAGTTTGAGACAGATTTCTTGCCGGCAGGAGATTGTCCCTTTTCCTGCTCTTAAAGGCGTAGTTCCTTTCTTTGTACCTCTCCCTCATCTTTTCCACAAGTAGAGGCCTTATCCCGCGTGTGCATGTTTACTCGAACACAAAGATTTGTATGGGGAAAAAAAAATGGTGAATCTGCAGCTTCAGCGAGCAAGGCTGCAGAGGAGCTGCATGAAAAGAACTCATTAAAAACTGTGACTCACACACGCGGAGACACTCCCCACCCGCTCAGAGTTGAGATAATTTGTGAGTAAACCCGAGGCTGCTGTCCAACAACATGCAGTATTTCTAATTGCCCCCTGCACGCAGGCGCGCCAGCACGCACGCAGCCCACACCCACACGCACACGCGCGCACACCCCAACGCACGCCGGGGACACCTGCGCACGCACATACACGGTGGCACACCAGACCTTCCCTCATACAGTGGGAGTCAAAACTGAAAAATAGATGAGATCTTTGTCACTCAAATGGCGGTGGGTTTCTTAAGTGCTGTCAGAGTACGGATGAGGCCAACATGCATTATGGAGGACCGCGCCTTGGCTAAGCGCCTCAGCTCTCCGCCTCGTCCGCAGCACCAAACTGTCTAATGGAGTTGAAGACATGGTAATTTCTGTAGCAACCGAAGATTCCATAACAATATCCGAAGTTGGGAAGCTAATTAATCTCAGAGGTATATCGCAGGCTTAAGGCCTCTCGGCACTGTCTGGGGCTGCTAATTCCTTCCATCTGGGGCATTTATTGGAGTTTACCAGATTAGCCCCGCACACGGGATCTTTAAAGGGAACCGTTTGTTCTCTTCAGATTTGCGATCTGTCCTCCCTGCACAGCAACGTGGGGGATAGGCTAAATAAAGGCCCATTGTAGGCTTGTGTGACTGGTTTGACCGGAAGGCTAAAAATGGAACCCACTGCACGAGATGACGCCTCTTTTTCCTGCTAATGTGCAAAGCGGGGACATGTGTAGCATTCGTTTAACTCCAAGTGGAGTGCATTCCTGTAGTGGACTTTGTGCCAGAACATGCACTTATAAAATAGGCTTATGGTCCATCGCGGTAGATATGCATCTCCGTGGATTAAACGAGCGCTGCTGTATCGCACATTTTGAAATGAGGCTTTTTTTTTTTTTTTCCTAAAATTACCGTGGTAGGCGATTAGATGGCAGAGATCCCAGATCATTTCCCATTATGACTGCTGCGCGCTGCAAAGGTTTACCGAGGCTAAATTCGAACACAATGACAGATGAACAACAAATATGCTAAATAGCAACACTGTGTCTCGCTGGTTTCGGCGAGATCTAGTCCTGTCCTGATAAGACCAAGGTCATCTGTTAGGAGTGCCCGCATATGGAATCAGCGCCGGATCCCAGCAGACTCAGCAGAAGGGCTGAGGAGATGAGTTAATAGCCGCTGCTCTGGTTTTAAAGTCCGCCCGCCGTCCTATTTGAGTTCCTCCTTCTCTGTCCGCGGTTCACACAGAGGGAGACGGGGAACGCTGGCGCAGGAGACTCGGGGAGCAGGAGGACGGGAAGAAAGAGACGGGGATCGAGAGTGAAAGCGAGAGACGTAACGAGCATTGTTTCGCGCGGCGCCCCTTCGCCCGTTCCCTTTCGCCCCAATCCTTTTTCAAAATCGTGTCCCCTGTGTAAAGCACGGGTTTTCCCCTTTTTATTCCCGCGCCGGAAAAATTCAAATTACCCACGGCGCTGCCGCCTCAAAGCTCACAGTTTGTGTCAGTCACAGCTGGCGGTGACGAATTATTAAGGCGGAGGTGACACGCGGAAAAACTCGGACGTAGTCACCCTCTACCTTCTCTCCACCCATTAGTCTCCGAGAGGGCTGCTTGACAGGGAGTGCCATCCGCTCAGGCAAGCGCACTTCTCTCTCCTCCCCCGCAGATGCGCCTTGGGCCCGCGGTGATCTCCTCCTCTTCTTTGTTGGGTGCATCTGCTCAGCGTCAGATGACAGCGCTGATTAGCCTCACACAGGGTCTTAACGAGACAACCGGAGTACACAGGGGGAGCTCACGGTTAAAATGCAGACGCGCCATCACGCCGAATCACCCGGTTGTAATCGCTTCATGCCCGGCCGCTGTGCTTACTCCTCTCCCTTACCCCTGAACCTCGCCGCGAGTCTGTCCTTAACACTAATGAGGTCCGGTGAATGCTCTTCACTATTGGTGACTTGTCCACCTTTCGCAGTCTCGGCATTTCTGCCGGATTCGGCCAAGTCCACGCTGCATGGACTTACCGCTGATTTTTTGGTTTGTTTTTTTCCTTCTTTTATCATCATGTCTGCAGCTATCCGTCGACGCTTGCCTCTGGATCACGTCCAAGTCTGGTTACGGGGGAAATCAGGGCTTTAATTCACACCTCTTTCAACGTTTTTCCATTATTTTATTATTATTTTTTTTTTTAAAGGTGTGTTTGAAAGTGTGTCGTTGAGTTTAAAAGTTATGTGTATGTATTTGAAGTTGTCCTCCTGAGTTAGAGACTGATGTCACACTCCCACTGTGTTATGATTCAAGCTTCATTGTTTCAGTTGCCATCCAGTCGCGCCTTCTTGTTACCGATGTGAGTCTCTCCCTGTGAAACCCTTGGCCCTGTCCACACCTGGGATGGCGCCATCTCCAATTGGCAGCGATGTAAACGTAAGGCGCCGCGCGAAAGGGTCACGCTGGCCCCTTTGCCCGATTGTGATGTTTGTCGGCGCACACCGCGGCGCTGTGGAACTAGGAATGTGCCATCCACAATTTATTACACAGTCTATGGGCCAAACACAGCAGAGCTAAACTTGGCAAACTTAAGTGTTTGTAAATGTAATTGATCACGTTTGAAGAAAATCTGATCTTTCTCTATATTTTGATATAGGTGCGCCGTGCACGTGGAGCAGCATATGAGAAAGGATTTATTAAAGTTCTTTTTGTTTTTGTTGTTGTTGGTGGTTGGTGCGAGTGGGTGTGCAGCCTTAACTCTCTGTAGGGCTGCATTCCTGCAGGGTGAACTTCTCCCACTCGTCTTCGCCGTCTCCCCCACTGCCTCCTGGTGGATGCTCTCCACTCTGATGTGTGTGTCCCAGCCCACCTGTTCAGGCCTCATTACTGTCAGGCCTGTGTTAATAAATATCCAGGTGTAGAGCGCTCCTCGGTGCCTGTACTTCATAACGGCGAAGCTCAGTCTGCCGGGCGCGCCCTCCTCTCCTGCAGCAGGGCTGACAGGAACCATGATTACACTGTAAGCACTGTAGTTATTCACCTTCTGCCCAAACTCCGACACTGCACTCCATCTTGCACACCGCCACTGATGCGCACACTCATACTATGCTCATGCACATGTGTTTACAGTACATCCATACAGGGACACACACGCATCTACACACACGCTGATAAATACTAACAGACGTTTGCGCTTAAATTTTTTTCCTTCCATGCAACCACGTATGCCGGCAGCAGGGAATGTTACTGCTACACAGCAGTGTTTGTTGACGGCTCCCTGGCTAAGTCATTATTGTTGTAAAGGGCAACAGTTTCAGTACATTTTGATGCTCTCTCTGACAAACTGACCTGAATTCATTGGGTCAATTTAAATGTTCATTTGGTATTAGTCCTGCTAGTGTACGCATGTAGTTTTACAGTTACACAGTGGACCACATGGAAGAGCAGAATAAATGATTGATTGATGACAGATTTTTTGTTCATTTCGCAATTAATTTTTTTCATTTAAATGTTTTAATTAAATTATAATAATAAAAGCAATCGTCTGTTTATATTGCTAAAATGCACAAAGAAACTCTTCCATATTTAATTGAGTTAGTTCAATCTTAGAATCCTTTCAAGCTCCCCATGAAAGACTGATCCCATTGCATTGTTGTACTTCTAAGGTGAGTGTGAATGGATGAGTGGGTCAGCCAGGCCTGTGTGAGGGCTCTCATCCCAGCAGCGACGGCAGTGGCCAGGGAAATGACAGAGAGGACACAACCACTTGACTCTAGAGAAGCAATCCGACACTTTGGGGTTTAATGCACTGCCTTGGGTCTGAGCCACCGCAATTGGGTTTGATAGCCATGTCATTATGAGAGGAGGCCGTCTGGAGGTCTACAGCAGCCGGGGATTAGAGAGGGGCACGTAGAGACGGAAAAGAGTAGAGGAGGGAGAGAGCGGGCAGTCATTTTGGATGCAGGCCTTACTGACTTCTTCAACTCTCTGTCGTCATTGCACTACTGATTTACCCTTCAAATAAAAAGAGTACACCTTGGGGAGATGTGTCTATAAGAGGGAAAGAGATGTGGAGAGGATGAGTGTAGGAAGTCAACCTGTGACGGATGCGATGGCAGATGCTCGGCTAAGAGTTGTCGTCACCGTTCCTGGAGCCTTATGGAAGAGAGCCAGGTAGGAGGCTTTGATTGGGCCTAGTGTGGCTGTGCTGTTTGCCACAGTGCAGCTTTGATTAGTGGCTCCAGGAAAATGTATGCCCTATGCTCAAAGAAAACCGGGGGAGTAACTACCTGTCAGGAAATTCACAAACAAGGCTACTTATGCTACAGGGAACTGTATATTTTAAAATCGAATACTCCCCACCATTTCGTTTCATTTCCATGCGGGGGCTTGTGAAATCCCTGCCGGTACCCCTCCCCACCGTACCTATGCAAGAGGTCCCCTGATAAGGAGGAGGAACACCCCCCGTTCTTCCCCCCCCAAAAAAATAAGGTGAGGGACAAGGCGCTCTCTCAGCCAAACAACAAAGGCTTTCTGCCAGATGCTGTGAATACCAAAAATCCCCGCAACACAAACACAAAATATATAAATTAATCAGAGTGCAGGTAAATAAATAAATAATGTATATGAGGAGCTAATTAAATGTGTTTATTCCTGTTATCATATGCTGCCCTCATTTCCACTACTTGAAGTCATGAATCATTAAGTGGCTGCTAAATTGGTCTCTGGGGCCGTCCTAGTGGCAGGGGGCGGTCAGATCCTGTCTGGCAGAAGGCAGGTGTGCGGCGGACGGACGGATGGCCTGTGCTCCCGTAGTCCTCGGACAGCGGCGCCTGACAGAGGGGACGCAGGAGTCATGCTGGGAGGTGAGCGGCCGGGGGGAGCCTGTAGCAGAGCGGCTGACAGGGCCGCACGTCACCAGGCCGCCTCGGCTTTGATTAATGAGGGCATTTGAAAGACAATTAGTGGGAGCAGATTTGCCTTCAACTACCTTATCAATCAGAACTCTTTTAATTCAATGTGTAGCACCCTCTGCACCAAAGCGAGTGTGTAAGCATTGTGCATCCGGGCAGGCACGGCCTGCCAGTCAAGAGGAGATGGGAGGGCCAGTCCGTGAAATGCAAATGCCGTTTCTCGGAGGAGTTCAGCGACTTTAGATAAATAGTTTTTGCTGTTGCCCATAACGCAGCCAGTTTGTTGTGAACTGCACGTGAAGATAGGGAGATTTTTTTTTTTTTTTGCTCAACGTAAACCGTACCTTTGCTCTTACCATTACTTTTATCACATATAAATTAAAATGAATATATTATAATGTGAATTGCACGTAGGGCGCAACATACAATAAACCAGAGTTTAACTCCACATTCACCTTAAAGTCAGATAGAAATCGAAAACGCTCCTCTGCTTGTGTGTACAGTGCAATACAGACAATCAGTTTGGGATTGAATTTGCATTGTGTTTCCAACTTATATTTACCCACTTTACGGATAACTACTGACTTAAAGTGAGTACATGTTATGTAGGGAGCTGTAACTTGATGCAAGCAAGCCTAGAAAAACCTAATGTAAGCACTATTTTTTTGTGCATGACAATAAATCTCCTTCTCCTAAATGATATTATTTTTAGTATCTTTAGTATCTTTTTTTTAACAAGTTATTTTAAGAGACAGAGGAATTCAATTATACTCCTACCATTAAAATCTAGAGAGCTATAGCAGACAGGGGTGAACGTGGCTTTGGAAGGCCCACACCAACTCACCGCCTAACAAGCTCAACAGGGTTTCTGTGCCGTTATGTTACAATTATATTTGCCAAGACCTTCTCACACAACGTGCCTCCAACATATTGATCTGTCACGCAAACAGGTTCAGCCGGTCTTTCCCCAAAAATTCACAGCGCATTGTTTTGTTTCTGAGCGACAGCTGCAAAGGCCAATATTCAGGAGATATTTTTGCAAGTTCAGGACAGCTCCGAAAAGTGCTCAGCAAGCTTACACTTTCAAAGTTCCCTTCAGCGCTGCAACATTTCAGCTGGTTCTATACAGTCACCTTCCTGCACAATTACACGTGTCAATCATTTGAAGTGAAATGATTTGAACCAGTGGAGAAATGATGTAGATCTGCCAGCGTGCTCAAAAGGCTGAAAAATGTGTTTTCATAAATCAGGAAACTAGCAAGTGAGGGAGTGTGTATTGATCCCTCTGCCTGTAAATAAAACAGGGGCAATGGGCAAAAAGAAACAAAACAACTCTGGCGGAGACAACATGGAGAGGAAAAAAAAAAAAAATCAATAGGTTCCCTCACTGGTGGGTTTTCTGCGGTCAGACTATTCTCTGTGGGTTAGGTTGTCGGCAGGCAGTAAGGAGAGCACACAGTCAACATCCTCTGGATTTCCAAATTTATTTTATAATGGGGCTCTACAGAATGCAGCTCATGTGCATTTAACCCCTCTCAGTAAAAGGCAGTTTGTTAGTTGGTTGTAAAAGGGACGCTGCAGACATTTCACTCGTCAAAGTCAATGTCTTTTGTTCCATTCAAGTCAAGTTTTAGAAAATGACTCAAGTCCGTGGTTTATTTATTTGAGCAGTGGTGAGAGAGGATACAACTTTATTCCATATATTGCAGTAACTGTAGGATAAGTGTTACTCCAAATTATTTGCCTGCATATTTTGGCAGCTATCTATTTCAAATCAGTTTGTAAAAGTCTTCGTGACTTTTCAAAGGTTCAATAATAAATATTTGAAGTACCCTTTTATAAGGAAATGGTCGTTCATAACTATCCAAAAGAGATTTGCTTCAGTATGATCGTGAGAAGGTCCTTTAACTTTGAAATGGATAAAAGGGTGCTTCAATTAATTCGAAAAATGCCAGCTTTTTGACTTAATTAACGTAATTAACGAACTGTAAATAAAAAAGAAATATATATATATATATATATATATATATAAAAAGAATTATGGAGAACTAATTAGAATGAATTATTACAGTTGACAGGAGGTCATTTATGACTCTGTCGCTACTAAATGCTTTCATGTAGTTTCTTCATGTCTTAGCAGCTGCATTCTGTTTTGGGAGCAACCGTTTACATGGGATGTGGTGTATACTGTAGTTTGCACGCACCGACACATTGAATCAGAGCAGCTGTGTGTGTGGCGCATCAAAATGGGGAGTATGAACAAAAAGAGCACAGAAGGAAAGTCAGGTTGAATCTTGGACATGCGCAGTTTTTCTTCGGATCAACGAATGAAAAGCTAGCTCTGTGCAACCAATTAAAATTTCAATCAGTTTGGGCCTGTTTATTTTGATAGGGTCTTCATGGAGCATGTTTATTCTGTTTGGTCTTTAAAAAAAACATTATAATGGTAGGATTCACGGTTGTGTCAGTGGGGAAATTAATATGAAAATGATAAATAAATAATATTAAACGAGAGAAAAAAATGCAATGAAAATGCATAATAAATCCCCTTTCAGTTTTACATGAAGGGTATACGGAATAAAGGAAAAAAATTGATGCCATATTAGTATATGAACTCAGAGCACTGTACATGGGGAAGTGACAACATCCTGAGAGAAAATATGTTTAACTTCCCCATTTTGGATGGCCCATATGATGTACTTGACACAACTGGTTAAAACCAGGCCAGGTGTGGACATTCGGCTCTGCCTGCCTCCTTGCCTTGTTCCAGCTTAAAGGGCAATGAGGAACGCTGCCTGCCGCCCTCCTTTTCCCATTAGCTGTTTTATTTCACGGGAAATTTACTTCCTGCTTGCTGTAATTGGTATGCAGGCACCTCCTGATGTGGGCATTGGGATTGTTTGATACATTTTTATTACACAGGTGAGAATGTGCATATATTACCCTTCCAGTTGCACATTTTTTGATTGTCATTCACAATTATTTATACACCCGCGATGTGAAACAAAGATTGTGACTAATGTTATTGGTTAAATACAAGTCAGCATAACATTGTTTCCAGACCCTTACTGCGCTAAGGTGATAATAACGTCATTTAAGTATTATTATTTATGTGATCTAAAATGGTATCAAACTTAGATCCTTGATCACCTTGTCCTCAACAGCAGGACGGTTTACTATTTATTTAAAACCACTGCATTTTTTTTTTCAGGAACACCAACAGACAAGGATGTTTCATTCTTGTGTCTGGAAGCCACATATACCATGTTTTCTAAGAATATTCTGTCACATAGCGAGCCAAAAAAGAAAGAGTTAATCTTGCCTCCTGGTAATTATCCCCGCCTTTGCCCTTTTTAATTCATAGCATTTCTCAGGGTGTAGTTCCTGCAAATTGGCAGCCAATTGTGTGTTTGGAATTCAAGACACATGCCGTATTGAATGGCGAAATTGCACCAAGTCTTTCTCCAGCAGAGGCCAGAACTGGGCGCCATAATGATATTCATTTTCAAACAGGAGAACATTCTAATGGGCAATTAAGACGATCAAGCCTGCCAAGGTACACGTGGAGAACGGAGTGCTGGTGCCAGTGATTACATGTCCTCCGCCCCCGCCTCCTTCCGTCACTGGCCCAAGCTTTGTCTTACGTGTGTGCGCACGGGAAGCAGGGAGGGAAAGAGGGGAAAGGCTCCGAAAGCACAATATAATTGAACTTTCCACATTATTTCTCCCTAATATGTGCTGCCACTTGGTCTCATTAGTGGAATGATGTGCTCTGCCATTCTGGAATGAACTCTTTGCCCGAGTAATTAAGGCTCCTAAAGTTTCTAGTCCTTTGTTTAAAGAATTCGTCCTTGTGCTCTCCATGCCCCATCAGCTGCCTAATTAGCAGGGCCTTTGTGTGATTAAAAATTCTCACAGAGATTCCGTTGGATATTTTCCTCTGTTAATGAGTGTTTGTGGACAGCTGGGAACGGACAGGGGCTCCCTCCTCGTAGGACCTCCTGTGCGTTGGGCAGACCTCTGTCAGGGCCCGAGAGTGAGAGCTGTCATTTCTGTAATGGGGATGGAAACTGGTCAAAACCTAGCGCCGCCCCCGCAGGAATGGAAATGCCCTGAAATATGAATGAGGATGAATATTCATATTTCCCCCTCTTCATTAAAAAAAAGTGCTGAGTATTCATTTGCATGTCGGTCGGTTAAAGCAGCATTAGGTGCTGTGTATGTATGTCTGTCCCTTACCGCAGCCCTTGGCTCTATTTGCTATTATCCACAGGTTCCTTTTCTTCCGAAAGTTGGGGTCCCCCTCTCCACGGAGAATTGTGCATTGGACGCTTCCCTTTTGTGACCATTCTCCCACTTAGTGGGTGAGAGAGGAAGCTCGGCGAGAGCAATAAAGACATTTAAGTACACGGAAGTAAGGCATGCAAGGGGTCAAATCCAAGTGAAAGGAGCAAGCCTGCTATGTGTGCGGCTGGAGGACAGCAGATATTCAAGAGGGAGAGACGTTGGGCGGAAAAGGCCCGGAGAAGAAGAAGTAGTCCACATTGGTTTCGGTGCCTGGGACAGATGTCCTTCAGCCTAGCCGCCCCCTTCCTCCCCGCTGTCTTCATTTATCTCCTGCGTTAAAGCAGGGACAAAGAAAAAAGTGTAACATGCTTGTTCATACGATACCTCATATTCATATTTTAATAATAAGCTGATTTATTTTATTTTTTTTCACGTAGAAGATTTGTGCCCACTGCTAGAACAAACACTGGCCGGCCATGAGGAGAGGCGACATCCGTTACAGGCGGATGTGTGAGCCTTGCTTTGGTCGAGGCTGGAGGCAAAGAGATCATCAAAGTAATGACAAAGCGACTTGACTTGTGCATGGGGAAACCGTTGAACCAAATGATGAAGAGATGAGCCGATTTTTTTTTTATAAACACAGACAGAAAGAATGGGGTAATTATATTTCTCTCTTTTTTTTTTTTTTTTTAAGATGGATCTCGGGAGAAAAAGATGGCTATCTCATGGAGGAATTTACACCTAAAAGGTCATATTTAGCTTTTAAATTAAATTCTATTCAAAGTCTGCGAGAACAAAGGGTACCGAAATCGTTATTAACCTCTTTTTAGTGCGATTTTTCAGAATCACTGTGGGTGGATAGTGTCCATGTTGAAGGTTAAAGAGATTAGATTAATTATAACATCATAAATCAGCCAGTGATGACTTCCTATTTGCTGGTCTCCCAGGGTGGAGGAGTTGATGTTTGGGCCTTGTCTGTTTGCCATCTTATCTCATGCCATTTGCGCGTGTTTTGATCTATAGAAGTCTTTTGATGTGTTTACCCTGCCGATAGTGTTCCGTACCTGAGGACCTCTTTTCGGGAATCGCTCCACGGCTAAAAAGTTTGGTCCTTTTTGGACCGGAGTTAAATTTCCTGGATGCACGGAGCTCTGGGTAATTTGTTTGTTTTTAATTAAAATCTAATGTTGCTCTCTGAGGGTCTGGCAACTCTGCAGCTCGGCCCAGTGACTGGGGGATATTTAATAAGCTGCTGTGCTGAAAGTTGTTTCATTAGGTGTGAAAAGGGCTGATAACTCAATAGCCAACAGCCAAACATCCTCTCTGCGTCGGTTTCCTGCCTCTTTAATCTGTTTTTCATTCTGCCTGGCATGCTGTAGCAGTACAGGGGACTTCACAAAAAGGAAAAGACATTCATCACCATCGGGCCTCCGACAAACCAGGGCAACGGAGCGAGCGAGCCAGTTTTTGCTGAGGAAAGATACGGTCCGACTGCAGGGCACGGCCAACCAAAGCACCTTATGTGAGTTTGCGTGTGTGTGTTCATGTACATGCATAACCGTCTATACGTGTGTACATTCAGGTTTGAAACATTCATTCCGTTCCTTTGGGAATCAATGACAAAAATATCCCCATGTCCTGCAATGACGTCCTCTCCTCATTTGTTAAATCATCATTCCATCCATATCTTACTTACACTACTATAATGGTCTGGTTTTCAACAAGTTCACTTAGAGATACAGTATTCCTTGAGAGCGATTGAAGTAGTCTGTCCATCATAATCAGCCATCTTTTAAAGCAAGCTGTCTTGATTGTCATTAAATTATTATTAATGCATGGCTCTGGTAGCATTTGGATGTTTCTATTGGCAGTGACATAGCAACATCTGATCGCTGAGAAGGCTCAATGCTAAGCACATGCTAAAGCACAAACCAATGAAAATAATTGACCAGTTTGACAACGCCAATGACAATAGACAATGAAATACTGAAAACGAAAGCAATAAGAAATGCCTTATCTAAGAACTTTAGTTCTCTTCATGACCTAAGGTATTAGAGCTTGTGACGCTTTTAGTTTTGTCACCACGGTTAGGAAATAATAGAGAGATTTTATATATATATATATATATATATATATATATATAAAAAACTCAAAAAACTCTGCCGACCTCTAATGAACACAAGCGGCAGTATGAGGTGTGCACAGGCATATCACTCCTTGTCAGGAGATTTGCTTGGCTGTGTTGAGGGAGGAAATATTCTGGGCATATCATTAAAGCAAAAAAAACAAAAAAACACCACAGAGATATTATTTTCTACCTGAAAAAATACGACAGGCCAAGTATCCCGCAGCCTCTTTTTTTTTTTAACATACTGAACAGATAACACAGCCCCTAATTTGCTGCCAGAGATCTGTGGCATAGTTGAGCGTTCCCCCTCCTTCCCTCACTCTTCACTTCAGGAAGGACTTTTGAAGCTCTTACAGTAATAAGGCGACAAGTATGCCTTCACGTGCTCAGCGACATCGAGCCCACTAATCCTCGCAGATGGAAGCCGCCCACTGATTTAAAATGCCATAATGTGTTCCGTAAACGTAACACTGCAAGGTTTTAGATATAAAAAAAATAAATAAATAAAAATCCAGAGAGGTGGAATAGACGTCGCAGACGGGCCTTTCATTACAGTTCGTCCCTCTGTATGCGGCGCGTTAACAGGGCAACGCGGATATGCTCACTCAGTGGCTCTGTTCCACCTGAGATGAAAGGCTATTTACATCCAGCAATGATGATGATGGCTGTGGGGGCCGGGTGTCGTTTCCAGGCGACCGGGTTTCCCCACTCGCTGTCATTTGGCAGGCTTTAAGGAGAACACTGTTAAAGCTCTCTCAGACATTGTGACCATCACGCCTAATTGACCAGAGGTGCTGTGCCTGTAGTGAAACAGAAGTATAACAACTGAAGAAATGTCCTCCGCATATTGATGGGAGGACATGCAGACAAACCGCAGGTCACCACTTTATATATGAGAAGCCATATAATTGTCTAATTTCAGATACGCTGAGACGGATCTTTTAATGGGTAAACTACAGGGAAATGGACTACATGAGTCACTGTAAAGCCCGAAGCGAATTTTTTTTTTTTTTTCTTTTCTTCTTGTCCTGCTCATTATTATTTTATTCGGGGGTTGATAAGTTGATGGCTGATAAATGTTATTCACTTTGAGTCAGCCAATTAAAAAGGGAGTTTTATCTAATTTGATAGTTAAACATAATTTGCAAGAATTTAGACTGAAAACGCTCAGTTAATAGTGTGGTTTAATTTAATTTTCCACTTTTTTCCGGCCTTCTGGATTAAAAGGATTGAAACTTTGTCTTCCAATTGCTCAACTCTTTTCGGTTATTTAATTAGCCGTCTTTTTTGCTGAGAAACGCAGCATAAAGCAAAATCCCATATCCCCGAAAAATAAATGAATAATTAAAATAGATGCATGCTGAAAGGCAATTATAAAGCAGTGGCTGCTTTAACGACGACTTTAGTACCATTTATTCCGTAACGTGTTGGTGAGGAAATGTAAATGTGCAAACACTGACTTGAGGTCTTGCAGGTGGAAAACAGTCAGAAAATGGAGCAACTGAAAGGGACCCCTCTATTCTCATGAATAAGTTCACTTATCAGTGAATGTAATGTCACCAAGTTCTCTTCATCAATTCAATAATAGTGTGAAAGTGGGGAAAAAAAATAGTTGGGTCATTTCTTTGTAATACACCCCTGGGCTTTTTATTATGACTTCATTTCCGTTGTAATATTGGAACGTCTCTATAATTGTAAAAGTGTAATAGACTCTAATATAATTTCATTTTGAACCCTGAATGGTCTATGCCATCTCAGCTCAATTTGAGTAGAATAATGATTTTTAATGTCCACACATGGCTTCCTGTGACCTTATTCAATCTCTGGGCTGATCAGGAAATATATTGATTCAATTACAGTGCTGATGACAAGCGAACAAGGGAGAGGAGGGAAAAAAGGTCAGCATATATTTGAAAATGTAAATCTTAACAATGTCTTTTGGGTTTGCTGAAAAAAAGCCATTATCAAATGCCATTTGGCTCCAGTGGCATGTAGCCCTCTGCCTTTTTCTCCCACTCCGATGGGAATAGTTAGAATATTTAGGATATCCACAATGGATTTTTCCTTTGTCAGCCGGTGAGTTATATTCTGAGCATGTGCCTCTGTTTTGCTATTTGCTATGATTGTGTGGAATATAATGGCTCACATTATTTCTCTAACATTACATGTCCGCCACTGGCCTTTTGTGAAATGTCCTAATGACCTTGAGGCGAACGACTTTGCAATGCTTTTGTATGTACCACACTGCCGCATAAGCTGCTGTATAAGTAAATTAGCCTGTCTGCACTTGAACACTGAACAAAGCTCTCAAATTCATTCCTTCTCCAAATTACATGCACACCGCACCGGGCTCGACTAATTATTTGTTTGGTCATTAAAAACTCATTAAATTGAAAGTGTTCATTTGCATACCACTGTGTGTTGCATCATAAATTATTAATTGGAGATAAATAAATGAATTCAATTAGAAAAATAAGTAATGTAACATATGCACCACGAGATCTGGTGCTTGTCTTTGTTTTGACATTGAGAAATGCGGTGCTGCAGCTCCTTTTTCCCAGTTGTTTGAATAAGGAGCTTGAACACAGAAAAGGGATCCGTGTTAAAAGGGAATGGCTGCGCAAAATGTGAAATCCAGAAAAGCCGATTTGGGGTGGTGCTGATGAGTGCAGATCACTGCTCCACAGCCAAGACGAACATAAACGGATACAGTTTTGGAAGGGGAAATTATTTTCCTCTCTTCTGTTTAACATTTCACTGATTGACTCCCCCTCCCCCTTGCTTTCACTGTTTGGCTTTGATGAATTTAAATATACTGACTTTTTCCCTCGCTGACAAATATTTAAAGCAATCCGGCCAAAGAAAGACAATTTTACCGAACCCAACTCATTACCTCACATCTGTATGTGTTTTGTGGTTGGAGCATCTTGTCTCGGGGTTGGAATAATATTCCATCTCATTGCAGACAATTACTCTGAGACCCAACTCGTGTTCTTTTTACTTTGTGTAGTTTTTTTTTTAAGCTGTTGCTGCTCTTGTTGCTCTTGTTGTGTTATTTTATCTACCCACTATTTTCCAGTTCCGGGGATTGGTAAATGTTCACCCTTTTTCAAATCACTTCATTAATTAAATGGGATTGGGAAAGGTTCTGAGCTAATGGATTAGACTGGGGATGGCTGGTTCAGGCCTTTTACCAGAGGTCACATTTCATTTGCTGCCTATGTCAAGCGACCAGCAGCAGGGCCTCAGAGGCAATCTAATCAATGTCTGCGTGCCACAGCCCTTGAATGAATCCATTAAAGTTATGTGGATGCATCCTGCACAGAGAGAAAAAAAGTCTCCTGATACCTCTGATAGAAATTAGCCATGAATTAGGAGAGAGGCTGGGCTCATTTTGGACGCCAGCCAGAGCTGAATTAATAGGCCATCAGAGCCTCTTGTGTGTTAAATCCCATTTGTTCGCCCATGGTTTATGAAAACTCCTCCTCTGTTGCTCCAGGCTTGGTGTGAGACCCCCGAACACCCACCGCACAACTTCACTCATTAAATAAAGTTCTGGGAGGAGATGAGGCAGTGAGGGCTGCAGATTGGAGGCAGAGCTGCAGTTAAGGTCGGCGTTGTTAGAGATGATGATTCTGAGGGGCTGAACTGAGCCGGGTGGTGTGATTGCATGTGGGGTTTGGATGGGCTTAGTCTGTGGCCAGGAATGGAGCTAAAGAGGACTTTAGCGGGACACAGGGGGGACGACAGTCACGTGGGCCTTTTCTGCACCAACTTCTTCTCGGCAGTGTCCACTAATCCCACAAATTGATCCTCAGTGTTTCTGTGTTCAAGTGTAGGAGACGCTCTGACCGAATTGCTTTGGAAAAGGGGTGTCTGAAATGCCTTAACCTATCAGAGAGGGAGGTTTTTCGTCCGCGCAATGTTCAAGCTCCTTGTGGCACCCGGTCATTATTTTCTGTAAGCCACAAAACACGTAGCATCATGTGAGATAATTACTGGGCATAAGTAACAGCTTTTGGCAAACCAGACTCCCACACTCAAGAAGTCAGAGCTTGGTGTCTCTTGCTTTTTAACAACTATGTTTTACAGGAGGCTTGTTTTTATTCCCCGTTATATAGTGTCAACTACACGGTGTGGCACAAGCTTGCGTTTTACCAATTAATCAACGTTTCATGAGAGGACTTTAACTAGATAACTTCCGACTTCACAATTCCCCATAACTGTTATAGTTCTCATTATTGTTGCTGTTACTATTTTCACTATCGGCTTCCTAAAGGTCCTCTAACCTTAAGGCACCTAACCAAACCGTCCCTTCGGCGTGTATGGTCCGCACTAATTGTAATTAAACAGAGGTACGATTAAATCCAAGTCAGTTGTGAGGATAAGGACATAGGCTACTGGTTTGACTGGCAGCTTCCCAGGCCTGTCTCAAGGCATGGGTACGGGGAGGCAATGCCCTCTTCGCCATAGAGATAATGGATGGAAAATGTCAAATCTTTTTACATAGAATTTGGCTTTATGTAGAAAAACGGTGTTTGTCTGTGCTGCAGATGTTATGTTATGTCTGATTAACTAGCTTACCGCATATAATCACTATTCATTACAGTTCTCCTAAATCCACAGCGCAAATCAGTAACAATTTGTTTGTGTGGTTATAGATGACTTCGCGTTATAGATTAACCGGCATAGCAGCAGTAAAGGATGTGGGAGATATCACCCAGTAACGGGCATCTAATTATAAGCTAATGTTTAATTTATCGGGAATTGTCCATTTTATGAAAGAAAATGTCTTTAAAAACCTTTAAAAGTTACAAGTTTGGGGGCTGAATGGACTCTGGGGGTGTATAAACTTTTCTTTGGAGATCTTGCTGGCTCATTTGAGCCAGAGTATGCAGGGAGAGTACTGACTCACCTTGACAAAAAGCAGCGATAACCTCCAAATGAACTGGTCCCGCCCCACACAACCGACCGACCAAAAATAACACAGAGATGTGCAGCTCAGTGGGGAGGCCTCAAACTGCTGCTGCACACAAAAGTTTGCATACTAAACCCACTGGAGGGCCATTACAGCTCAACCGTTCTTTTCGCTATGCCGATAAACAACAATTCCCAGAGTCCCTGGGTCTTCCATTGTCCGAATTTACATGAGGTTTGGGGGCTTCGGCGCATGTGAGTGATAGAGGTCAGAGCCAGTGTGTACTCGCAAGCACACGCAACGCCAGGAGAATGATAAGCATAATAACTTTCCCCCAAAAATCTCTGGAGCCTTAAAAAAAAAAATGGAACGCGTGAATGCATAAACGCACACACTGAACGCCGACACTCTGTATTCTTGACTTGTGAAACATGCATATGGCATGCCCATCAACACATATGTTCATCGCCATGCTGTAGAGACACACACTGTATGTAAATGACGCCTAAAATGGCTCTCGTGCTTTGCCCTCTTCCTGCAGTGCCAGAGTCACGCATCATTGTCAGCAGCCGGCAAAACAAGATGAAATAAAATTCTAAGCCGTCCTGGCAGTCAAGGACACCATTCCCTCACCGTAATAGCCTGTATCGCCTAGCCACTCCATGTGTAGCTTTTCTTCATTGCTCTGGGCTTTTATTCCTGGCAATAAGCTCTTTATCACTCCTCAACACAATTCATTTAAAACCACCGTCAAGAAGCAATCAAACCTTAAGTAAGAGGATTCAAAGTCAGTGTGTTATTGTTAAGCAAAGTAGCATTCCTTCATTTCCATAATGCACCCAGACAGAGATGCCACGTAGGTAATAAAGAACGGTACAGAAGAAAATAAACAGTTAATATTTCTCCCATTTTTGGGCCTCCACATTTAAATGCATTACCTTATCCACTCCTGTTGTCTCCTCTCCTATTTTTTGTTGTGTTTTTTTTTTCCATTTGCCTCCCTTTTCTCTCTCCAGAATGACATTATGTTTGGGTTAGTTGTCTTTCTGCCTCAGACACCTATGATTTAGCAATTCTTGACATATCCATTACACCTCGCAGATTGGCTGTTCTCCTTTCCCCGTGTCTTTGGAAACCTATAGAAATGACATGTACCTTTCCATTTTTTTTCTCTCCAATGTCCTCAATTCACAGGTGGTGCATTTAGAGAGAGAAGTGGATTCTAATTTCAGGAGGGTCCCCTTACTATTAACTATAGCTACAGGACGGACATCAATCTTGACAAGGTCTTTTTGAACCACATCTAAAAATGCAATATTATTGTATATTTTTCACCTGCGCTCCACAGCCGCAGATAGGCATTTTGACTGCCGGTGTCATGATTTACTATCTTCATTATTTTTGTCTCTATAACTGTGTGTGTGGGAAACGGTTCACATGTCATCATTATGTGTCTTTTTTCTATGCTGATTGCTCTGTCCTTCAGCAGCAGGAATTGCAATCAGCTTTATACAATACTAGTGCAATAATGGATACAATAATAGAATAATAGGTGCAATCATCACCACAGTCACCTTCACCCTCCGAGCAATGTTTACTTAAGTGTTAAACCAGCCTCAGATTCCATCCCCGGCACTTCGGCCCTCCACTGATGTTCACTAGTGGACTGATTGTCAAGTATGTGTGTTGAAGCTTGATTTTTGAATGCTTGTCCAACATTTATTGATCCAGAGTAGGGAAAACTTCTTGAATAGAGTTTATCAAATCACCGGACAACAGAAATCAGTCCATGATAATTATAAACTCCAATTTCCGACATTCCAACAGAAAATACATTTTGGATTTTATTGTTTGAATTTCACATGTACAGCTTGTACAATTTCCATGAGAAGGGCTCATCCAAAAAACCTTCCCAGTCGCCTCCTTGGGTCCTCAGCATTACATCTGCAAAAGTCAGAAGCCGATCAGGTGGGCTGTTGTCGAGCAACTCAGAAATAAGACGGAAAGAATTTCTTCCATTTATAGTTGTGTGGGGTCTTACTTTACAAACACGTTTTGCAGGTTATCGGTTCCAAGTCATTATTAAAAAGCCCAATAAGTGGTGGTGTTTATTAAACATGGCTGTAAGTATGATGGTTTAATTCCAGGTCCACTGCTCCCTCCCTCTAGTGCTTTCTATTTAATACACCAACTTCATCACCGGGGAGATTAAGGCTAATGCCTAAAGGAGCACAGTCCAAAATTGAAAAGAATTAACTGTAATTAGCGCACTAACAAATGGCTAATACAACGGTAATTGTTATATTTTTATTATATAACCTGTAATCTTACTCCTGAGAACCTCATTTAAAATTCTAGTGAAATGGTTGTGCAGAGTTTTATTTTATTATCTACGATTTCAATTGGGTACAATCCACGTATCTGGTAAGCGCAGGGTATGGAACGTCATTTTTCTATCCCAGCTCCGCTCTGTTCTCACCAGGGTCTTTAGGCGTGTGCTATATCCTGCAGTAAATGGGACACAGCGCAGCTGAAGACAGGTACGCCAACTGTACATCATTACACCAACACCACCGCCACAGTAGGCATGCGTAGCACATGAAAGAGCCTGATAGCTGTTCTTTCAGCCTGTGAACTCAGCTAATTAACAGTGGCTTCATGCATTTTGAACATTGTCAACTCGGTGTGTTTCTTCAAGGCCACAGGATGTAAACCCTGCAACAATCTGCAAGGCAATTGAAAGAAGAGTGAGACAGGCAGTCGTGCAGAGGGATTTACTGGCTCTGATAGTTATTGGGTGGTTGTTTTTCTCACCTTCTGCTCGCTGTTGCTGCTGCCATCACAGTGTCTTTCCACACCAACGGTAATGAAAATAATAATAGTGATAAGAATAGCGTCACTTCAATCTCACTTTCAGTGATTACATTGTTCCGCCGGTTTCCGTTTCTGCTTAAATTATATTTAACTTCATCTGCTGTGGTCCGCAAACAGGATTACTGGTACTTATCTGAAATGAAAGTGCATTTTTTAACACAGTTTAATAACGAGAGTGGAAAATGCAGTCCGTCGCAATAAAGCTGAAACTAATTCATTTCAATGGCTGTCAGCAGAGTGTTTCTATTATTCCTAACATGCCCATTGCCACGGTTAAAGACTGTTTTAAAAAATGAGGCAGAAGGCCATATGTGTAATCTGCTGCAGTTTGAACACGGTGATCACAGTGACACTCGAGAATCTTCATTCATCCTCTAAGAGCCTCACCAAAGAGCCACTAAAAGGCCAACTTCAGAGAAACCGAGATTATCGAGCTCTGCAACTTTTCCAAAGAGTTTCGGGCGAAGTATAGTGGGCGAAGGGCTGGACTGGCAGGGTAGGATGGAGGAGAGTGAAACCGCCGGGTGTCCTCTTGCATCTGAAGTGGTCAGCAGTTTCAACCTGTCTGTGTCTCTCCTGTTCCATTATGGAATAGTAACACAGGGGCCTGTTTGTTCGCCAAACACAATTAACAAGGTTTCTGCTGCACATCAATACTGCTATTTGCATAGGGTATTGATCTGAAGTCCTTATAATCACAAAATGTTAATTGCACCAATTAATTCTCAATCTGTTTGTGCCCTTGTCTGGCCGCCTTCAGCCCTGAAGGTCAGTGTGAAAATGAACTGCTCTTTGATTCTCCTCCAGGAAAAGATTTTTTCCCAAGACAACACAGTTTGCTACTTCCAAATCAAAAGGCCCTACCATCCTTTATCATTGTTATCATTCCCTGTGAGTAGCAGCTAATGGGTTTGAAATCTTTTGATCTGATTTGTCCTTTTAAACAAGGTTTTTCTCGTCGCCTTCATTAACCAGGGCTGCCTCCATTTCTTTACGGAGCCACGGCTATTTACGCCTCAAAGACAGAGTTTCCCCCTTTATATTGACTAATAAGTCAATTTCTCAGACAATGCACTGGCCATTTGATTCATGGCCCATACGCAGCGTGTGTGAGTTTCCCTCTGTCTCCGGTCCTCCTGCTACACCGTGTTATTACATGCCGAAACATGACCTCCTGGTTTATTGTCGGTTTGAGATGATCAGAATAATAAGTCAGAGCTGTCTACTCTGCTGCTCCGCTGTCTGTGATACAGGATGTAGGCAGGCAGGCCTCCATCCTTTGTTGTGGGTGAAACTACTTACTGTATATCGCTGCTGTCATATACAGTATATTGCAAGAGAATACATACATGCAACACCTAGTACAGATACAAAATATAAATCATTTTCTGTGAAATAGAAATGTATACATTTCGAGGTATATTGCCTCTTTAAGTCGGGTGAATACATTTTGGCACTGGCGGTATTTACCAGCATTGATTCGAGTCTGCGTTAATTGCTTTTCGTTCTATCTTGATATGGTCAACAACAAGGAGACAATTATAGGTTTCTGCTGCGCGTTTCACCCCCCACTATCTGCACATAACAGTGCAGAAGGCCCTCTCTTCCAGCCCCCGTCATCCATGCCTGAACACAGCCAAATGACAAATGAGCCACCCTGTGTGAAATATGAATTTCAATCCACTACACCTGTGCCACCCCACCAAATGAAAGGACTGATTGCCTCCAATTGCATATTTAAAATGCTTAATTCCTCCATTAAGAAACCTATTTACATGAATTAGGGACAATTAGCATTTCCAGACCCACTTCAACTTTATTCGCCCTCATCCATTAACATTTGAAAGTGTCGGCTGCCAGACACAAGAAAGCCCCTGCATCTGATTTGCACTGACCCCCTATGGCGGCTGCCTGGACGCACTTTTTTATCTGTACTACCTCACTTAAGGCGAGGGCCAGCCCGGGGTCTAGTAAGTCACCTCATTATGGTTAATCAACAAAGGCCTCTGAATGAGAGACAACAGTGCGAAGGGGGAAAAGGATGTCTAATGGGGAGACGCTAAGGTGCAGGTCATCAACCTCACACACCATTGTCTTAGCGATATTGCATTCATTTTATGCTTTAAAGCTCCCGGGTTGTTCCTCTAGTAGTCTGTTATCCACTGGACAGTCGAGGGAAAAGGAAAAATCGGTGGCCTCTAAACTGCGAGTAGTTACGTGGAAATAATGAAGAATAAAGCTGATACAAGAGGAGAGGATGAGTATCACAGTGTGCACCCGTCAGGTTTCTGAAGTTATTGGACCTTGTAGCTAATCCAATCTGCACCGTGGAAAACGAGGCCTCAGTTCCTATTGTTTGTACAAAGCCTTGAGTATTTTCATCGGTCAGCCATTACACAGTCCGATTCAAAGTACATACGCGTCCTTTGGATGTTTATTTATTTATTTATTTTTGAGGGGGGAAAAAAGTTGCCATCATCTAATGAAGATGACAGAGGTCGTCTTACTTTTTGGGGAATTTATTAGAAAAGGGAGCCTTACATCATGTGAGTCACATGTAATGCTTTTTATTGCTGCAGTCACTGGCGAGCGAGGGAGGGAGCTAGTTTGGATGATTATATCCACTCCTGAAAATATATTATCTCTTTGAGTTTCATAAATCCTTGTGTGTGCGTGTGTGTGTGTGTGTGTGTGTGTGTGTGCATGTACTCATCGGGAATGGCGCACGTGTGTCTACATGTACTTTGTGTTCTTGTGGGTCATCTGGGAGTATCATTAAAACCATGTGTGCATCTCAAGAAGTAAGCTAAAGTCAGTGTTGTCATTTTGATGAAGGGGTTCAAAAACAACTTCCACGTTATTTCATATAAAAAGTAGAGTGTTTGAGTATTTTGAAAACTGTGATGTAAACCAGCCCAACTAAAATTCACTGGCACTGACACATTTCAAGTCAAGCCAACCCGTTTTGCTTTATAACATTGTTAACTGAACACTGTCTAACTGTTTCATTACACTCGGTTTCATTCCCTCTCTCCAATGCGTGTTGCATACTAATCTGTTTCAAATGACAAAGAAGGATGCAGGATACAGTCCACAAGAATGAAAACAAATTACATTTAGTTTGTCTTGCTGTAGTAGCAGCTTTTACTAAAAACACAATATGAAAGAGATATCCTGCCATGAAGTAAAACATCTTTATGTCAGTCTAACTTAGACTATTGTCAGGTTTAAAGGGTCAGGTCACCAAACTTACATAACATGTGAAGTAAACAACATTGTGTAAACATAGCAGGCCATATATATATTTACACAAGTTATTATACATCTTGGGGTAAGCCTCTTGTGCGTGTACCTGTCCACTTCCCAGATATAATTTATATTATATCCTCTTGATTTGCTGCTCTACAGCATGTCAGCTCATAGTTTCGAATCCCTTCGTGTTCCTTTGTATGCTCAACAATAATTCCTGCGTGACTCATTTCTTATGACATACAGAGCAAATCTGAAACACATTTCTCTGTCTACATAAGCAAGTGTAATATGTTTGCTTTGCCTTCAACTGTGAAATGTTCCTACGTGACAGCACTTGTACCTGTTAATGTCTCTGGCCAAAGCTTCTGATGCTGAATCAACCACTAATGTTGGGGCTAACTCTAGAAAAAAAACAAAAACAAAAAAACGTTCCCAGCCATATCTATCCTTTGCATTTTTTGCATTACCAAAAATCGACTTTTCTGCATGTACTACAGCCACGCCCCCTTAATTGCCCGTTCATTTTTCTTTCCACAGTTCACGCCCACCCCGCAATCCAATCACAACCCGCGCAGAAAACACCCGGGCTGTTCAAGCTGGGTCCTCTGGGGTGAATGCATGGGGAGGAAGCGAGGCAGGGCTCTCGGTGCGTGTGAAAGAAACGGTGGAGAGGAATCACGGCGGTTAATTTCACGGATAGACTCGGGACTCATGGACAGACTGACGGCCGGCAGCCCTGTGCGTACCTGCGAATGTTGGGAGTATTATTGGGGGGGGGGGGGGGGGGGGGGGATGTGGGAGGGGGTGTGGTGTGGGGGGGGGGGGGGGGGGGGGGGGGGGGCGCAATGGTAGATGTTGTATGTCCGGGTTTGTGTGCGGGGTTACCGGGGTCGTGGTAAAACCCGGCCTGGATTACAGACTGCATTTTTTTGTTTTGCTCAGTTGTGAAGTGGAATGACCTGAACTGTTTTTAGCGGCAAAGAAAACCAGAAACGGATTTGGATTTATGTGACCTGACTCCTGGGAGCTTGGAAACACTTCGTACACACATACACACGCACACACTGTTATGTAAATACAAGTGTGAAAACCGTGGACTTTCTGTTTGTAGGGAATGTTTGTTGTTTAAATGATGTTTGTGTGGTGCACCCATTGCTGATGACGCAATTGTTTTCTTTCAGACGGGACCCCAGATCGGACCCCTACCCACAGTCCTTGGCTTATCCTTGGCTAATCCAACCCAAGCAATACAGGAGATGCCAGACTCTGCGGTCCAACACCACCACAGCCACCGACCACGTCCTATCCTCGAGGGTCAGTTGCATCCCCACAGAATGTTATTGAGCTCAGTTTATTTTTGCCGAAGCGCATTTCACGTATGTTCTTTTTTTATGTGTTGACCTTATGCCGGTAGGTGTGCATGCATCGATTTCAATTTTTGAAACCTGACATTGTGCCAATTTTGATAAAGAAAACATTTCTTGAGATTCTGTGAATATGCATGATGTACAAAGACTTGTACAGAAAACTTGAGATATATAATAACATTAGTCAGCAGCACACATTTTTCGTATATAACAATTATTGTCATTGTACAGGACTGGGACAGATGTGAGACATCATAAGATTATAATCAAATCAATATGTAGCGAACTTTGCTTAAAACCTAAAAATCGTATTCATTTTGGTCAGCATGTTGGACCACCAACATCAGATGTCACCGCTGAGTGTTGCTCCCCTGAAACACCTTGGCAATCCTTCCAATATTTGAGGGCACAGCAAAGGACAATCAAAAAGCCATTGTCTCACTGGATTTTGCAGCATTATTGTGCTCCCCTCCATACAATCTCCTCCCGATTCATTTCGGAACAAACCGGTAAATTCCATAGTCTTCAACAGTTTACAAGGATGTACTTGCAAACACCACTGTGCCCATGGAGAGTCTCTGGTTTATGCACGAGGGTTGTGATCAGCATTTCAATCTATATCATTATAGAAGCTTTCTGAGATAATGTGTGTCACCATAAATTACTAAAGGGACACCAGGATCATTACACAGTCATCTTCATAACATTGTGCTATAATACACACAATGCAGCCTGCTTGAATTGTCTGTATTACAAAGACAAGTCCTACATACACTACTATCATAATTGTGCCATTGATTATACATAACTCACTTTGTCTGATTATGATTACAATTTCATATTGACTTCCCGCGTGCGATGAATTCACTCTCCTGTTGTCAGTCTTGTTGACTTGTATGATCTATGATTCATCAATACCATTGATTCTCCCAAAGTTCATCCATCCATATGTGACTGGCACACCAGTATTTTACATAAAAAAGATTGAGGGGAGGCAATCTGCATGTCAGCAAAATGTCACCATAATTGAGCTTGGCTGATGTTATTGTCCCTTAACCGAGTTCTAACTGTTTTATAAACAGGGCTGGGACAAGAGGCATCATTCACAAGGGAGACGGTTAACATCACCAAGGACAAGAGCATCACATACTAAACAAGAGCGGCAGATGTGCTGCCCTACCTCAGATAGAATATGAATTTACATGCATTCATCTATTTCGATTATATATACTGTATATTTATATAGATCTGTGTGAGTTGACACTTACCACAGGAATGGCAGGCGAGGTGTTTACAGTTTACAGAACAAAAGGGGAACATGTACTACAATAGAATACAAAAATAACAACACACCACACAATTGGAAAATGCCTGTCACTGATCAAAGATGTGTGTGTCTGTACAGTGTGTGTGTGTGTCTGACAATTGCTCTGCTGGTGGACAATGCTGTGGCAGTGCGCTGCCCTCTGAGGTCTCTGTATATCCAGTGTAAATCCAGCCCAGTGGAGCTGTGAAAAAAGCTAATAATATGTTATTGCAGTCTAGGTCCCCCCGTCGCCTCTCCATCAGAGCACCACTGTCACCTTACACACGGACCACGGTGTGATAATGGGCAATAATGCGGAGTAGCTGAGAGTGAGAAGTGCAATCTGCCTCCTGAGTGGTAAAAGGAGGAAAAGCACACCCAGTATGATGTGTGAGAGCCCCTGACTAGGAGGCTGTGTGTCATCCCATCATGAACCCCTGGGCGTCACTGGCACTGGGTAAGCCTACTTCTGATTGATTATTATCCAATGTTGTACATTGTCTGAGGTAAAAGAGTGCATGTGTGTTTTCACAATGTAGAACTCGCTTATAGAAGCTGTGAAGTAACGCACATTTGCAATTTTTACTCAACATTTCTGTTTGTGCTATTAGTTTCTCATTTTAGACCTCCAAATAGCTAAAGCAACTCCACCAAAGACCGTTGCCTAATTGTTTCATCATGACGTGTTTATTCATATTTAATTTAAAAGCACTTTTCACTGCAAAAACATGGTCATTAGTGGCCGCTCCACAAAGAAATAAATACCCAGATTTGTTTTGAGAGCGTTAGAATCTCTTAAAAGAGAATCTAAAATAATGTGATCCGCGTGACTTCAGGCGTGTTTCCAGCTTTAAAAACGGCACGCAGGCCGATATGCTATTGTTATGCTTTCTTGAAATAAGTTTTACAAAATAACCTTCAGAAACACAAGTAACAGCTCGGACCTAAACACATTAAATATGCTTCCTTTGATCAACCTAATATTTCTGGTTTTGCGCCCAGTGAAATGTTTCCCTGCAGAGTGTACAATGCAAAACATAAGCAGCAGCAGCAAAACAGTGCTTTGAAAAACAAAGTGATACAACTTTCAGCCAGACTGAGGCCTCTAGTGGCAGCGGATGGCAACATGCGTCTCACGAAAACTCACGAGTAATCTTCCACATGCATGAAGCGTTTGATTATTGAATTTGATAATCACCTTAACTGTCTTCTATAGCTTGTACTTGTAGTGAATGTAGGCATGGCATCTTGGTGGGTGGAAAATGCACAATGTACTCATTTTCTCACAGCTCCTCAAAGTCTTAAATTGAAGCTCCGTGATGAACATAAGTAAATCTTTTCCAGTTGTCACACAAGCATCATTGCACTTTCTAAATTCATCGGGTTAGAGTAAATATATAACACCGAATCGTGCTCTTCCTCTCTAAATGTACTTATTGTGATGTTCCGAGAGGTCACACAGGGCATTTTATTTTCTGTCTGATTGAATTTCTGCCTCTCTCCTGCACGGAGTTGTATTTTTGGTGCGTGACCACAGGCTTTGTGGTTTTCCAAACCTCATGGGACCAATTCCCATTATTTACTTGACTGTGACCCCGTATCGTGACCCCTCAGGTCTCTCATTTTCCAGGAGTCTACTTTTAAATTGCCCATCTAATGGCAACCTGCATTTTTACTGAACTGTAATGAATGCTCCAATTACACTGAAGGTGATGCAGGTGATTTTCCTATGATAGAAGGGGTGATTGGATCTCCCACACTCCATTTCACTAGCTCTCTGCTCTTCAGGCATTCCCACAGACCTGTGGTCAGCACTGGCTGTTGGGTGGAAGCTAAGCCTCCACTTGTGGTAATGCACCCTCTGAGTGCACTGCCAAGCCGCGCACCAATGAGGGGACTACAGAATTAAGTGCTTGAAACAAATGAATTCATTCTGGGCAGAAATGTGTCAAATGACCTTTCTGCTGCTCATTACACATGGTGCACATTACACCAGAGAAATGCTCCTGTTGTGTGAGCGCCTTTGTCCCCCCCCCCCCCCCCCCCCCCCCGCCTTGTCAAAGGGGATCCCCCCCCTCTCTCCGCTGCCTTGTCAAAGGGGATTGGCAATTAATTGAAATCATTTCCATGTGTAAGGATGCGCCCACCCTCCTCAAGGTGTGTCAGTGGATCGATAGATATTTAGAGTGCACAGTGTAGCGGGGTGATAAGAACTCCAGTCATACTTTGCTAAATGACATCCAAAGCCCCATAAAGCCAATTCAAGGGCAGATGAGTTTGAGGGCAGGACATGAGAGAAAGAAGGGGAGGGGGGAAGGCATTGTCCCCAGCGGGGCGGTATTCTGACAGCAGTGACGGCGGTCACTATCCATAGCAATTGAAATGTTTTGGATCATTCAAGGTTGGGCACATTTTTCATCTTCTGCCTCCCCCCTTTTTTTTTCTATCTGATTAAAAGGTTGTTTGTGAGAACCAAACAGTCTCCTTGGAGGTGGTGTCCTCCTGCTTGACTGAATGCAGGGCGTTTTGCCTGGCGCTGCGCACAAGAGATGAGAGCTTCTCCTCATGCAGAGGCTCCCTGTCTGCCTGCCAAGGAGAGATGTGGCTTTAAGAGGCCCATACATGGTCTTGATTAGTTTTACTGAGCGGGTATGCGGAGACCAATAAATTAAATAAGAATAAATTAAAAATGTACTCTAGCAGAAAATTGCCATGAAAACAGCCACCTCCCCATTAAAATATGTATAGTAATGCCTTTAATGAGAAGTAACTCGGGATTAGATATCACTGTAAATGAACACGCCACCCAACCGTAGTCAAGAACTTTTCACTTTTAACAAGGACCTATAAAGGAGGTATTTACTCCAGTGTGTTTGGTAATTAATTTGATATTTAAATGAGCTTACAGTACGTATTATAATTGCAAATATCCCACATAAGTGTAGTTTTTTTTTAAAGGGGTAGGGTCAACAAAGATTGATGAGGCTTGCCTTTGAAATTGCCATCTGCTCAATTCAAATGTTTACTTGACGCAAGTCCCCACAACCCCTCCTCTGTAAAGAAAAAAAAAAAAAGCATCATGTTTTCCTCCTGCCATTTGGCCATATGTATCCGTTATTATGGCGGGGGGGGGTGGGGGGGGGACCTGTGTCGTGATGCAGCAGCATACATGAACACACGTGCGTCTCGACACACACAATGCAAACACTGAAGGGGATCAGGAACATCAGCATGTGTGATGAGCCCCCACAGATAACGTCTCCGCAACATTTCCATGACATTGTAGCTGTGTTACCTCATTACCACAATGTCACAGCAGTAGTGTGAGATGATGTTGTGTTTGGGGTAGCGGTGGCGTGAGGGTGTGTGGGTGCGTGTGAGTGTGTGTGTGTGTGTGTGTGGGTGGGTGGATGGGGGGTTCAGCTGCAGGTATCGGGCCTCTGCAGATGAGCTGATTAATTAAGGGGAGCTCTATTAAGGTTGCTGAGATGCAACCCCCCCCCTCCCCGAGCAGCTCCCTCCAAGCTCCTCAGTGGATAAAGGTGAATGGAGCAGAGGGGGGGCTCAGGCACAGGAAGCATCCTTGCCTCTTTTGACATTAGCCCGCGTGCACCCTCTTCATACGCCCCACGACTTTCACCACAAGTGCCTCCCTGCGCCCCACCTCTGCGCGTGTGACACTCTCTTCAGGCTCCAAAATGGGACCGCAGAGTTTTAATCCCTCCGGCCCGTCAACCCACCCACCCTCACTTCCATCTGTCATGAGCACTGCTGGAGGAAAAGGGAAGGGCGGGGCGGGGGGGGTGATTTCAGGGGGTGCAGGGAGCGCATCCCTTGTTCCATCTCAACGAATTTTCTAATTTCCTTCGCCTCCACGCTTTGTCCCAAATTCAGGCCCCTAACCTTATCCACCGGCCTCTTTGGCTCTGTCCCCCCCCCCTCCGCTCCCATTCCACCTCTTTTAGCTCCCTCTTTTTTTGATCAAAGCAGTAAAAGTAAAAACTGGAGGCTTTCTGTTCTCCTTCAGTCAGAGGAACTGAGTGCGCTTTCACGTCAGCTGAACCTGCCCTCATCTAATATGATGACGCTGATTCTTCCATGGTCCTTCTTTTACTCTTTTTAAATGTGGTCCACCCTCAGGCACGTAGCGCTTCTATAATAATGCTGTAGGTCACATTTGACTTGCACAAATCAATTTGTTGTTTTTTTTCTTGTTTCGCCGTCATTAATTAAAAGTCTGGTGCAGGACAATGAGGACCATATGCCGAAATCCCATCGCCTCTTCCAAAACAAAAAAATGTGTCATCTACCAGGATGTCTAAACCGACTTCATACTTATCACGTTATTTAAAGGCGTGATTGTTTGTCAAATGATCTAAACCTCACATTTGATGTGACGAGACAAATCACTCAAAAGGAGGCAGGACTTAACCATTTATTTCGCTCATATGAACCGTCAATATACAACCATTAAACATATTAATTAGTGACAGATTACATGGACATCACAGCTTTAATGGGCACTGACTCGAGCAATCAATTCTAATTACACATCTTCATGCGCAAAACTAGGTAGGAAGCTTTAAGGGTAGCACTCTCCTGTCAGATTAACTCCAGGAAATGAATTTAGCGACTTGCTACAGCTCCATCTGCTGTTTATACCGGTCTGTAGAAAAAAAACGAAGGCAAACGGTATGTCAATAATGTTGCTATTTTTTTTTTTTTTTTTTGGCAAGCAGCTTCAATCAACGATAATTCACAAGTCATTCATTCTTTCTCATCAAAAGTTTGTTTTTTTAAAAACAAATCGAACAAAGTGCGAAGGGAAAAAAAAACTGTTTTGCATGCCTATTCACAATTTTAGGAAACAATACTCAATCAGCATATCCTGGACAAACTGTGATAAGGGTAAATATTCCGTGTTTTGACTTTTTCCACTCTCCCTTGAAATGTAGAAATACATTTTGAAAGCAGCCGGGATCGACAAACACGGACATGAAGGCATACGCGCTAAAACACAGAGCCTGTGTATGTAACGCCGAGCTCCATCGCTGGCACTCATTCACTTCAAGATGCAAATGGCTGAATTTGAAATTCCGCCTCTGTGTGCTATGCTTGGCTTCTTTAATGTTGTATCTATGCTGGGGATTATTCTCTATGCAGCGGAAAAACCTGTGTTTGAATGGCAGTGCCCTCAAAGTAGCTCCTACTGCTTTCAGTGGCCTCCAAACGAGATTAGACCCGTGGCTGCCCCCAGTCCCAATCCTCTGCATTCAGATGGAGCGTAACCAGGCTGGTTGACAGTTTTTTTTTTTCTGTTTTGACACTGAGTGGATGCAGTCGGTGCATACAGGGCATTATTCGCAATTGAGAGGTCAGAACGGGAAAAACTAAAAAGATAATCCCTATTGTTTATTTTGGTGTTCGGAAACGATACCCTGTATAATCTCCTGCGCTCTTTTTGAGTATTCTCTGCAATTTAGAATATCTTCAAACAATACGAAGCGCTTGGTTATTTGTATTGAATATTAATATGCAAACTTGTTTTGTAGTATTCGGCACATTTGAATTAGAAAATATTTGAATGTTGAAAATAGGGGATGACTACCCTACCCTGTTGATGCCTAACCCATACACATTTTCATCAGTGTAATAAATTAACATTCACTTTTTACATATTTGGTTATTTTAATGACTATGAGTTTCTACATAGCCAGCACATACATTCAGTGTTTAAAAATATAGATAGGACATTAAGGATGAGGAGATATGGCGCTACGAAGTAAATGACTCAATAATAGTTTGATTAAGGATTGAACTGTGGCGTGATCAAATCCCCTTTGTGGCTTTCTGTACCCAAATAACTTTAAGATAACTTTTTACTTTATGATAAAGGCCTCCAATTAAGCCACAAGTAATATCTGACAAGCTCATTCAAGCTCTGTATGTCCTGTGTGTACATTTGGGCTACTTGGCACTCTCAAAATAGTTGGCTGTGTAATAGTAAGTATTTGTTTAGTGGTTTTGCCCTATCCGGGAGAACACCTCAGACTAAGAGCCTTTCCTTTGGCACGAGGCCCAGTGGTCTGAGACTTCGTATTACCATAAAGGTTGCACCATTCACAGTAGATATATTCACATCACTGCTAAATCACAGAATTGGAAAAAAACAAACAAAAAACGTCTGCTTAAAAGAAATGGCATGTTGTGATGATGTGTGTCACTTGTATGCCCATTCTCTTTTTGCCATCCACCGGGTATTTTTTTCTTCATGTATATTTATTGTGGTATGAGTCCTAGAGGACGGCTGGTGGTTTTCGGGCCACTGTCCTACTTTTACTGGAGGTAGAAGGTCTCTGGTAGTGAGAGGCTGGTTTCTGTCGTGGACTGAGGTCTTTCTTGTTCTGTGGCTTGCGCGGCGGCTTTGCACTTGGCTGTGAAGTGAATTTCCCAGTGGCATGAGACTACAGGGATAAGATTCATATTCACGGAACAGGACAGAATGAGCTGTCAGTCAGATACAAAAAAACTAACTTTTTTTTCACACTTTAGTAGTACACTGTAGTAGCTCAATCTGGCACCATCTAGTGGCGTTTTATTATAAAACGAATATTATAGTAGCACAAAGGTAATTTGATAAGAAATTCTAAAAGGTATAGCTGTAGATATTTAATTGAAAACAGTGCTACTGGAAATAGAACAAAACCTGTTGAAAACCAAAGAAACATGGAAAATGTAGCTGAAAATGTAACTGTTCAACGAACCTGTGTGGCTGTAGGTTGAGGCTTACACCAGGTTTCAGAGCCATTTTTCTGCTCGCCTTGCTGGAAGCCCTCTCTGTTGTCTTTAGTCTTCACACCAAAATGAAACAAAAAAAAATAACCCAAAGGTTAACATGAGAGATTTGTACCTGGATTTCATGACCATAGCTAAGGTCTAACCTATATGGGGTACCATATTTTTAAGAAAAAAATCCGCTTATTTATTATAATTATACTACTTCCATGTCTTCACTACATCAAATAATGTTTAGCCAATACCCTAAACCTAAATAACCTAAACATTCCTATTCATTTCTTAATATGTGATGTGGGTGATGTTACTGCTAACAACTATAAATCAACAGCTTTTACTGTAAAACATTTTTTTGCAGCAAGTGGTGAGTTTTAATCTTTACAGTAATGAATTTGATGGTTTTATTAAAACAATTTACATAATTAAGACACAAGTAGAAATTCAATATTTACATCATATAAGCGAGTGAGGTTGAAATGTTTTGAATCTGTATTAAACAAACATCAAATACCGTCTTGGTGGATGTGCAGGATGTGTAGAAGCTGCCTCTCTCAGGGCTGAGCTTAGCAGGGCTCCAGTAGTTACTGTCTTTTTTTATCGAAGCTGCCCTGGGGACCGTGGGCAGGTCCAGGGTTTCCTCTGAAGAGATGAGGGCCAAGTTCTCCAGAGTCTGGGCTCCTAATGTAGACCATTTTGAATAACATCAACATGGAATAACCCTCAAGCTGTTTTGGTTTTTCTCTCACTAGTCTCAGGTTAGTATTTCTGCTCAAACGCATTATATTTACACATTACCACCAGGTGCTACGTAGACTTGAACAATGCCTGTATTTTGTAAAAAAAATTAATTGGCACTACCAAGACGCTATATAAATGCAAGTTATTATTATCATTATTATGATTATTTTTCTATTAGAACTGTTCAAACACTAGTAGATTAGATCAGTAAGAAACAATAGCATATATTAGACTGTGAGAATGTATTAATCTAACTGAGCTGACGCCTCATGCATGCAGTTTCCAAAACTAAACCAACTGTAAATTAAGGCGGCAGGCTACGACTTGAAACAAAATCTTCATCCATCATTTTCATATGTGGCAACACTTTGTTGAACCACAGATTATCAACTTGATTTTTTTTTTCCCACTTTCAAACCATTGTAACTCTACATCATAGTCTTACGCTCTTCCTCTTCCAGGTGGTTACGCATCATTTCCAGCACGTTCAATGGTATAGCCGGCACATTAGTGTCACCCTGTTGAACAAAGCAGCGCGTTCAGAGCTACTCCTGTGAGTCATTTGGTAAAGCAGGAAGAATCAGTGCCTTACTGTAATCCATGGGTTTTCTAGGAGCTGATTAGCAGACATGCGGTAGGCAGGATCTGCCTTCAGGAGGCAGGCCAGTATATTCTTTGCTGTTGGGACAATCAGTGAGTTTATTAGGAACAAGCTGAGCAGTATAACAGTGGGTATGCAATGACCAGTCTTCTATTTTTGCAGGATTTCATTTCTTTAAACATGGAAAAGGAGATTGACTCACCTGCATCACTAACAGTGGCCCAAATGGGAAGAGTAAATGCAACTTCTTTCTTCATAATCTCCTCAAGTAAGCTCGTCTTCGTTTTTGACACGAACGGAGGCTCCCCGCACAGTCTGAAAGGAGGCACAGACACAAACACTCACAGCATGTACGTATGTGTAATGCATGCATATAAATATATACGGTGTGTGAGTCTACTTACAACATATACATAATGACTCCAACGCTCCACACATCACACCAGTGGGTGTAACCACGACCGCTCATCATTTCAGGTGCTGAAATCAACATGCGCACACACAATGTCCCACTTTCGTAAACTCCATGGTAAAATCAAAGAAGCAACGTGTAGCCGTCTAGCATGCGGTGGTGTCATACCCATATATATAAGAGTACCGCAGGCCTCCGTCATAATGTTCCCAATCCCCACACCACCAGTCTGGACCGATAATCCAAAGTCTGTCACCTAGGAATGGAAAAGCACTTCACAGTTAAACGCAAATAAAAATGATTGGGATGTGCTGAGCCAAATTTAATTCTTAGATTGAGGCACCTTTTTCATGACAATAACAAACAACGATATTTGACTATTTGCACAAATAGCCTTCATAGCAGCTCATAGCACCGGTACACATATTTGCGAAAGGGTGTCCCATTAATGAAAAAGCAAAAGAATAATCAGAATAGAGAACTAACAACTATGGAGTGAAAGTGAGTTATGCTGTGCCATGGCAACGCTTTGTCACAACATGTACAGTATACAAGTCTTTGTTGCATGCGTGTGAGACAAAGGGAATACGGAGAGACTGGAGCGTTTATGCCGCGGTCTGCGGTGTGTGCTTTGGCCTCGCTTTAGCTCACACACCAGGAGTTTGCTTTGGCTGGCTGGTTGTCAATGCACAACACACGCTGTGCTCAGCTGGCAATTTGTTTAAGGATACAGTTGAAGCTCTGTAAAGGTCTACTGTGGAGTCAGACCAAAGGAGTGTCTCATAATGAGGTAGTGTTTAAAGGCGTTACCAAATTATAGAGAAGATGCGGAGAGGAAAAAGGGCTCATCCGAGGCCTGCACTCGGATAGTGTATAGGGAGCAGCCATGTAAAGTTTCACAGTCACCATCTTACCTTGATATTGATCCCGTCACTGACATCCTCATTGGGGGAATTTTTCACAAGAATATTCTCGAGCTTCAAGTCCCGGTGCACAATGTCTGTCAGATATGAGGAGGAAAAACTGCCCCCGTGAGTTTGAATGCAGCTTCGACAAGGCTCGACATGTTATTGACAGACCAATGAGAATTATCACTCAGAGACACACAGAGACAGACTTTTCCTTCAGGAGTTGGTGGCAACCAAAACAGAGATAATAGTAATGCTAGACTGAATGTTGGATTTACGTCGCCCAGGTGGCCAGAAACACAATTTGGAAAAATTCTACCGTTACTTTGTGTCTGCTAGATGTTTGAATAAGCACTTGCTTCCTTCAGAAATAAAGCGAAAAGAATGTTTCCATTTGAAATGGGTATTTCAAATTTACGACACAAATTAATTCTCTTCTTTCTGCTTTGTTTTCCTAGTTCTTGCTGAGCTTTTTAAGGACAAAACAATCTTTATATAAGCAGCCCTCCTTGGTTCATTTATACCTCACAATAGAAGCCACTGTGGCTCGTGGCTGATTTATGGAGGCCGATTTTCTCCATAAAACACCAAAGTGCTTCAAATGTATATCATCAATCCCCTCCACAATGGAAACTAACTCATAGTTGGAATGTTCTCCTTGTGTTAGCTCAACTTTTTCAACCATCCCAAAGCTAAGCCATTGCCCCCGATAAGGGACTGGTCTAATAACTGGAGGAGGCTAAATCTAGCATCGGGGCTTTCCATTTGAAAACGTACCTAGTATTAATCAGTATAGCTCCTCAGCTTGTCAAAAATTCATTAACCACATGTGATGATGCCGTATTGCCAGACATTGTATTCCATTACCTCTAACCACAGATTTCACCATTAGTAGGCGGAAAGCCATTTCCAAATCACACATGTAGATTTAATTAAAATGTTTATGTTTATGTTTTTCTCCAGGCAATTTCACCGAGGTACTTACCGGTAATTGAAAAGAATTGAGTACGACAATTGTTCCACGATAAAGTGTAACTGGGTTACCGATATGAAGCATGTCATGGCACGTATAGCTCTCATGGCATTATGACCTGTATAGCATTATTTAACTTGTCTTCTGATTGTGTGTTGCCACAGAAACACTTGGGTGTTGTCCCCCTTATCAGATTTCAGGGTGCAGTGAACACATGCACACATCTTTGCCATAGCCCAAACAAATCTGTATTATTAGTCCTAGGATGACTTTTAATAATATCAAAATGGAATAATAAGCACCTCTTTTATGAAGGTAGACAACGGCATCAGCCAGGGTACAGATGATATTCCTGGTCTCATTCTCTGTGAAGAACTTTTTCTGCTGCAACAGCTGCTTCAGTTCACCTCCAGCGCACAGCTCGGTGACCAAATACATCACCTAGAAACAAGCAGGCATCTCGGTTGGTGCGCGAGGCTTATTTTGTGTTTGTGACATAGGACGGCAGTGCTCACCCTGGGCGTGTTGTAGACTTCCTTTAGGTGTATGATGTGAGCATGATTCACTTGTTTGAGGATGTTAATTTCGTGCTCCAGCATCTTGACTTTTGAACTTCCGGCCTGGAGCGAGAGACTGTAAGCTCGTGGCGTTTCAGCATTGTTATGGACCTTCGTTTGTCCCCAAAACGATAAACCCTCTCTTTGTACCGTAACTTTCTATCACAGCAAAACAACAGGCCTCCCACAGGGATGCAAAATGTACTCACCGCTGGTCTGCGGACCTGTTTGATAGCCCAGTTTGTCCGTGTCTCAATGTGGGTGGCCGCATAAACAACTCCAAAGCTTCCTTGACCCAATTTCCTACCAAATTCATACATTTGCTATAGGTAAAAAGAAGAGAGAAATAAATAAATAAAAAAACGTAAACACATTCGTAATCTTCACCTGATCCTGACAGTCAGAGATAATTGAGGATTTCACTTAAGCTTGCGTTTAAGACGCTCATTTCACTGTTTTGGATTAAGGAAAAAAACATCCTGATTTAGCTCCACACCTAAAATCTGAATTACATCCTAATTTCAAGCTCTCTGGAAAAACTGAAAGTTTGCTGGTCCCCAGAGCCGCAGAATATTGTATTTCTAATCAAGTTACAAATGATTAAGTTGCTGCTGCAGTTCGTTCAATCTCAGGTCTAATTAACTTGATCATTATCTGTGTGCATGCAAGGCTGAGCACTGGCTGCTTCGAATTTGGCAAAGGGAGTAGTCAAATTCCCAGCGAGGGGAGGGGGCGGTATACGGCAGAAAACTGAAGGCTGATCCTCCATAGTGCAGATCTAGAGGTCACCGGTGAGTATGTGTGACTTGACTGACGAGCCCGTGGCACAATGCAGGTCTGTCTCAGAAGCATATAGCGAAGCTGTCCGTACCCTGAGGTCTGCATCGTTCTCAAGGCGTATTACAGGCACATCCCTCTCCAATGTGTACCTGCTGGTCCGCAGGGACACCATGTCCATGTCTAATCCACTAACATCTGCTTCTGTCATCTAGAGATGGAAGAGGAGGGCAGACGTTATTCCGTTTGATTATGTTTCCAATATAGCTATTATTTAAGATAAATGCAGTCTTTAGAAAGACTAATCAACCACAAGAGTTCAACACCAAAGTACCAACCAATACATACAAGTACAAGTACAAATATACAAGACAGAATGCAGCAATTTGTGAACATTGAATAGAAGAAAGAAAAAAAAATCTCTACTCTAAATAATGCTAGTTTAGAAAAAGTCAGGGAATGACCAAAATATGTTTAATTGGATGTTATTTAACAAGTATTGAATATATCGGTTAAATGAATGCTTCACCTAGTCCTTTCACTTATTTTTATCTCTGGTTTATGACCAAACTGCTGTCTCTGTCCAGGCCCATATTAACTAAGCACAATTTATCCAGTTTGAGAAACAGTCTCTAAAGCCAAATTAAATGTAAAGCAATTATCTAGTGATGACTGGGAGCAATGAAGTGGATCCACCACACGCACAGCAATTAATTATTAACAAGGAAGCAGTGTCTTTAACCTCTTCCCTCTGATGCATTATTTTAGCACTGACAGGGCTCTCATAACAGGCCTGTCTCTCCCATTATCTCCTGTCTATTTTCCAATCAAAACGATTGTGACAGCCTCTGGAAATTCCAATCACCTCAATCACAGCTCATTTGTGGCAGACAGAGGCATGTGATGAGTGTATCACCGGGGGCTCCAAGTAACTGGAGGAGGAGGAGTAGGGTCCTGTGCACCTCGCGAGGTGTCCGATATTTAGCCCCAGTTCCCTTAGGCAAAGGAAATGGGATATAAGGGTCAGGTCAGGGTCAATAGCCAGACCTTAGAATGGCTCCATAATAAATATGAGCCTTGAATTGTTATAAACTTCCAGTTTATACAATTTAGAGGGTGGTCCGAGGGCAGAAATTGAATACATTATTCATAATTATGTTTTTTGTGTATCATCAGCTGAAACTACAAATCGTTTCTGTAAAGATGCCTTTTACCTACATTGGGAATAATGAGGTAATCATGTAATGTAATTTAACTTCAACGCTTGGACTAGTTTTTAAATGTTTTTAAATGAAAATAATCTCCATCCAGATGACCTTTCTAGGTCCATATTAGAAGTTATCTCTTTCAAGAATAAAGCTGGCCACACACTAGACGCATTTAGGCCTGACTTTGGACCCAATCGTCTGTCAGCCAATTCAAGGCTATATAAATAATCCTCAATTGTTTTACGGCTCCTGATCAAGTTGGAGCCTCCCCTATCTCAAATCGTAAGTGTCAATTATGTTTGATATTTACAATTCGAGATCGGGCTGTCTCCGACTAAATAGCTGCCATAGCCAATGAGTGAATGTACGACGTTGTATACTCGGCAAACAATCACACAACTGTGGTCTGAGCCGAGTGGAATAAGGAAAATAAGAACAGCTTGTGGAATTATTGCGACAACACCCACATTTCCAGCCTAACACATTCACATACAATGGGCATGTGCGTTCCCATGGAATTTGTCACAAATTGCTCAAGTGATATTTTGTCTCTGTCTGTGAACTGACACCAAGTGTTGCAAATGTAGCAAAAGTGATCAGTTGTGGTCACAGAATTAACCCTTACACAACAGGACTTGCGCACCTCAGAATGACTGTATTTGAACCCAGGTTAATATAGATATACAAAGGACCTCTTTTGTCAAGTTAAAATAATAGTAGAAATTTGAAATTCAGCTGACATAAGCAATCAATTATTTTTTATCCATCAGTAAAGGGCAGATCATGATAGGTAAGAGGCTGCTCAAATTAACGCTAAAAAGTCACTGGCGCAGTAACAAGGAAACAATCCTCTCCTGTGGCCAATTGTTAAAATCTAGTAAAGTCTAGTCCTATTGTCCTTTTTATTTACTTTAAATTAAAGCAGAGTGGCAGTATTACCAAAAATGTGAAGGGATCTCTTTTTTCATCTCAATAAAAGGTGGTGCATTGAACAAATCATGAACATAAATCATTAACCTGGTTGAATGATGGCTAAATTGTTGTGAGCAGCTCAAATTACCAACGTCAACACACTATATTACTTCACAGACGGACATGCTGAAAGACGAGCAAACATCACCACCCCACTTCAAGGAGAGACGGGCTTAGGTCCACCATTCACGTGGACGTTACCTCATCTCCAGTTGCAGCAGGAACTAATTAGAGCCAACGGTTCATCACAAGTCAAGCCCATACTTGCTTCTTCCATCATCCTGTCAGACAGCAATTTCTCTTTCTTTACACTACTGGCAGAATAAATATATATACGTTGGAACTAATGCCTGGGAGCGCGGTGGATTCTGTCAAAGAGCATAGAAACAATGTCATTTTAGAACGAACAAAGCGTTGACGTACAAAGGATGACTCTGACCCTGTATAACATTTCTTCCCTTAAACCTGGCGGTTTTTCATTACCTCAGGGTAATGTGCATTACCTTTTCTCCTGCCCTTTATATCAATGCCTTTTACTAGTCCTTAGAGAATGTTGTTTACGTACCAAAGCATAAAACTATTCAACAGGGCAAACAGATTCCCCAAAATGTTGCATAAATGTTTTTTTGCTGGCAATATGTTGCTGATTTACCATGTTTGATGTGCAATCATTTTTGACCAATATATATACATATATATTGTCTCACATAACTTTTTCTTTGCCTACAACATAATACCGCAATTATATTGTGTGATGTCATGTCTGCGTAGAACATCAGGGATAAATTCATTATTATCAATGTATTCTTATGTAAATACTCTCTTTCTTTTTTTTACATATGATTGTAATGATACATTGTTTACTTGAACTGTGAACTGTTGTGCAATCTAAATAAAAACCCTTTTTTCCCAGATGTAACAGTTAATGGATTAGGTGTGGAAACAAATATTTACAGGTTAATCAGCAACCCGAGTCTATTTTCTTTTCTTTATTTGCCAGCAGTAACACCTTTCACAACCAGATATTATCAATCTATTATTGAGATGCTACTTGGTTAAAAGCATTGTTTTACTTTCGAAGTTTGATTTATTTATTGCATAAATAATTGACTCTGATGACAATGCCTCTAACTAAACCAAGTAGCTAGTAAAATATAGCTTTAACACAGTCACATTAAAACTCAACCTTTCTAACTGCAATTAAATTGCACACTGTTACCAAAATGTAACATTTTCCCCATGTGAAACTTAATCATTTATTGACAGCTTGGCTTTGATGACAAATGATAAACTTCACAGCCCTAATGAAGCGTGGAATTACATTACCTGATGAGGCAAGAAATTGCATGTTTAGAATGCAAATATAGAGCCCATCTACTTTGCTAAGTTATGGGGTGAACCCTAATATTATGCAGAGAGATTAGTATCAAAGCCGGTGGTCTAAATGTAATTAAGTCATTAAAGCACATAATACAGAGCTGTGGAAAAACACCTGACAGTTGGTGGTCTACAGCACTGGTGAACTGGAGGCGCTTTTTAAATTCCCCTTCTTGCACACAGCAAACAAGTAATGCATGTCGTGTCCCTATAAACAAATCGTTTAAAAGGCCCCTCCAAGAATTCCTCCTGTCTTCAATGGTCATGTTTGATAAGTGTCTAGTGCAAGAAAAAAATGATTTGCCGAAAGGAAGCAAAAAAAGATCAAATTCTGCTGTTTGCTCAGAGCACTCCACATGTTGCTATGAGATAAGGGGCCAACAAATTCAAATTTTCTCATTGGTTTAATCCTGGTTAAAGCTAATCTCTGCCCTCGCTGGGCTCAGCTTTGGGAAGCTAGGAAGGCAAACATCTATATATAAAAAAAAAAAAAAAAAAATGTGGGCCATAGCAGAAACAAGAACAAATTCCTTTCAATGACGAGAGCACATCCATATCAGAACGCGCACATGTCTGCACCCTCGGGTATAAATCATTAATTGTCTGATTTTGCAACTGGTTGGAACAAAACATGCAGCACAATCCGACCTTTATGAGCAAGTCAGATTTCACACGATTACAAGGGGGTGTCAGGTGTGATCACGTTTACAGACTGTCCACTTTTACAAGTATCTTAATCACACGAGCTAGCAGGTTAATGTTCTAAATAGGGGGTTATTTAAACACAGAAACATCACACACTAATGTGGGACAGAGACGTGTGTCTTTGCAATCTAACATCAACAAAAAATTAATAATAATTTCTTCCCGTTAGAACATGTAATCGTGCCAAAGAGTCCAAAGAGAAACTTTTTAACTTAAAGCGGCGTTCGCCATTGCACGCGTCGTCATGGCAACGAGACATACAGTCGCATAAGAGCTTGGCCGATTAAAAGCGACGGCTGGAACAACTGTCTGTCACAGTGATGCGGTTTGAGTTGCGGCAGTGAAATAAAAGTCTTCCTACCTCTGACAACCGATCATCTTCAATCAACAGCTTGTGTCTGCACACAGGCAACTTTTGTGGACGTGGGAGTGAGTAGGGGGGGCGAAGAGGGACAAAAGTCAAATGAATGGACGGAGCTAGTGCTGCACAGAGGTCTTCACACTGCTGTGAGTGAGTGTGCGTGGACGCGCGCGCGCGCGTGTGTGGAAGTAGACCTTGCCTTCTATAACTGCACGAGTTTGAATGTATTTACAACTTGCATTGTAACTGTCAGCTTAATTTCCTATGAAACCAAGGAGTGCCAGTCGTCGACCAGTGTGCAATTCTTGGTTCTTGGTCTCCATCTAGTGGACAAAGTTAATACCGTAGAGTTCAGTTTAGGTTATTGTTTTTATCTAATGAAAAGTACAAATGCCATTCCAGTTTGGTCATCTACAGCAATTCCACCAGGTTCGTTTCTCTGTGGATTGTGTCACCTATGAAGGCTACTAAACAAATTGCCCCTCAGAAAAATGGAATCCAAAATAGCTACCATGGGAGGTGTTGAAAATGATGTTTGGCCCACAATGGTACATGGTCTCCTGGGACCTTTTGGGTTGAGAAATGCATAATTGATGTTGTTTAGATGACTTGACCTATTTTCGACCTGCATCCTTAGTCTGCATATGTTTATTAAAATGATGGCCTCTGTTTTTTCCCTAATCATGATCATTTTGTCAAATACCACATTTTCAATGTCAAGCAAACCTATGTTTTACCTTTTAAGATTTAAAGACTAGTTGAACCATTTGAACTTTGTTTTAACAGTTGCTCAGTCGATGTTCTGTCGGAAAAGTGGCCCGTAAAAGAGGTCAGATATCATCTCTCAGACTGTGTCTTGTCTCGTTCAATTTAGTGACAAGTTTAAATATACTCTACTTTAATTGTGACGTTTTTGGTAAAGTGTTGAACATCGCACTATAGTTTGACTTTTTTTGCATTTATTTGCACAGCATAATATACTATGTTTATTCACATTTGTTACGTTTTGGGACAATTTGGAAATGTTTGGACTACAAACTACACTTTTTGTTGAGATGCTGGACAACATACTTTACCAGGGTTGCCAACATTGCCCGCTGGGAGCACGCGAGTGTAATCGAGTGACTGTTAAGCGGAGAGCTCGACTGTGGACACTAATCAGAGCGAGTGGCTGCACCTGTGTTAAGACAGTGGGACGCTGGAGCCGAGGAGCAGGCCAGCGGGGAATAGGAGTGCGGCCGCCGACCCTCCCTGTGTGAAGCGGACAGAGGCACATCAGCGATGCGCCGCATCGTGAGCCGCATCGTGAGCTCTTCGTCTGTGTGTGTGTGTGTGCGTGTGTGTGTGGGGGAAGTCGGACCAGCGCCAAAGCTCAAACCCACAGGGGGATTCGAACCCTTGCTGAAAGGTAAGTCTTTTTTAACATTTACGATTTCCTCTTCATATGCCATAGGTGCAAGCTGCGCATAGCTGGATTGTGTGTGGGTCGTTTTGTTCAAATGTTGGACAACATAATACAGACAACATAATAGTTTTTTTTTCTCGCCTTTTACAACGTCTTCAATGTTAGGCGCATTTTAAGTCTTTTTTGACATACAATATATACTGGAAGACATGCTATACTATGACGTTTTCACTTTTTTCCCTTAATTTTTGCACCTAGCCTATCTTTAATCCCTTCCAATGCTATTGTGCGAGTTTTGAGAGTTTTGAAATTTTAGACTTTTTGGCCGAACGTAAGGCATTTTTTTGGCAAATCTTTGAATTTTTGACAACATGCTATACTATAACGTTTTCACTTTTTTCACTTAATTTTTGCACCTAGCCTATTTTTAGGCCCTTCCGAAGTTACTGTGCGAGTTTCGAGAGTTTTGAAATTTTTGACTTTTGGCCGAACGTAAGGCTATAGTAAGGCATTTTTTTTGGCAAATCTTTGAATTTTTGACGACATGCTATAATATGAAAATGTCACCTTTTTCACTCAAATTTTGCACCTAGCCTATTTTTAGGCCCTCCCAATGGTACTGTGCGAGTTTTGAGAGTTTTTAAATTTTTGACTTTTTAGCCGAACGTAAGGCTATAGTAAGGCGTTTTTTTGGAAAATCTTTGAAGTTTTGACGACATGCTATACTATGAAATTTTCACCTTTTTCACTAAAATTTTGCACATAGCTTATTTTTAGGCCTTTCCGAAGCTACTGTGAGAATTTCGAGAGTTTTGAAATTTATGATTTTTTGGCCGAACGTAAGTCGTTTTTTTGACAAATCTTTGAATTTTTGACGACATGCTATACTATGACGTTTTCACTTTTTTCACTTAATTTTTG
>JAFBJU010000580.1:0-44941 GCA_016785305.1 Colistium nudipinnis
TAGTGGGGGATAGCGAGAGGAAAAACAGAGAGAGAGACAGAGAGAGTGAGAGAGAGAGAGACAGAGAGGGTGGGGTTAGAGAAAAGACGGCAGAAAAAGACAGAGTAAAAAAAACAGAGAGGAAGAAGGAGGAGGAGACAGACATAGGGTGAGACAGTGACAAACACAGCAAGAGAGAGACGAGGTGAGAGAAGGAAGGTGAGGGAGAAAGAGAGAAAGACAAAAAAGAGAGACAGAGGGGGGAGGAAAGGGGACAGAGAGGAAGAGAGACAAACAGGAGGAGAGAGACACACACATATACATATATATATATGTGTATATGTGTATATATCTATATAAGGACAACACCAAAGAGACAGGAAATATACCGAACAGACAGAGTGAAATCTATATACATGCATATAGAGAGATATAAAGACAGAGAAGTCTGTGTATATATATTTATAGACATATATATACACAAACTGAAATGCCAAAAGTCAACCTTTAATCGTCCCAAAATCATGCGCATGCAAACGCCAAGCCGACGCGCCGTTACGTAAATCGGACCCCGCGGGACTGCGTCCGCGGCTTTGTGTTCCACGTCCCCGCCTGTCCTCCGCCGCCTTGCCCGGGGAACGCGCACGCCACTGGACTTGGCTTCCCGTCGGGCTCGCGCCGGCCTCCGCTCCACTCCGGTCCGCCTGCTTCGCCGCTGCCTACCTGAGACAAACGCATCAAAACAGACCGCGGACGTAAAGTATATACGGCCGCAAGTCGATGAACGTTGCACCGGGCCACGCCCCTTCCGTCGGAAGACTCACCTTCCGCCAGGACACGCCCCTTCCGCCGGCACGCGCACCTACCGTGCACCCGCCGTGTTTCCTAAAAAACAAAAACAATTATTAATATATACTCAAACATTTCACTTTTCCCTCAAATTTCACTCAATTAATCCACTGAAATACGCCCCTTCCACCAGGACACGCCCCTTCCACCACACCACACACCTTCCACCAGGCCACGCCCCTTCCGCTGGGATACGCACCTTCCACCGGGACACGCCCCTTCCACCGGGCCACGCCCCTCCCGCCGCGACACGCACCTTCCGCCGTGACACACCCCTTCCGCCAGCACGCGCACCTACCGTGCACCCGCTGTTTCCTAAAAAACAAAAACAATTATTAATATATACTCAAACATTTCACATTTCACTCAAATTTCACTCAATTAATCCACTGAAATACACGCCTTCCGCCACAACACGCACCTTCCTCCACGACACACCCGTTGCGCCACGACACGCCCCTTCCATCGGGAGACACACCTTCCTCCGCGACACGCACCTTCCGCCGTGACACGCCCCTTCCGCCGGCACGCGCACCTACCGTGCACCCGCCGTGTTTCCTATACACCAAAAACAATTATTGATATATACTCAAACATTTCACTTTTCACTCAAATTTCACTCAATTTATCCACTGAATTACGCGCCTTCCGCCGGGCCACGCCCTTTCCGCTGGGATATGCACCTTCCACCAGGCCACGCACCTTCCGCCCAGACACGCCCCTTCCGCCAGCAAGCGCACCTACCGTGCACCCGCTGTTTCCTAAAAAACAAAAACAACTATTAATATATATTCAAACATTTCACATTTCACTCAAATTTCACTCAATTAATCCACTGAAATACGCGCCTTCCGCCGGGCCACGCCCCTTCCGCAGGGACACGACCCTTCCGCCACGACACGCACCTTCCGCCAGGACACGCCCCTTCCGCCAGGACACGCGCCTTCCGCTGACATATGCACCTTCCACCGGGACACGCCCCTTCCACCGGGACACGCCCCTTCCGCCAACACACACACCCACCGTGCACCCGCTGTGTTTCCTAAAAAACAATAACAATTAATATATATAAAAACATTTCACTTTTCACTCAAATTTCACTCAATTTATCAACTGAAATACGGGCCTTCCACCGGGCCACGCCCCTTCCACTGGGATACGCACCTTCCACCGGGACACGCCCCTTCCATCGTGAGACACACCTTCCACCAGCACGCGCACCTACCGTGCAACCGCCATGTTTCCTTAACAACAAAAACAATTATTAATATATACTCAAACATTTCACTTTTCACTGCAATTTCACTCAATTAATCCACTGAAATACGCGCCTTCTGCCGGGCCACGCCTCTTCCGCTGGGATATGCACCTTCCACCGGGACACGCCCCTTCCGCCACGACACACACCTTCCACCGGGCCACGCCCCTTCCGTCGGGAGACACACCTTCCGCCACGACACGCACCTTCCGCCGTGACACGCCCCTTCCGCCAGCACGCGCACCTACCGTGCACCCCCTGTGTTTCCTAAAAAACAAAAACAATTATTAATATATACTCAAACATTTCACTTTTCACTCAAATTTCACTCAATTAATCCACTCAGATACGCGCCTTCCGCCGGGCCACGGCCCTTCCGCCACGACACGCACCTTCCGCCAGGACACGCCCCTTCCGCCAGGACACGCGCTTTCCACTGACATATGCACCTTCCACCGGGCCACGCCCCTTCCACCACACCACACACCTTCCACCAGGCCACGCCCCTTCCGCTGGGATACGCACCTTCCACCGGGCCACGCCCCTTCCGCCGATCATTTCGCCGCATCGAATAAGGACTCAAAAGCACGCTGCCGTGTTTCCTAAAAAACTAAAACAATTCATTAATTAATACCTACTAAAACATTTCACTTTTGACATCACGTTTTCCATTACTTACCTGCAAACTCCGCCTCCAAAATAACGCACCTATTCGCATCCTAAAGCGCCGGGCCACGCCCCTTCCGCCGGGACGCGCCCCTTCCGCCGATCGTTTCGCCACATCGAATTAGGACGCAAAAGCGTGCCGCCGCGTTTCCTAAAAAACAATAACAATTCATTAATTAATACCTATTAAAACATTTCACTTTTGACATCACGTTTTCCATTACTTACCTGCAAACTCCGATTCGCATCCTAACGCGCCGGGCCGCGCCCCTTGCGCCGGAACGCGCCGCGTCAAATGAGGACGCAAAAGCGCGCCGCCGTGTTTCCTAAAAAACAATAACAATTATTAATATATACTAAAACATTTTACTTTTCGCTCAAATTTCAAACGCACGCCGTACTATCGAGTCTTCCTCCACGTACCTGCGAACTCCGCCCCCAAAATAACGCACCGATTCGCTTCCGAACGCGCCCCTTCCGCCGGACCGCGCCCCGTCCTCCGATGGTTTAGCCCCGTCGAATGAGGACGCAGAAACGCGGCGCCGTGTTTCCTAAAAAACAAAAACAATTCATTAATTATTACCTACTAAAACATTTCACTTTTGACATCACGTTTTCCATTACTTACCTGCAAACTCCGCCTCCAAAATAACGCACCGATTCGCGCCCTAAAGCGGCAGGCCACGCCCCTTCCGCCGATCGTTTCGCCGCATCGAATGAGGACTCAAAAGCACGCCGCCGTGTTTCCTAAAAAAACAAAAACAATTCATTAATTAATACCTACTAAAACATTTCACTTTTGACATCACGTTTTCCATTACTTACCTGCAAACTCCGATTCGCATCCTAACGCGCCGGGCCGCGCCCCTTGCGCCGGAACGCGCCGCGTCAAATGAGGACGCAAAAGCGCGCCGCCGTGTTTCCTAAAAAACAATAACAATTATTAATATATACTAAAACATTTTACTTTTCGCTCAAATTTCAAACGCACGCCGTACTATCGAGTCTTCCTCCACGTACCTGCGAACTCCGCCCCCAAAATAACGCACCGATTCGCTTCCGAACGCGCCCCTTCCGCCGGACCGCGCCCCGTCCTCCGACGAATACACGCCTTCCGCCACAACACGCACCTTCCTCCGCGACACACCCGTTGCGCCACGACACGCCCCTTCCATCGGGAGACACACCTTCCTCCGCGACACGCACCTTCCGCCGTAACACGCCCCTTCCGCCGGCACGCGCATCTACCGTGCACCCGCCGTGTTTCCTTAACAACAAAAACAATTATTGATATATACTCAAACATTTCACTTTCCACTCAAATTTCACTCACTGAAATACGCACCTTCCGCCGAGCCACGCCCCTTCCACCAGGACGCGCCCCTTCCGCTGAAATACTCGCCTTCCACCGGGCCACGCCCCTTCCGCCAGCACGCGCACCTACCGTGCACCCGCTGTTTCCTAAAAAACAAAAACAATTATTAATATATACTCAAACATTTCACTGTTGCCTCAAATTTCACTCAATTAATCCACTGAAATACGCGCCTTCTGCCGGGCCACGCCTCTTCCGCTGGGATATGCACCTTCCACCGGGACACGCCCCTTCCGCCACGACACACACCTTCCACCGGGCCACGCCCCTTCCGTCGGGAGACACACCTTCCGCCACGACACGCACCTTCCTCCGCGACACACCCGTTCCACCACGACACGCACCTTCCGCCGTGACACGCCCCTTCTGCCAGCACGCGCACCTACCGTGCACCCGCTGTGTTTCCTAAAAAACAAAAACAATTATTAATATATACTCAAACATTTCACTTTTCACTCAAATTTCACTCAATTTATCCACTAAAATACGCGCCGTCCGCCGGGCCACGGCCCTTCCGCGGGGACACGACCCTTCCGCCACGACACGCACCGTCCACCAGGACACGCCCCTTCCGCCACGACACGCACCTTCCACCAGGACACGCACCTTCCACCAGGACACGCCCCTTCCCCGGGCCACGCCCCTTCCACCGGGACACGCCCCTTCCGCCAGCACGCACACCTACCGCGCAACCGCCGTGTTTCCTTAACAACAAAAACAATTATTGATGTATACTCAAACATTTAATTTTCACTCAAATTTCACTCAATTAATCCACTGAAATACGCGCCTTCCGCCGGGAGACACACCTTCCGCCACGACACGCACCTTCCTCCGCGACACGCACCTTCCTCCGCGACACACCCGTTGCGCCTCAACACGCCCCTTCCGTCGAGAGACACACCTTCCGCCACGACACGCACCTTCCTCCGCGACACGCACCTTCCTCCGTGACACACCCATTCCACCACGACACGCATCTTCCACCGGGCCACACCCCTTCCGCCGGGCCACGCACCTTCCGCCCGGACACGCCCCTTCCGCCAGCAAGCGCACCTACCGTGCACCCGCTGTTTCCTAAAAAACAAAAACAATTAATATATACTCAAACATTTCACATTTCACTCAAATTTCACTCAATTAATCCACTGAAATACACGCCTTCCGCCACAACACGCACCTTCCTCCGCGACACACCCGTTGCGCCACGACACGCCCCTTCCATCGGGAGACACACCTTCCTCCGCAACACGCACTTTCCACCACAACACACCCGTTCCGCCACGACACGCACCTTCCGCCGTGACACGCCCCTTCCGCCAGCACGCGCACCTACCGTGCACCCGCTGTGTTTCCTAAAAAACTAAAACTATTATTAATATATACTCAAACATTTCACTTTCCACTCAAATTTCACTCACTGAAATACGCGCCTTCCGCAGGGCCACGCCCCTTCCGTCGGGAGACACACCTTCCGCCACGACACGCACCTTCCTCCGCAACACGCACCTACCTCCACGACACACCCGTTCCGCCACGACACGCCCCTTCCGTCGGGAGACACACCTTCCGCCACGACACACACCTTCCACCAGGGCAGGCCCCTTCCGCTGAGATATGCACCTTCCACCAAGACACGCCCCTTCTGCCAGGACACGCCCCTTCCACTTGGATATGCACCTTCCACCGGAGCGGACCCCTTCCGCCAGGCCACGCCCCTTCCACTAAAATACACGCATTCCGCTGAGATATACACCTTCCACCGGGACACGCCCCTTCCCCCAGGCGACGCCCCTTCCGCTTAAATACGCGCCTTCCGCAGGGCCACGCCCCTTCCGTCAGGAGACACACCTTCCGCCACGACACGCACCTTCCTCCACAACACGCACCTTCCTCCGCGACACACCCGTTCCGTCACGACACACCCGTTCCGTCACGACACACCCGTTCCGTCACGACACACCTTCCACCAAGACACGCCCCTTCCGCCACGACACACACCTTACACCAGGACACGCCCCTTCCGCTGAGATATGCACCTTCCACCGGGACACGCCCCTTCTGCCAGGACACGCCCCTTCCACTTGGATATGCATCTTCCACCAGAGCGGGCCACGCCCCTTCCGCCACGACACACACCTTCCACCGGACCACGCCCCTTCCGCTGGGATATGCACCTTCCACCGATGCGGACCCCTTCCGCCAGGCCACGCCCCTTCCACTGAAATACACGCCTTCCGCTGAGATATACACCTTCCACCGGGACACGCCCCTTCCCCCAGGACGCCCCTTCCGCTGAAATACTCGCCTTCCACCGGGCCACGCCCCTTCCCCTGGGATATGCACCTTCCACCGGGACACGCCACACACCTTCCACCGGGTCACGCCCCTTGCATCGTGAGACACACCTTCGGCCGCGACACGCACCTTCCGCCGGGACACGCCCCTTCCGCCAGCAAGCACACCCACCGTGCACCCGCTGTGTTTCCTAAAAAACAATAACAATTAATATATATAAAAACATTTCACTTTTGACATCACGTTTTCCATTACTTACCTGCAAACTCCGCCTCCAAAATAACACACCGATTTGCGCCCTAAAGCACCGGGCCACGCCCCTTCCGCCGATCATTTCGCCGCATCGAATAAGGACTCAAAAGCACACCCCTTTTCACACACTTTCACTAAAAAACAATAACAATTATTAATATATACTAAAACATTTTACTTTTCGCTCAAATTTCAAACACACGCCGTACTATCGAGTCTTCCTCCACGTACCTGCGAACTCCGCCCCCAAAATAACGCACCGATTCGCTTCCGAACGCGCCCCTTCCGCCGGACCGCGCCCCGTCCTCCGACGGTTTCGCCCCGTCGAATGAGGACGCAGAAACGCGGCGCCGTGTTTCCTAAAAAACAAAAACAATTCATTAATTAATACCTACTAAAACATTTCACTTTTGACATCACGTTTTCCATTACTTACCTGCAAACTCCACCTCCAAAATAACGCACCGATTCGCGCCCTAAAGCGCCGGGCCACGCCCCTTCCGCTGATCGTTTCGCCGCATCGAATGAGGACTCAAAAGCACGCCGCCGTGTTTCCTAAAAATACAAAAACAATTCATTAATTAATACATACTAAAACATTTCACTTTTGACATCACGTTTTCCATTACTTACCTGCAAACTCCGCCTCCAAAATAACGCACCGATTCGCGCCCTAAAGCGCCAGGCCACGCCCCTTCCGCCGATCGTTTCGCCGCATCGAATGAGGACTCAAAAGCACGCCGCCGTGTTTCCTAAAAAAACAAAAACAATTCATTAATTAATACCTACTAAAACATTTCACTTTTGACATCACGTTTTCCATTACTTACCTGCAAACTCCGCCCCCAAAATAACGCACCGATTCGCTTCCGAACGCGCCCCGTCCTCCGACGGTTTCGCCCCGTCGAATGAGGACGCAGAAACGCGGCGGCGTGTTTCCTGAAAAAACAAAAACCGTCATTAATATATACAAAAACATTTCACTTTTCGCTCAAATTTCACACGCACGCCGTACATCTTCCGCGACGCGCTCGCCTGCTCCGCCTCCAAAATAACACGCGCAACTATTGATCTGCACCGACGGACCTCACCTGGCTTGGGCCTCCCGTGGCTTCGTCCGGACGCCGGCCCTGGCTCCGTGCCTCGGGACCTCAGGATGACTGGAAAAAATAAGTACAATTATGCGCAATTCTTGGAAAAACCCACGCAAACGGTCGCTTATTGTCCAAACGCCTTCTACCGACTGTTTCGCTCCTCGGCCCCGATGACGTCGTCGAACGGGGCCGATTCCGAAAACTGTTGCGGTGACTTTTTTTCGCCACAAGAGGCCGCCGTAAACTGCCGAAAACTCTTGCGGGGACCTTTTTTTTTTCCACCGCAAGAGGCCGCCGTATTTCCTAAAAAAAAAAACATTATAAATACAAACAAATTGATTTTTCAAACACGGATGTTTTAAAACGACATTTACGCCGCATACTTTACCCTCGGCCCCCGGCTGGCGTCGGGAAGCTGCTGACCTTCCGAAAACTACCTTGGGGATGTCGGACGTGCGATGAAACTTACCTTTCGATCGATCTCCCGAAGATCCGCGCCGAGGTGTGGCGTCGAAGGAAGCGCTGGAGAGGAAAAGACACGAGAGGAGGCCAAATACTCGCGCTACCGCAGATGTTACCTCGTCGCCTGGTGCTCCGAAAATAAGCCGGCTGTGCCGACGCGAGCTGTCGTCGAGTCGGCTTTTAACCTCCTCCCCAGGTGCGCTTCGTTACTTCGATTGGCAATCGGCGACACCTGTGCCGTGGATCCCCGACTCTCGATTGGCTCCCGGAGCGGACGGCCTTCCCTGCTCTCGCTTAAAAACCCAGTCCTGGCAGGCTTGCCGATTCTCTTTGCCAGTTGCCGATCCCGAGCCGCTGCGGACCGACTCGTGGATCCGGGTGAGTTTTTTTGCTTCAAATTCATTTTCGTTTCCTGTTTTGTAACGCTTCTTTGTTTCCTTAGCCTCGACCGATCCGTCCGATCCTCTCCCTGGCTTCGGAGAGTCGATCGGAACGGGCGGTTACTTTGACTCCGAATGCCTTTTTTGCCTTTCTTTCAGGAGCCCTTCGGAGCTGGCGTCCGGACCCCTCGGACGTTTCGGAAGGGTGTTCGCCTATCGTCCCGGAGGCTTCTTTGGTTCCGACTTACTGGGGAAAAAGTTAAGGTATTTATCCTCTGTATTTAACTCTCAGGCGATCGCCCCTCTGACCTAGATTTGGATTTTGGCTTTTTTGCCTCAGTCCGGGTGCAAACTAGGCTCGTCGGCGTCGCCCCGGAGTTCCGCTGGTCGTCGGCGTCGTTCTCGTGCCGCTTTCTGGAACGAACGACGACGCGGCTGGCGGCTGAGAGATTGCGTGTTTGCGGACTGTCGCTCCGGGTTAACGAAGATGGCAGACCGTCCGTCTCCTCTGGCTAAAATGTGAACGTCGTCGTCTTCAAAACAGTGTTTCGACTGTCCCTTTGGACAAAAGACACTCTTTTGAGGACGACTGCGTGCGCGTTCTAGCTGGGGGACGCGGATGGTCGGAAAGATGCCGTCTTTGTTAACCTGGAGCGACCGTCTGTAAATGTGAGCGTTTAAGACGCTATCTCTCAGCCGCTAGCTGCGTCGTTGTTCCTTTTTGTCCCAGAAAGCGGCACGTGAACGACGCCGACGACCAGCGGAACTCCGGGGCGACGCCGACGAGCCTAGTTTGCACCCGGACTTGGGCAAAAAAGCCAAATCTAGGTCAGAGGGGCCATCGCCTGCGAGTTAAATACAGAGGATAAATACCTTAACTTTTTTTCCCCAGTAACTCGGAACCAAAGAAGCCTCCGGGACGATAGGAGAACACCCTTCCGAAACGTCCGATGGGTCCGGACGCCGGCTCCGAACGGCTCCTGAAATAAAGGCACAAAATGCGTTTGGAGTCAAAGGTGGGAGAGAGGGGGGGGGCTGTCTCTTATACACATCTCGAAAACTGTTGCGGTGACTTTTTTTCGCCACAAGAGGCCGCCGTAAACTGCCGAAAACTCTTGCGGGGACCTTTTTTTTTTCCCACCGCAAGAGGCCGCCGTATTTCCTAAAAAAAAATACATTATAAATACAAACAAATTCCTTTTTCAAACACGGATGTTTTAAAACGACATTTACGCCGCATACTTTACCCTCGGCCCCCGGCTGGCGTCGGGAAGCTGCTGACCTTCCGAAAACTACCTTGGGGATGTCGGACGTGCGATGAAACTTACCTTTCGATCGATCTCCCGAAGATCCGCGCCGAGGTGTGGCGTCGAAGGAAGCGCTGGAGAGGAAAAGACACGAGAGGAGGCCAAATACTCGCGCTACCGCAGATGTTACCTCGTCGCCTGGTGCTCCGAAAATAAGCCGGCTGTGCCGACGCGAGCTGTCGTCGAGTCGGCTTTTAACCTCCTCCCCAGGTGCGCTTCGTTACTTCGATTGGCAATCGGCGACACCTGTGCCGTGGATCCCCGACTCTCGATTGGCTCCCGGAGCGGACGGCCTTCCCTGCTCTCGCTTAAAAACCCAGTCCTGGCAGGCTTGCCGATTCTCTTTGCCAGTTGCCGATCCCGAGCCGCTGCGGACCGACTCGTGGATCCGGGTGAGTTTTTTTGCTTCAAATTCATTTTCGTTTCCTGTTTTGTAACGCTTCTTTGTTTCCTTAGCCTCGACCGATCCGTCCGATCCTCTCCCTGGCTTCGGAGAGTCGATCGGAACGGGCGGTTACTTTGACTCCGAATGCCTTTTTTGCCTTTCTTTCAGGAGCCCTTCGGAGCTGGCGTCCGGACCCCTCGGACGGGCAAAGGAAGAAATTGAAAACACGCACGCACAAATATACATATAAATAAAATGGAATACGTACCTTTGTGTGATTCATTTGTCTCCTCGTGGGGGGGGGGGGCAAAGGAAGAAATTGAAAACACGCACGCACAAATATACATATAAATCAAATGGAATACGTACCTTTGTGTGATTCATTTGTCTCCTCGTGGTGGGGGGGGGGCAAAGGAAGAAATTGAAAACACGCACGCACAAATATACATATAAATCAAATGGAATACGTACCTTTGTGTGATTCATTTGTCTCCACGCTCCTCCCAATAACGGCGCGGTTAGTTATCTGCCGCGCTGGCTTCCCGTGCCGCCTCGGCGCTCCGCTCCCGTCGAGCCAAAAACGCAAAAACATTTCGCTGGGACGATAACGTACGAACGTGCTCGCCGACTTCACAAAAATCAACTACGACTGGAATACCTGTAGGACCGACAAGTGCTTACGCTTACCCGATATAACGACTCGGAGCACGTTCCGTACCCGATAGAAATGAGACGTAAACCAAAATCTATTGCGTCGATTGTCTCAAAATTACTAACTCCGGGTGTATGGGATACACTTCCAATGCATACTGACCCTTGCCGCAACTCGCCCGAACGCCGGTCCCCGCCCGACTGCTGCCCCGCGGACCCGCTCCGCCGTGACCTCTGACCTGCCGTTGGCGAAGGCGCGGAGACGCCTTCCGGATCCCCCTGCCGCACCCTGAGGAGGAAGGAGAAATCGACATGAAGTGACGGTGACGCGTTTCGACTGGTGAAAGGAGAAACATAAAAAGATTTAGTTGGAAGTCATTCACGAAAACAGAAACGCAATCCGCAGGCCTGCGACTCACGTTGTTATCCGGGCGGCAGGTGCTGGTCGTCCGGTCGACGAAGGCCCCCGACTGCTGCTGCGTTTCGCTGGGGGCCCGCTTCCTCTCGCGCCCCCGTGGGAAGGGGGTGCCTTTTGAGTGGACGGGCCATTTCGGCCACATTTTGGACGACACGCTCCACCGTATCGTTTTTTAGTACGATACGGTGTAGTGTGCTGCCCGAGTACGACGATGACAATTCACCTTCTTTAGAAGTGGACGTGAGATTTTCGCCAATTTACTCATTTTCGTCTCCGCGCCCCGACTGTACGCTCTTTCCGGCGCTGCGGAAAACAACCGGGCAACGTTGCGGGGGAAGAAACCTTTTTTATATAGGGGCCAAAGGATATCGCGCCAAATAAAATGCTTCTCATCAGATGACGCGACATGAGGGGAACACCGAAAAAAAAAAAGATTTCAGACAACTGGCCAGAATTTATGTAAAGCATTTATTTTTTCCCCACAGTACGTTCTTCCAGATATTAAACAAGCCCATCCTGCATGTCACAAACACATCTAACTCAAAATCACCCACACCGCAAACGGCCGCACATAAAAAAAAAAAAGAGAACACGGCAGAACTGCGTATGGGACCGTAGGATGCGGCGGGGTCCAAACGTGCCAAACCATTTCACTTCAAACACTCAAATCAGGTCCCCGCGTGTCGTACCGCTTCCGGCTAAAGCGCCGGCGACTTTCGCACCTCCCCGGCCCCCCGACCCCGGACGTGATTCTGGGTCGCGACTTGGAAAATTGCATAAGACGGACTCTCCGGTGCGTCGGTCCCCCCGACGCAGAGGAGTACATTTTTAAAAACTACAGCGGCTTTACGAGAACGCCGCTGAGAAGCGTCGATCGACAGAAGGGCCGAGGAGTGGCGACGCGTTAACAGGAAAGAAAAAAAAACGCACTCGATCGATATGGCGCCAGGAAAAAGGTAGTTGCGGTAAGGATGGTGCGGTCTGGAACGACGTAAACTTACATTTTAGGGTGAACTCGGTTTGGGCTTTGACCGAAAACGGAAATAAGACAAACCTAAAGTGAATAACGATTTATACGTAGCCATTGCATTGACGGATTGGAAATTGGGGGGCGGGTGCTGAAGTGCGCGTTACTTGCCTCGTTTTTTTGTTGTCACCGTTATCTTAACCCACGGGACCGACGGCGAGCGCCGTGGCCAAAGGGCCGTAGGGGAGACTTCAGCTTTAAACGTCTTCCGATATTCTTCTACCGATCGTGATGGTCAAAAACAACAAGTAACCCGCACTTGCGCGACCGCATCGATTATTCCTCGCAGTACTCGGCCCCGTCCGGAAAAACGCGTTCCGCCGTGTTCTGCTTCCCCAAATCGGGGGGGGGAAATCACTGATAAATGCGCTTTAGAGTAACATTCGCCTCTGCGATTAAGAAATTTCAAAGTCATTTGGAAAAATATATACATTTAGGAGCCGTTATTATTAAACATTTCCACCGGCAGGGTAGGGAAGTAAAAAACGCTCGAGGGACCGCTATTTGCGTCTTCTACCGCCGCTCTCGGACCGACGCGTCCCTCTTAAACCCGTTCGGTCCAACTGCAAACGTCCGTTTCCCCGGTGACACCTAATGGTTAGAATAGCGGGACTCTATTGTCCTCCAAAAACAAACACTAAACACACCCCTACAGCTGCACGCGAGCTGAAGTGTAACCCATATCCTCAACCCCACACTTAGATCGCGCTCACGCGCGTACAGACAAACGCGGAATGCGCGCACGCGGCTCGGGGGCCAGGCGACGCAACGGAGAGAGAGTCCCTTGTCCGCCGAGTCCGGAGCCCCGGTTCGGCGTTGCGCGCCGGTCCCCGGAGCCGTCGCTCCCGGAATGTCCAATGTCAGATTCGTTCCCGCCTCCTCTCGCCCAGCCCTCTACCTCGTTTGCTTCGGCCTCCCGCTCCGGCGGCTGGGGATTACGCCAAGCCCATCTCCTCCAGCACGCTCCTGGGCGACTCGTCCTCCTGCGAGACGGGGGAAACGTCAGAACGGAAAACTCTGGTCGCGCTTAAAACCAATCATGCAAATAACATACACGCACGTAGAAGAAGGAGCGCCGTCTTAAATCGTTCAAAATGCATCCAGTCCACAGACGGATTCAAAAAAAACTATCTTTTAAACGACATTATGATCTAGGACCCCGCTGCTCTCACTTTCCTAAAGATGTACCACACAGATGCGTCTGTGGGTCTGGAGACAAAACGCTGCCGCGCGCTGGAACAGGAATTTCTTGGAGGCGAATTGAAGAGCTAATAATTACCCTTCCCAGAGTCGAACCGAGTGAAGGCACCGAGTTGCAAAATGGAATTTGCTATTTAAAGCTCCCGCTTCCAGTGCGCCCGCCGTATTTGAGCACATTAAACTGGAAATACTGCCTCGCTAAAATTACACAGTATACACACTATATGTATGTATGTGTATATCAAATAAATGATATCCAGTCTAAATACCAGTCTAAAGACAAATGTCGGCGCTTTCGGGGAGTTGCGTCAAAATTACCTCCTGCAGTAGATCCGCTTGTTCGATGGCTTTGAGAACGCTCTTCTTCGACGTGTCCTGGATCTCCCCTCCCATCAGGAACTCGTCCAGAATGAAGTACGCCTTCTCGAAGTTGAAGATGATGTCCAGCTCGCACACCTGCACAAAGAAGGCGCCGGTCGTCAACGGCGGAGGCCCGTTTCGGTGCGGGATCCGCACCGCGACGGGAACCGCTCGCTCAGGGACGTCGCTTACGCTGCCAAAGTATTTGTCCAGCAGCTCCACGAAGCGGTGGATGACCTCCAGCGTGATCAGCTCGTTGTCCTGCTCTTCAATGGCGCAACAGAAGTACAGGCTGGCGTACCTGCAGAAAAAAAACACACGCGCACAACTAAACAGACAGCGCCGCTCCGTGTCGTGCCGCGGAGCCCCCCCTTCGCCGACGCGCTCGCTGCTGATCCCGCGCAGTTGCTGGGAGCGACGCGCATTTACTTGACGTAAAAACCACCGTGAACCGAGCGATTACAAAATGAGCAAAAAAATATATACTTGACTTCAGACAAAGGGACAAGACTTGGATGAACTTTTCAGAACACACGGGCATGTTCGTTTAATATAAAGCAAATTAGAATGTTTCCACGTGCCGAGCCTTAAAAATACAAACCCACGGCAGACTTGGGTATAGCCATTGGATGCCTGCAAAAAAAAAATCCCTGTGGTTGATCGCACCGCACGTTTATTGCTCTGTGGGAGATTCATTTGAGTTTTGTTTTTTTTTGGGGGGGGGGGGTGTCTTAGAGTAGCACTGGGTCTATTATACGCACGATGAAATCGACGTGTCTTCAAAAACGTTCCGACTATTCATTTGAGTTTTGTTTTTTTTTGGGGGGGGGGGGTGTCTTAGAGTAGCACTGGGTCTATTATACGCACGATGAAATCGACGTGTCTTCAAAAACGTTCCGACTTCTTTCGCCACACCGACAAAGGGGCATTTTGTGACGGACGTAACATTATGGTCGAGTGCCCTTTTCTTTTTTTAAATACCTCTTATAGACGATCTTCAGATCCCTCCACTCGAGAAAGCTGCACATCTTCGGTTTGCGGGCGAGCACTATCTGCATCAGGTCCCTCACCATCTTCTTCTTGTCGCGCTCCGCTGTGGCCGTGTACCACTTCTGCAGACGCAGCTTCCCCTGCCGGCTGAAAAGCAGCATGAAACGCATCTGCGCGCAGAAGGAAGGCGAGGTTAGAGAACGATGACGCTTGCGTAAACACAGGCGCTCAAACACTAATTCCGTGCCGCTCTCAACGGAGGACAATGGCTTATTGTCGGCTGACGCTAAGGATGCGTTTGTTTTGTTACGTGCCGAGCCTTAAAAATACAAACCCACGGCAGACTTGGGTATAGCCATTGGATGCCTGCAAAAAAAAATCCCCGTGGTTGATCGCACCGCACGTTTATTGCTCTGTGGGAGATTTATTTGAGTTTTTTTTTTGGGGGGGGGGGGGGGTCTTAGAGTAGCACTGGGTCTATTATACGCACGATGAAATGGAAGTTTCTTCAAAAACGTTCCGACTTCTTTCGCCACACCGACAAAGGGGCATTTTGTGACGGATGTAACATTATGGTCGAGTGCCCCTTTTTTTTAAATACCTCTTATAGACGATCTTCAGATCCCTCCACTCGAGAAAGCTGCACATCTTCGGTTTGCGGGCGAGCACTATCTGCATCAGGTCCCTCACCATCTTCTTCTTGTCGCGCTCCGCTGTGGCCGTGTACCACTTCTGCAGACGCAGCTTCCCCTGCCGGCTGAAAAGCAGCATGAAACGCATCTGCGCGCAGAAGGAAGGCGAGGTTAGAGAACGATGACGCTTGCGTAAACACAGGCGCTCAAACACTAATTCCGTGCCGCTCTCAACGGAGGACAATGGCTTATTGTCGGCTGACGCTAAGGATGCGTTTGTTTTGTTTTTTTCTTCTCGAAATACTCCGAAACTAAAAAATAAACAAAAAAAAACCCACAAATAGATGAATACAACAGCCACGAATAAGGAAAGCCCACCGCTGCAAAGGTCGGTTGCTTTCTGATGAGGATAAATATGGATGTGTGGCTGAGCTGCAAAGCTTAAGGTTTATAAATAACATCAATGACACAGAACCACAAACATCAGTGGAGAGCTTTTTTCTTTTTTTTTAAGAAATGCAACTAAACATTTGGGAAAGACTCATTGTTTGATCAATACATAAGATATTACGGCTTGATTCTGGGAAATATTATTCAGCCACCGATTCAGCCTTTTTACAGTAAACCGACAAAAAGTTAAAACAAGCACAAACTTGTGACGGGGCGCTTCAGTTGCTCGTCAATATTTGACCGAGCAACAAACAATATAGGCTCAGCATAAATCCACTGTACGGCCATATTATTGGACTTTTGGACTGAGGCAGGATACGTCCGTAAAGTGGCTGCGAAAGGTAAACATTTAGCAGCATGCAGAATAAACCACATAGAAGGGCGTCGGTGGGGAAATGTGAGGGGTTTTAATCACATAGCCTTCCGGTGATAAGCCTCCGCTGTCGTGTGAGCATGACAGCCGATGAACATCAAAACAGGAACGACTGCCATTGACATGAAGCCCCTTGGGCACGCGATGTCAACCCTGCGTCCAGGCGGAAACCCCCGGAGTCCCCTGTGCTAGGGGAACACGCCCACACGCACACGCCCACACACACAAACAAACACAAACACACCCCCCCCCCACCTCCACACACACACATATTTATAAATTTATATATATATATATATATATATATACTCTCCCTGAAGCCTCTGTGCATCTACCATATGGTCCACATACCTCCAACCGGGCACTGTGCCTACACGTTTCCAAAAATAAGGCCACACAGAAAAGAGGGCAAGGCAGATCGTTGCTCCTTTAAATGAAAAGAAGGAATAAACAAACACTTCCTGAGCCCAGCATTCTACGGAGGGCTCGCCCACTGTGGTCGGCGGGTGCGAAGCGGCAGCCTTGTGGCGTTCAGTGGCACCTTTAAACGCCAGCGGCGCACACCCGTCACCCCCGAGACCCCCGGCGGACATTATGTTAAGACCCCCGCCTGGGCGTCCCGCGTCGGGGACGCTGCCGTTCCACACCGTGAGCTCTCTCGGGCCTGCTGGCGTACGCGCAATGCGGACAGCAGCCAGGTGGAGGTGGAGCAGGTGGGCACTTCCTGAAACCATACACCGTCCTAGCATTAGCTTAGCGGCGAACTCCTACTAGCCCCCCCCCCCCTCGCCCACCTTGAACCGAATAAGACGCACTTACTCACCATTACAGTCGGATTCCTCGCGCTTCGGCGACGTTACGGACGAACTCGGCTCCGGTGGCTGCCCGCTCCGCCGTGGACATACAGACGGTCGCTAACACCGACGCTCCATGTCCGTCGGACACGGAGGGCTCGCCCACTGTGGTCGGCGGGTGCGAAGCGGCAGCCTAGTGGCGTTCAGTGGCACCTTTAAACGCCAGCGGCGCACACCCGTCACCCCCGAGACCCCCGGCGGACATTATGTTAAGACCCCCGCCTGGGCGTCCGTTCCACACCGTGAGCTCTTTCGGGCCTGCTGGCGTACGCGCAATGCGGACAGCAGCCAGGTGGAGGTGGAGCAGGTGGGCACTTCCTGAAACCATACACCGTCCTAGCATTAGCTTAGCGGCGAACTCCTACTAGCCCCCCCCCCCCCCCCCCCCCCTGAACCAAAAAAAACCCACCTACCCTCGCCCACCTTGAACCGAATAAGACGCACTTACTCACCATTACAGTCGGATTCCTCGCGCTTCGGCGACGTTACGGACGAACTCGGCTCCGGTGGCTGCCCGCTCCGCCGTGGACATACAGACGGTCGCTAACACCGACGCTCCATGTCCGTCGGACACCGTTCCGACGACGCCGTACAGGACTCCCCCCCTTGCACCGAGCGCTTCCGCCTTTGACGAGCACGCGCACCACGCAAGGACGTCCCCGTCCCCGTCCCGGTCCCGGCTCCGGTCACCCCCCCCCCCCCCCCGTTGAAATTTAACTTTAACTTAACTGATACTTAAAAAAATAAATAAATAAAATTACATAAGCATGGAAATGTAATAAAATAAATATATCAATTAAAATTCTATACCATTTATTATTTTTGGTACAGTTCCTTCCAAACTGTAATTTCAACTATTCATTACATACAGCCCATTTTCCACTGCGTATACTCTACATGCAATGTATTTCTTCTACTCTCGCACAGCCTCAGCTTTTTATGTTTGTATACTTTTTATTTTATTTTATTTAAATCTTTTCTTTTTTTTTTACCTCTGCTGCTGCAACGCCGCAAATGTCCCCACTGTGGGACAATAAAGCATTATCTTATCTCATCTCATCTTAAAAGGAAAGTGGGTCGATTACATGACAATAAATAACGCCTCGTTCCTTTCCCATTTGGATTCTGTCCACGCGGCTGCGCGTGGGCGAACGCGCACCAGGGCATCGACTCTCATCTCCCAGGATAGACCTGTGGCCAATCGGGGCCTCCGCCGCCGGGCCCCACGGAATCGTGAAGTAGACTAACAAAACACAAGACAGTGAAGACAGTCAAACCTTTTGTATTGGCCACAGCACTTTACAAACGCTTCGTAAGAGTTGCAAATGTGTACACACACTAGGGGGGGGGGGGGGGGTCAATTTTGTCCCTGCAAAAACGTGTTTCGGGATGAGATGGACACACGGAAGAACTATAGTTTTTCGGGGTTTTTTTTTTTAAGGCACACTCACATCGGAAAACGATACCACGCTCTTTCAATAGGAAAAAAAAAGTCAGTGAATTTATCCAACTCAAAAGGCAAAAACAATGCAAACCGCAAGCTTTGGTTTAAACGCATACTGTCGCTGTGCTAAACGGGTCGATATGTCTCCAGTAAACGGTAATAAACTGTAACTAAATCAAAGAAATTCGCTCGACCACTGGCTTTTATCCTGGCCCCCTTGTCCTGGCGTACCGCTGCGCTCGTACCCGACTAAAACACTGCAACGTCTCAAACGGCAAAGTGAGACTCCTTGGGATTTACCGCACGTCCGAAAGGAAAACAGGCGCACACAGATGTCCGGCCTTTCCGACACGCCTCCAATGTCGCAGATTTCCGTTTCTCGTCTTTGCGGTCGCGAAAGCCCCGAAAGGGCGATTACCGTGATTCGCGACGCGCTTCATGAGGTGTATTTTCAAGTGAAGATTCGAAAAAAATGCCGCAGAAACAATATTTGATCATCGTCGCCAGGCCGCGGGGTGACAAAGTGCACCCCTGGCTGCGACGGGACGAACGCGTGTTTTCTTCCAGGAGCATTTTCTTCTTTTTGGTTGTTGTTTTGATCGTTTCCGTTCACAACCATGCTGTGTCTGGATTATTTAACAGCGCCGCCACGTGCGTTTTCTGCAGAGAAAATCTTTTCAATGGCAGAAGGTTGAGAATGTAACAAAAGAGTGAGGGCGGGAAAAAAATAAAATAAAAATGCCATACGCTGAGGTGGACTGGTCGAACGCACGACTTCTTCCTCAGAGATTGGCATTTAAAATCCACTTAATTGCGATGATTTAAAATACTCATTTATCGTTAACAACACTAGCCATAAAACCTGGAGAGCAAACCCGTCATTGACAAATCCAATAAAACGACCCTGGCGAAAAAGGCGGGGACGGCGACGACCGACAAACACTGGGGGGGGGGGGGATTGGCACTCGATTTTGGTTATCGGCAAGTCCCGTCCGCGTATTTGGTGACCGGGGCGTGACGACAATAAGCCCTAATCTCTTCTGGCAGCTTGGCTCTCGACCAATCACGCGCACACGTTGCACTTCGCATTCGCCGCGCCTGTCTCTGCAAAGCAAAAGCGTCCGCAAGGCACAATCGACCCTCCGAGGCCTCGCACGGGATTTGTGAAAATAACAGTGTCCGCTTCCTTCGCTCTGATCTGCGGTCCTCAAAGCTCCTCAACGTTTGAAGAAATAACAATTTAGGAGGGCTAAAAGAAATAAATAAATATCTACGGGGGCCTCTTTTTCCTTCTCCTCTTCGCGGCTCAAGGGTTTTCCTCCCGGGACTGAGGAAGAAAGCGCACGTGAGCCACGTTCGCATGAAACGGTCGCTGACCCGGGATCGCCTGTTCCGCCGACAGAGCCACGGCGGGTCAAGCGGGAGCAAAACGCCACCGCTTGAGTGTGGCGCCCGTTTTGGACCCGCTCGGGCGGCTGCCCGATCACTGCATCACGCACTTCTCCTTCTGTTGCTTCGCGTACTTCCTCCTCCGCTGCTCCAGGCCTCGCTCCAGACGCTCGTCCTCCTCCAGAGCACTGAAGGAAAAACGGGAGAGCCGCAGGTCGGTCGCACACGACAACAACTCGACGTTCCTCGAATGTCACTGGAAGAGAGGGTGCCACCGAAGAACGAAACGGTGGCACGCCTATCTAGCAAACGCCTCCCACCCTCTGTAACGGTAAAACGACCATTTGGAGGCTTCGCTAAACATTGCCGCCTCACCCTCTCTCCTTGGCGTCCATGTTGTGGACCAGCTGGTCCCTCTGGTTGACCAGCGACACCAGCTCCTGCAGCAGCAGCTGCTCCCTGCGCTTTTGGACCCGACTCTTCTGCCACTCTGCGGCGAGGAGAGAGAAGGGGACAAAGGGACAGGGGTGAGAGGATTGGCGCGCGGGCTCGTGCTAAAACCGCCCGCGCCGTAAAGCCGTACCTTCCATCGCCATCATGTCTTGCAGCTCCTTCTCCAACAAGTCGAATCGTCTTTCCAGGTCTCGCTCTTCCAGCCTGTGAAGCGCGGGACAAACGAAAACAAGATGCGACGCGAACGGAGGTGAGGCCCACTTATGCTTTCCGATGCGAAGTCAAGTTAAAGGGCGGCGTGGACAGTTGCGTCGCTGAATTCCGCCGCCGTCTCCGCTTTGCAGAGCGGCTGGATGCGCACGTGCAAGAAATTGGTGAACCGACACTGGGCGCTGTATCGTTTCGTTAACTGTGGATAGCGTGCGGCCAATCGTGCGGTTTCTATTCTACCGTGGCGTGGTGGGCGGCTTACAGTAGCTGCAGGTGGTCTTGCCGTCTGATTAAAGCGTTCTTTTTGTTGACGAGCGTGAACCACTCCTGAATCAACCTCTCCTCCTCCACCTTGTCACTGCCTGCGAGAGGAGAGAGGAGAGAGGGAGAGAGAGAGAGAGAGAGAGAGAGAGAGACAAACGTGTCCCAGTTACCGTCCTTTCACTTGGTCGGTGCTGGAAAAAGACACATCTTGGCCAAATTGGTCCCTCAAATGAATCGCTGAAATGACAAAACATTCCGTCCCGTGGCAAATGTTCTTCCGGGTGGCACGCGCGTTGCACCCCGGCGCCGTTAAGGCGTTTCCCCCCCCCTCCAAAGCTTGGCGAGCTCGGCTTTTAAATGGACCTCGCCTTGGGCTGGACCGCAGCAGTTATTTCCTGCGAGACTGCGGGAGGAAGCTTACCGGTTTCCAGTAGCTGTCTGAGTTTCCTCTCCACCACACCTGCTCGGGTATCGATGTGATTTTGTTCCGCTTCCAGGGCTTCCATCTGATTTAAAGCATATTGGCTGGGGTCCTGGACACGACACACAGTGTATACGCAATACATATATATATATATACACACGCACACAGGCGTATATTTACACCAATACGGACCAATGACACAAATGGCTTCGCGCTGACCTGGCCCTCCGGTCTTCCCTCCGCGACTACTGCCTCTGTTCTCTCTGCGAAACGAAACGCAGGAATTAATCGCCGTGCCAGAAACGAGGGAAATGTGCTTCGCTTTGGATTTCACTTGCCGCTTTCGCCCTTCCTCCCGCCGATGGCGGTGTCTTCTTGACCTGCGATGACCTGCGGAGACAAAAGAGATCCTCGTCTTTCGCAGTTTGGCAAAGGAGGCGCTAAGGATCGAACGGCAGCATCGATGCAGGCGATGGGGCACCGTACCGCCGCCGCGTCTCCTTCGTCGACCGACCCGCTCCTCCGCTGAGACCTTCTTTTCTTCACCAGGTCGGCGTCTCTAACGTGAGAGAAACCTGACTTTGAGAGGACACTCGTTCGTGGCGGGGCTACGGGCGACTGAGCCCCACCTGCCCCGCCGACCGGGGGCCGTTTCGCTCTCGGGGGTGGAACCGCGTCCCCGCTGGCTTTAGTGTCCTTCTCCGCGGCGCCCGCGCCGCCGTGGGTTTCCAGGCTCATGCCCTCCTCCTGGAGCCTCTGGGCGCAGTAATGGACGGCCGCCTCCGGGTCCTCCGGAGCGTCCCGCTCCGCTGCCACCGCGTAGCCGGACTCGGTGCCGTCCTTCTCTATGTGAAGCACGCTGAGCTCTTGGCCGGTGAAATGAGTGCGGATCTGGTTGAGGTAGGTCATGACGATGAGGCGGTCGGGCACCGCCAGCATGACCATGTCCGAAGGCTCGATCAGCCGGGAGATGCCGAGTTCCGCGAAGCCGGAAAAAGCCTGTGTCGTGGACGACGACAGATTATACTGGGCTTATCGAGAAAAACGCGTGACGGTGTCTACGGTGGCATTGCGTTCATCGGTTGACTTTATCACCTTTTTGTTGTTGTGCTCGATGTCATACGGATCCAGCGTCTCGTATTTACTATACAAAGAAGAAACACGTTAGGCAAGGGCATCGCAGTCACAGTGCGCACGCTGACGACGAGGGACAAACGAGTAACGTTTTAAGCGACTTACATCTTGTCCGGGTGGAAGTGATGCAATATGGCGCAGAAGGCCAAGCCGTTTCGCCACGACGTGCTGAAGTTGGTGATCTTCATTCCCTTGTGACCCCGCGTGACCTCCTGACACCACTCCAGCAGCGACTGGCTGGACGTCACCAAGGTGGGGCTGATCGACGCGCTCTGCGACGGGTTACGGACTTTGATTAATAATTACGGGTCAGCGGCACAGTGTATAACGTCTTTTCGGAGCCAACCGAAATCAGAATTGGGGGGAAAAGAGACAATGTGAACGAGGCTGCCGGGATGCCGACCGGAAAAACTCCAGACAAGTTAAAGCAAAACGACAACCGGCCGAAACCGGGACTCACCTCTGAAGAGCCGGCCTCGTCCGCCGGTCTCTTTTGAGGCGTCGCGGGTTCGCTCGCGGGGGCGTCCCGCGACCCGTCGTCCAGACTCGAGCCGCTTAGACGCTTCTTGCGGCGGGCCCCGGGTACGGGGTGTCCCGAAGATTCTTCTGTCGCGTCCCTTTGCCTGAAAACGCACAAAGAAACGGAGCTCAATCGACGGCGAATCGACTGCCGTTTCTTTCCCGATGACGTAGTCTCGAAAAAACCAAACTCCAGCTACCGATGATTCTGCCAACCATTTATTGCCAAATTTCGTTGTGTGTGAAACATACAAAGACAATAAAGTCTATTTCTTTTCTTTCTAACGACACGCGAAGAGGACGGCAGATCGACGTAAATAAAACAATGACAAATACGCACATCTCAATTGTGATCCGACGTCCTCTAATCTTACCTGTCGTCCTCTAAATAACCGGCAGCTACGTCTACGGAGACAAATCCAAAGTCCAACTCTTCGTCCCTAATTTCATTCCCGGGAGGTATTCCGCCGTCCTTATCCTCCTCTACGTGCAGCCAGTCATCCTGACACTTCTCAGCCTCCGTTTCCGTCCGCTCTTCGCCGTCGTCCTGCTCGGGCGTCTCCTCCGCGACCTTTTCGGAGCCGTCTGACCACCCACGTCTATCTGTGAAGGTCCAGTCTTGGGCGATTTCTTCGGCAGAATCGGGCCGAGGAAATAGTTCCCGCATTGCTGCGAGCACCTCCTGTTCCACCTCGGACGCCGTGTCGCTTCCGCCTCGGACTGCGACGAAACCCCCTTCTGAGATGACGGTGAATCCCGACGCGGACCGCTCCTTCCTCTCCGCGCCTGCGCCGGGCGCATCGTCCGGGTTTCTCTGGGCGCCCGGGAGTAAATCGTCTTCCGGGTGCGCGCCGTCTGCGCGAGTGAGACGCGTCTTGGCCCGAGGCAACGGAAGAGGCGCGCTCGGCTCGCGGTTTGGTGCGACCGTCTCGCGAGTGGCGTCCGACTGGCTTAAAGGCGGCGAGCCGGAAAGTGTGAGGTCGTCCGGGAAGGGATCGCTGAGACGTTTCTTTACTCTTGGTTTTGGTACGGGTACACCCGGAGGTCCTTTGTTTAATTGGCCGCTGCTCTCCGCGCTCAATTTGCTTCTCCCCGAACGCACGCTGGCTGCTTCTTCTGTAGATTTAGAGCACCGATGAACCGTAGGGGGAAGGCGAGAGTCTTTGCCGGGTTGCGCCGCCGCCATTGTTGAAGATGCCAGAGCACCTTCCCCTTCTGCCCGCGCCTCTTCTCCACGGGATGCCCGATATTTTCCTTCCGTGGCCGAGAAGTCGTCCGGGAAGGAGCCGCTGATACGCTTCCTCAAACGAGGCCTCGGGACAGGCTGACTTGCCCGTTTGTCCGTCTGGGCCTCTGCGACGCTTTCCGATTGCTGGGAGGGTGCTTTGTTGACTTTTTCGACCGCTGGGGGATCGGCCGTCTTCGCCCGCTTCATCTCTCCCGTAGCGTTGTTGTCGTCGCTCTGGGCCGGTCTTGCCGTCTCCTCGAGCGTGACCGCAAAATGCTGGGCTCCGAAACCGGTGCGACTTTGGCTTGGGGGAAGTTTCCTGCCACGCTGGGGGAGACGTATTTTCTGGATGATCGAGAGCGGAGCGGTTTGATCGGCGCAATGCGTCTCCGGTTCTGGCTTCGGTGTGACATTGGCCGTTTCCTGTGTTTGGTCCTGGTCGGAAACGTTGGCTTTCTCAGGCCCCTCCATTTGGCAGACCTGTTGTGTTTCTTTCTGAAGACGTGCACTGCCCACGGAATCTGCTTCTTGAGATTGTTTTTTGGTCGTCTGGTCTCCTCTTCCGACGTGTTGCGAATGGAAAATTGCAGTGTCCGTTTCGCGTGGTTTGGCCACGTTTCGTAAAGGTTCGTCCGAGCTTCCGACACGAGGCTGAGAGGGACCGGTATCCGATGTTTTCGAAACGGGACCGACGTGGGTTTTCAAATCTCGCCGCTTGTGAGTCGCTTGAGCGATCGCGTCTCCCGGGACGGGGTCTTTTTGCCTCCGTGGTTCGCACGGGGACGTTTTGGGTGTAGTTTCGGGCGGCGAACTACCGTCTCTTCTTTTAACACGAGGGGGAGGAGCAACGGGCGTGGACGCTGGAACGGATTCTGCTTCCCTTTTCCCTTCGCGGTTCTCCGGAACAACTTCGCGTTTTTGCCTGCGGTCTGGCGTTATACTGTCCTTCCTTCTAAGCGGCCGTATCGGAATCGTCTCTTTTTCCTCATTTCCTTTCGATGGAGGTTCTGGAACTTTTCTCTTTGGTTTTCTGCCTCGCTGAGAAGCAGCAGCGTCAACTTCCGTTCCGGCTGGGCTAAGGTTTGGATCATCTGAAGGTTTGCCCGAGGATGCCGCTCTATTTTCGTCTGCACCTGCGACCGACTCATTCGACGCAGGCTGCGGGCCAAAGGCAGACATTTCTTCCGTGCTCGTCGGTTCGGGGCTTAGGGAAAAGAAAGGAAACGCTTTAGAAATTGCCGTTCCTGACCCGCATGCAGCCGCACCGTACGGCCCTCCGACCGCTTCAAACGCATGCCGCGCATCGTAAAACCCAAATGCCCATCCATTTCCGGATTCTGCCTTACTCATAGTAAAGACCGTGCGAGATCTCGCAAAATAACAGCAGCACAACCAGAACGGGAAAAGCGATAATACACCTTATTTCACACCGCCTCTAGAAAAGACATAAAAAGCCACGGTACCGTTTCACATCACCGTGCCGTTCCACACAGCTATTACAAATAGTTGAGCAAGTGCTCGCAAGCGGACTACATCGCCGCGCCGCGCGGCCGAAACACTTTGGCGGGCGGTCATCGCCCGGCACTCACCCTCCGTCCGGCGGCGGGGAAGCCGACTCGGCTCTGCTCGAATATCGTTCCGTCCCGTGACTTGCCATCAAACCTTCCGCGTGGACGGACGTTTGAGCGGAGTCTCGCCCTGCGAGCGATCTCTCCTTTCCGCGTCTCTCCGTCGGTTCACCGTCTTCTTTGGATATTTCAGTGATGTCTTCCTCTGTTAACGGCGGCCATTTCTTCATGCCCGCGCAAACTAAATACCCGTCATCGCTGTCTGTAGCTGGCGAAGGAGATTCCGATGGTGTTAAATAGTCAATGCTGTGGTCAGCGTCTTCTAACCGGGCCTCCATCTTCTGTGCGGGAGAGCTGTCGTCGGGGAAATCGGCAAAGAACTCGTCCGATGGGGTCGCTTTCTTGTCCTTTAGGTCCACGGAGGAGGTGGCCTTGGGTCGGTGAGTGTCTTCGTTTAAAGTAGAGCCAGACGGCCCCAATATGGAAACTACCGTTTCATAACTGTGAGAAATAGATAGCGGAGTGTGAGGCGAAAAAGGTACAACCAGGCAAAGACCATCTCTTCAATAAACCTAAAGCCAAGACATAAAGAAATGAAAGCAGCAAAAGTCGTTTTTTCCCCTTTTCTAACTAAATTCGCCTGACACGAATTGAATAAAAAGCTTATAATGGCAGGCCCTTCATCCAAACAGAGCTACGTTCATTAAATCCACAAGTAATTGATGCACACTATTTTGCATGCACCATTAGTTTAGGGCCAGTCCGGCACTTACCCTTTGTGGAAAACACCGACAATAGCCTTTACTAATCCCGAGGTCTCTTCCTCCATTTCTGACCCAGAGGTTTCCGCCCGTATTTCCGTTACTGGTCCCTCGGCATCCAATACCTCCCAACCCGGGACTCCTACGGGCTCTGGTGTTTCCAGCAATGGTTTCTTCACCGACTCCTCGGCGGCTAGTCTGCCTACTTGCGACTCACTGGGGACCCAAATACGAACGACATTTAGGAAAAGTCCACACAAAAAAAGGCCTCCGCGGCAATCGGAGCGCATCGCCGAGACAGAAATTTACCGTGCGCCGTTTGGTCAGGTTACCAAAGCTACTGTTCGTTAGTCCAAAAGAATCATCACCCGTGTTAGGCAAGCTGATTCTCCCCTTTCACAGCAAACAATGTCAGAGCGCTGGGCTCTCGAACTCACCCGTCATCTACAGAGCAGTCAAAGTTTTGCTTTAGACCCTCTTTGAAAGCGTCCGCTGTCGTAAAAACAAACGCCACAAGAATGTGAATATGAACGTAAAAAAAAAAAAGATAAATGCGATCTGAACGGTCTAGCTTACCACGAGTGAGCTCTTTGGCGGGGCTGCTGGCAACGTCGGGAATTAGTTTGTCTTTAACGTACGGCCGAGTTGACTGTGCACCGGGCGGTTCCGGGGATGTCTGCCTTTCCGCGGAAGAAGGCGGCGGAATAGCCGTCGATTCTTTCTCCGTCGGATTGAATTGCAAAATGCCGGGGAACCCGGGGATTTGAGGCCGACGCGGACACGACGGAGCCATTGCTACCGTGTGCTGCGTTTCATCTTGTCGGCCGTTTACTGGTAGTTTTACATCAAAAGCAATATTTCGCCGCTTATGAAGCGAGAACTTTCCGTGCGTCGTCTGCGCTCGTCTCTGGTCGGCGCTAAGCGTCCTGGCCGAGGGGAAACCTGGGACGCGCGCCGAGTGCGGCGCGGTTGCGTATAAGCTGACCGTGTTCGGCGGTCTGTTTACAACTTGCGCGGAGGGGAAACCGCACACTCTCGCCTGTTTCGGGCAGGACGTCAGTGAAGTCACCGTACCTTTCGCGTCGTCCCCGTTAAGCTGGTCCTGCCGAGCGAGCGCCCTAGTCCTGTCCTTCCTCTTCTTCTGCGGTTGTTTCCGGATTGGTTCTATTTCATCGAACCACTCCGTGCTTGCCGCTGTAGTCGTGGAGGCAAATCCTTTAATGCTCGAAACACTTGAGCAGCAAGGTGCAAAATTAATCATATCGGGTTCAATTCTGGATTTGGTTGGAGGTGCAGAGGGGAACCCCCGGATCCGGGACTCTTCTGGGCAAGACGGTGCTAGGGCAAACATTCTCCTCATTTCTTCTCCGACTCGTTGCGGGCCGCGTATGGCAAAAACTGTCTCTTTCGGCGGTAGTTCCCAAAACGGGAGCGGATCAACAATAAATTGGACTTCATGGCTCCCTTCCAAGGACGCGCAACCTGGGAGAGTGTGTAGTTTTGGACAAACGGGCGCAAGACTCAGCATATTGTATCGGGGGTAAGACGGGAAGCCAGGAATCTTTGACGCTCTTGGGCAGGAGGGAACCAATGCGACCGTGTCCTTTGGTTTATCTATGTTTACCGGCGAGCTGGTAATACTAAACGCCATTTCCTTTTTTGGACTGTGACTCAAAGAACTCGGCTCAGCATCCCATCCTTTTTCCTCGTAACCTTCAACGGATGGAAATCCAGATATGGCAGAAACTAGAGGGCACAAGGGAAGGAGGTCGACTGTATTTGGACCGTAATGCGCAGTCCTGGGATTTGGGATGAAGGGGAAACCCGGAATACTCGACACTTTGGGGCACGATGGTACGAGGCAAAACGTATTCTTCGTCATCTTTTGGTCGCCGTCCGGCGGGTCCAATGCGACCTCCTTCATTGGTAGCCTCTTCAACAACGATCCCTTTTCTGTGACCCACCTTACGCTCGGATCGCCCGCAATACTTGGGAATCCAGGTATTCTGGAAACTTGGGAGCACAGTGAGAAAAGGCTGACGACGTCCGATGCAGGACACGCGCTCGGAGGATTTGGACGAGAGGGGAATCCTGCGGTCCTTGCGGCTTTCGGACACGACGGTGCGAGGGAAACCGTATTTTTCATCGATTGGGTTTCATTTTTTCCGAGTAATACAAACTCTTTTCCAGAATGCTTTCGCCATAACGGCTGATGAAAGGTGTTCCAATCTTTGCTGTCGGCTTTCCGCATCGAGGGAAAACCTGCCACGCTGGACATAGCTGGACAAGAGAAAAGGAGACCGATGCTGCTAGATGGACGACAGGGGACCGAACGCGCCGAAAGAGATGAATGTGCAGGAATGCCCGATTCTTTTTGAAAGGTTCCGGCTAGGTCCCTCGCTCCATCTTCAACCACGGCACCGTCCGTTTCTGGCGGTGACATTCCAAGTGGTGCCCAGCTTTTGCCCGATGAAGGATCCATTAACGATTGCAAACCTTTCACACGAGAGGTTAGCGGACAAGAGCTGGAAAGGTTCGCCATATGGGATCCATGGTATACTGCAGTAGTTTGTGGATCTGGAATGCCAGAATGCCTCAATGTTGACATCAAAGCCCCCCTTTCTTTTCTTTTATCCCTCTCCCTAACTGAAACCGTAATGTCGACAATCTCGGAGAGAGATATCCAGGAACTGTTCTCCGCTTCAATGATAGACGGCAAACCAGGTATGGTGCACACGCGTGGGCATGAGGGATACATGTCCGCCATATTCTGTCCTTGACAAACTAAACTGCGGTGCGACAAAGATGGGAACCCCGGATTTACGGCTTCCTCGGGACAAGGCGGTCCGAGTGACGCCATTGACTTCTTGTCCGTTTCCTCCTCATTTGATGCATATCGTGCGCGTAGCTCCTTCGTTGCGGATCGCTTCGCCCGGATGGGCTCGTCGTTTACGAGCCGGTGTTTCTCGTCCGTGGGTAACTTGGACGGCATGCCCGCGATGTCGGTTGTGCTGGGACAGGAATCCGTGAAAGAGGAAGGGTTGTTCTCACTTGCAGGCTCGACGTGATTGGACGCACATCGTGCAGTGGGGACGGATGGATCTGTATCCGCAACTTGTGCGACCGCATCTGCTCGTCCTCCCGAATCAAGAGCACGCTCTTTGGATAGGCTTTCCTTCTTCTCTGGTGGCTTATTCCTCGTAGACTCGCTTTCCAGGAAATACCCCTTCAATTGACAAACACCGGCAGGTAACGCCGCAACGCCACCGGCCTCCTCCGACGCTGGTAATCCAACGGCTACGCCCGTTTCTGTCGTCGCCTTCGTTGCGTCTGTGCCCGACGACTCCGTAACGTCGGGGAGCGGCGGGACGTTAGTGGCCAGCTCTCCTATCGTTTCCATTTCTTCCTCCGATGCATTTTTGCCTATCTCTGTCGTCGCCTTCGGGAGCTCCTCCCATACGGGTGATCGGCCCGCCATACCGGTCTCTGCTTTTGCCTTCGTTTCGTACGCGTCGAACGTCTCGGTAACATCGGGCAACAGTGGGATAAAAGTGGCCGTTCCTCTTATTGTTTCCATTTCTTCCTCCGAAGCGCTCGCGGCAATCGCCGGCGTCCTCTTCGGAAGCTCCTCCCATTCTACGTTCGGGTTTCTAGTATGTTTTTCTAACTTCTGCTCGGCATCGCTTATTTGGGTGCGGTGTTTGGGTTCTGCTGCACCCGCACCAAACGGGCATGACGGCTGCAGTGAAACTGTGCTTGGAGTTCTAAAAGGAAGGTAAATGCAACGTTACAGTCAAAGTTTACTGTACGATTGAGTCCAATGAAGTGATATCGTATGACGGCGTTCCCGTGACCAGTAATATCATTCCACATATGCAATAGGACCAATTAAAAATGTACCAAGCCAAACTCGGCCAATCGCGAAAAAAAAAGCCTTGCTCCTTACGTTTTAGTCGCAAATACGCAAGAACGCTCCAAACGTGCTACAGTCTCAATCGACGTCCATCCACAGCAGCAACATGCAGCACACTTGTTTGCTAAAACCTCACGCCACGCGTTTGTGAAACAGCCAGTGTTAAGAAGCAAGAGTTAATCCCGGGAGAAAAAAAATACTTCTCATCAAGTCCTTCGCATTATGAGCCTAATAAACGGAGTTGTAGAAAATTAATATTGAACCTCATCTATTTATTCAAACGATGGTGGATTTCCTTATATAAAGAATGTCACCAACACAGATGCGGAGGAGTTGGTACTAATCTTGGTTATTGTAAAGAATTACCTCAAATGAAATAACAACAAAAAAATCTTGCAACATGAAACGATAAAAACTGTTTTCCAGCAATCCATTAGTCAGACGGAACAATGTTTTGGGGAGACACGGAACAACTGCAATCGCCGCAGACGCTAGGTACAAACCGATGCAAATTTGGCAGGCATAAATTCAGTCGGACGGTGCCGAGATGGCGCGAGTGCACGATTGTGGAAATGCATGGCATCGCTGCGCGGCTGCGCAACCCGAGGCCACCCACCTCTTTCGAACACTTAAGAGGAGTGGCATGTCGGGACTGGAATGCCACATTCTGCAATGCAGGTATCTGCAAAACACAATCGGAATCGAATGTTTTCGGTCGTGGGCGGGGCCAACGTCGAAGCCAGAACTCAAACGGCAATTGTCCAACTCACTCACCCCCTTTCGAGCGCGGCTACGTCTTTGGCCTCAGCCCCAAAGTCCCGTTCGTCTTTTTCCATCTCCAAAGGTGAGCGCACGTCCACAGTTGTTCTCTTATCTAACCTGGCTGGAATCTCTAATACTTTATTAAATGACCGGTCCCCTTGGATTTCGCAAACCGCCGAGTCTTGGACGACAGCCTCGACGGTACGGGTCGACGACTCAACCGTCCGTCGCTGTGCGTCCTCTGGTTCATCTTGACTCGGCCGTCTCGACTGCGTGGATCCCTCCCGACCAGAAATCTCACCCACGGGCCGTTCCTCCGGCGACCGCGCCGCCCCGGCCGGCCATCCCTGCCCGGACTGGTGCGCGCGGGTCGACGGTGCGCCCGGAACACAGGATTTCTTTGGGCGAGAGGGCGCGACGTTCGCCGTGTCGGGGAGCCGGTCTTCGTCACGGGGCGGACAGGGAGGCCCGGGAGAAAGGATCGCGGTCAGTCTATGTTCGTAAGCGCGACGATTCGCTTCGGGAAATTGACAGGGGCCATGGTTATTCGTCATCACCGCCGGCCAGCTCGCCGCTTTTGAATCAGAACCAACAGAGTCTATCGAGGGGAGACCGATGACGGACGGCGGTCGACTGCATTCTGGGAAAGCGGCGAAGGATTTTAACATGCTGGGAGCCTCTTTTGCCACCGCGTCTGCCGGCCTCTCTCCTAATTTACACGGAATTCCAGGAACATTAGAGTGTTTGGGACAGGACGGCAACATGGATACCATTATCCTCGTCGCTCCCTTCTCGCCAAAATACGTGTTATGGTCTCGTATGAGCGGCGGCCTTCTCGGGTTTTCTGACGCATATATCCGCGCCGGCCTTTTGCGTACGCTCCGTTCCGCCTCGTCGGACTCGCTGAAGAACCTAGACGGCATTCCGCAAACCCTCGAATGTGTCGGACAAGCGGGCCGCAGACTGACCGTGCTTCCCGTAATCCTACCGTCCGTTCCGCGAACCCCAGATTCCTTCGCGCCGGGTGATAATTCCGCCGCATTTGGACCGGTTGCCCGCGTCGGCGTGAGAGCGGAGGGAAACCCGGGTGCGCTGGCATTCGCGGGGCAAGAGTCGAACATTGCGCTCATCGTTTTCCCATCGTTGTCGTCCAAACCCAGACCTGCATTAAGAAGCTGCACTCCTCTGCCCACAAACGGCCTCCCGCGCTGGACACTTTTGAACGCAAACCATTCCTGGCGGCTGGACAAACAAGGCTGCGGTCCACACCGCGAAGGCAAACCCAGGATTGAACTATATCTGGGGCACGAGTGCACTACGTTGACCATACGAGGCTCTTGCCGCGGAGCAGAGGGGAAGCCGGCGACCGTGGCCTTTTCCGGGCAACTCGCAGACATGTTTACCCTTCCGATGCCTTCGTCATCGCCTCCCGCACCTTTCGGCGTCCCCTCGACGATATAAGCTCGCGTGTTCTTTTCCCACCTCCGGTCACTTAACCGCCGCGGGGCGCGCCGATCTTTCTCCTCTGCGCTGTTTCGATCTGGAGACGGCAGACCCGGAGCAACCGAAGCTATGCCTGGAACGCTGCGCTTCCGGGGACGAGTAGGTAAAAGCTGAGCCGTATTTGGTTTGCATTTCAAAGCGGACGGGAATCCAGGAATACTGGCATTCTCCGAGCACGACGGTGTCGTGGCCACCATTTTGACAAGTCCTTCGGTCCCCTCGTAAACGGGACTGAAGCTATTCAAATGCGGGAGTGGACACGATGTCTTGCTGGGTAACCTCTGCGATAGTAACCTGCTGCCGTTTGGCCAAGCTGTTTCTTGTGACCGATACAAGGACGGCACGCCGGGAATCTTGGAATATTGGGAGCAACTTGACGTAAACTCAATCCCATTTTCTCTCGTCCCTTCGATCTGAGCGTCGATCGGCGCCGCGGACGGTAAATGACAACTGGACCTCCCTCTCGGACACAGCAGACCTAGTTCAACCTTCGATATGAACAGACCATCTCCTTCTGTAGCCACTGAAGCGCCTCGGAGCACAAGCGCGTTCGCCACATTTTCGGTTCCCCCTGCAGCCATACGACGCTCCGACTCCCTGCCGCAGACAACGGCGCTTTTAGCGAGAGACGATGCGGGATTCGCGCTGGGTTCTTCTCTCGGATTTGATACATTCTGTGCTGCGGCCCGCGGCCCCGAGGGCAACCCAAAACGAGAGTCCGCTTCTTCCGAGGCGGCTGTGTCGCCTTTCGTTTTCCTATCCACCGCAGAAAAGGAAAGAGCTGGCTTTTCCCTCTGCGAGTTAGCCGAATTGCTCTCCCTGAGACAAGGTGACACCGAGGCCGTCCTGCTCTCATTTCTGAAGGGGTAGAGTACACCAAAGGTTGACGTCAGGAGCGAAGCGCCGACAGGGGATCAGATGCATTTTCAAGAGCATAGAATGGGGAGGCGTTAACTTTCGACACACCATGCCGCACTTACCCTGAAGGGCTAGTTATCGCTTCATTTCTGTGGGCCTCTGCTTTCGTGGAGATTGATTCGGGGTCAGAGGTTGCGGCAATTTCAGGCGAGCGCGACAGAGATCCCTCAAGTGATTCGGAGTTAGGGCGGGGGCTAGCAGGGGATGAGCGCACATGCTGAACGGGCTCTGGTTGGGTTGCGGGATGCCCCGACCGCGTGGACGTCTCAGACCGGTGACTCCTCGGTGTGACCAGAAGCTCGTTGCCCGACGTGGACGGAGGATCGTCGCAATCTGGTCTCCGGACGTTGGGGAATGCCCTCGTCATCCTCGATTCTGTCCCACCCGTCTTTGTTTTTGGCACCTCATAACATTCTGGCCCCGGGGCTAAGGGGGATTTGGGGCTAAGGGTCAACGGTGAGGCCACGCTCTCAGGCCTGAGGGACAAACAGACGTTACGATGCAACAAAAGTCTCCACCACAGAGGTGCAGTCGTCCCGGCACCGCATTTTGCTGACCAGCGTACGAGCGGGTAAGCTCTTGGCAAGCAGCCGTGCCATTTTGTAAAATAATGCAATGGAGAAACGATGACTGAGCTGACTCTCGCTACGACAACCGCGACTCTACCGTATACTTTTTAAAGATCACTTTGCATACATTTCTACAAAAAGGAACTGTTTTCAAAGAGGCCAAACGTTAGGTTCAAATACTTCATGCGCAGCCGAACAAGCGGTACGGTGATAACCACGTGGTCGGTGGCACGCATTTTAATATTGATCAAATCTTTAGGTATCGATAGCACCGCGGACAATGTTATTGTGAGTTCGACGTAAGATTGCTTTCGGAAATGAATCCATTTTCGAATGCAGTTAATGGAAAAAAACACTCCATGCTCTCCCGACACGTCACATTGGCCAGAACGGGATAGACGCGAGGTTACATTGACCTTGACCTTTGACCAATCCGACTCGACCGAGTTCGTCCGTGAGTCCGAGTGATTTTTTGCACAGCCTTTAAATGTCCACACTATATGGAATTCCAAAAACAATCATTCCCCCTACGGCAGTAAAAATGGAGAAAAACCAACGGCTTCGTCCATTGACTGGAGCCTAAGAACTTTTAGAGCGCACCGCTTCTTCACAAAATCACGTTAATTCACGCTCCGACCTTTCCCGTAACTCTTCACTCGCGACCCACTGAAGACGCACACGGGTTTGGGAGCCGAGTAATGCCTCCGCAGCCAGGCCAACCACACCATTCCTGAAAAAGGGGCAGCCTATCCAATTGACTTACCCCGTCGATGTCTTCACAACCTTGACTCCAAAATGCACGTCCCCTTTCCATTCTGAGGTCCTGGACAGCACCGGCTTCTGGCTCCTCGAGGCGGTTGGTTCAGGGGCTGAAGAACGTCACATAAATGTAACATCGCGTCTGGGTATCACGGTCTGTAATTGACTTAATGTTGCATTCATGCAGTTTTAATTCAAGGATCGAGAATGCATCCATCACAAACGCACGACAAATGCAAAGCGCAAATGCTGGCAATGAAATTCGCGGGTGTCAGACTCCTCAACCGTGCTCAAAAAACCACTGCTTATTTTTTTTAAGTAACGGGCAGGGCAGGAACACACAGAGATAAACATTTCTAACAGGATAAAAAATATATAGAATTTGAAGTAAGATAGAGAAATGACATAATATAAATAAGAGGGAAAATACATTCGCAATGTGCTTACTTGTGGGTGTCGTACACTGGTTATCCTCTTCACTCAGGGTGCTCAACTGTCTTTTGAATTCTAGAAGGAAAGAAAGGCATAGATACGTTTAGGCGAAATACCCTGTGAGGGCGGGTTCATGTGGTGCCACAGCATGATCAGTGTGCACAATAAAAAATAAAAAACACATTGCGCAAAACAACCAGCAGGTGGAGACGTACGCTTTTACATCGGAAGGCACAACTGGAATTGTTGTTCCTTTTTGATTATGTTGTGTACCTGTATCCTGGTCACTGGGGGAAACTAGGGCAGTTTGGGACATACGAGGAGGAAGCGGAGGCCCCGAGAGGACAAGAGCAGCGGGGGCCCTTACAGGAGGCGAGGGGTCAACTTTAGGGGCCTGGGGTAGCCAGGAAGGAACAAATCCATATTGTCCTGACAGATCAGTGGGCTGAGAGGATGGAGCTGACAAGGAGGCGGCCGTGGCACGATGGAGAGGAGGAGACGGAAAAAGGGAAGGAGAGAAGGACGGGAGGAATTTGAGTAAACCAATTTAAGACTTCCTGAATTAGTTTAGCAGGCATTTTCTCCAGCGTTCAGACGGATGGAATAACAAAGGATTAAAGGGTTAAACTCACTTTAAAAGGATGTGGCAGACACACAGAATTAAGCACGATGCAAATTTAGACATAGGAAGCTATTTGAATTTTGAATGCTACGATGAGCCAAACGTAACTGAGAGAAAAGCTGATTTGTTCCTTGATAACATTTTTTTGTGCGAGTATCACAAAACAGCAGAGATTAGGCACGTCGAACATTAGGCTACCGTGGCACTTTCGCTACCCCCTTCGACACGCGTCGTGTCGCTATTTTGCACTCCTTCTCGGACAATTCTGCAAAACGTTTTATAATTTTCAAAAGTGCAAAGCTGTGAAACTCTTAGAAAGGGGGTATTCCAGTTAAATAATAGAATAGAAAGAGGACAGCTGGTCTGACTGTAATTGTGGTGATTGAAAGAGGATTTTTTTTACATTTTTTATGAACCTCTTTTTTTTTTTTTTTTTTAAGTGTGAGTGAGATTCTGGGTGGAGTGCGCGGATGTTTTCTAGCATTTGCTATCCAAACTAACCTGAACGTTGAATTGAATTGGAACGAAACGACACTGTCGACATATTAGTTAGTCACTCAACTTCTTGAGAACACGGAAAATAAAGTGCGACAAGAGCACAACAGGGGAAATTCAGGCAGATCAGTGAGGGTGGAAATCAGACATGACTTGAGTCGTAGGTAAAGCGGCATTACACGGCATCTCTAGTCTCTGCCTTTTCTGCAGCACTGCGGACTCCCCGGGGTCATTGGCGGAGGGGCGCAGAAACTTAGGAGAGAAGTTTGTCTGGGCTAAAGGGGCCTGAGATTTAGGAGGCCTCCATTCACTCTGCCAGGGAGCTGGAAGACAGAGGAGAAGGGAAACCAGAGGAACGCGTGAGGGAATAGTGACGGATTTGCGAAATAAAAGGATACGAACTGGCCCGGCCTACACTGCGTCCGTCCCTGTACCTGTCTCAGGGGCAGATGGCAGACTGGTGGGACGGGTGAGGGCCGATCCAGAGGTCGAGTAAGTTTTGGGCTGTCTGGGAGCAGCAGGAGGTGGCGGTATAGCAGGGCAGAAGCTGGGAGGAGCTGATGAAGAGGAGGAGGAGGAGGAGGAGACGACGACAGATACCGAAGGGACACTCTGTGCTCCGAAGATACTGGGACACGCTGAGAGAGGAAGACGGGAACAGTGACAGGAAAGGAAAAAAAGAAGGTAGCGGTGAACAAAACCACGGGGGAGGTTACACGGCGTGTTGCAAAGTTCAAATCTGTCCATTTAAAAGAGCGCCGTTCGACCACCGCGACGCACCGCGCTGGAAAAGGCCGAGCAAATGTAACAGCTCGTGTCACTGGCTTTTAAAAAGCCAAACAATGAGGTGATCGATCAAAACGGGAAACGCACCAAGCAAGCAGGCGCGTGCATTTTCCGTAACTTGCCAAAACGGGGTTTTCATACGAACAGAGCTTCCATTCGATCTCGAACACAATTGAGGCTGCCTCTCGTTCCTGTGCTCTGAATCACATGCTCACAGACGGAAACGTTGAAAGCCCCCAAGGGACGCATAAACGACTGTCCAAACCCATGATCCTAAAAGTCACACGAGAAGACCAGCGTCCATGCAGCTTAGCGGAACGCCGGGTTTCCCCTCAGAACACAAAGAGACACCATTGTCGGCTACTTGACGACGGAAGGGAATTACGCAGTACCTGCTGGCGGGGCATCAGAGAAAGCGAAAGGACGGAGACACTGGTCGGGGGGGGGAGCAGAGGCATAAGGGGTGGAGAGGGCTTCCGGAGGGGCGAAGGCCTCGGCCGAGTCACCGTGGAAGCTATGGGGCCTGCGAGGAGCTGAAACGGCCACGGAAAAGACATGAGAGGCACGCATGGGAAAAGGCAGAGATAAGAAGAATGGGGAGAGCAGGAATATAAATCAAAAGACGGACCACTTAGCGAGGGAAATTAGAAATACAGAAAGTGTACAGGGGGGGGGGGGAAATTGAGATGTACACGCTACCTACACATATTCAGTCAAACCCTGAACGAAGAGATTCCAGTCTGCCAAAGCAGCTTATTGAACCCCCCCCCCACACACACACACTGCTGCTCTGATTTAAATCGAATAGAGGCCCCGGTAAATATATTTGCATTTACTATATTACTCCACATCCTAAAGATGACATCGTCAGATCAATGGCATCCTTCAGGTAATCTACCAAAAAACTAATCGGGACCCAACAGAGACCACACAGGATACCTGATCCGGCACTGGGCTGGAAGATTTTGGGAAGTGCAGGAGGGTGGGCGCGCGTAAATGCCGGCAACGGGTAGGCACCGGGGGGCGGCGGAGCCGGCTGGTTAGCGCCTGCCGGCCGCCCGCGGGCTCGCAATAGAGAGGACGGAGCGGAAGGGTGCGGGGGCGCGGGGCGAAATGGGGCTGAGATGGCGGAGGACACGCCACCGGACGTTTTCCAATCCATCTCTGAGTGAAAGATAAGAGAGGAGACGCACACTGAGATAAAATATAAGGAAAAAAAAAAAGAAAGGTGACTACCCTGCGCAACACCTATGCGATCAACACTACCGTACGTCAGCGAACAACCCTAGCGGAAAGGTTGGTAAATCAGCAAATAGGCAGCTACCTGCGGGGCCCGATTCCACTGCGGGCCTCCAGGCGAGGTCGTGCAGTCCCGCAGCAGAAAGTGCAGAAGCTGAAGAAGAAGAAGGAGAAAGAAGAAGGAAAAAAAAAAAGGGGGGGAACAGGGCAATTGAAGGAAAAGGGAAGTGAGTTTAAAATGGGTAAACGCAAGAGGAAGCGGGCAGTTTGAAAAAATGAAAAGTGAAAGAAAACAAGGTGACATGGGATTTTGTTTCGTCCCCCAGGGGGCTGGAGCCTCAGTCACGCATTCGCGCGTGCAAGCGTTTCACCTGGAGATGTGCGGGGGCTAATGCTGGTGTTTGAGTGCATCGAAATAAGACAAACCGTACGGAAATTGGAAAAAAAACCATACCGCAAACACATTATTTCATGTCATCGCAACCACGGCACATTATGACACACGAATATCGAGTGGCATCCGATCGCTATGAAATTGGTCGTCATCGGTTTCAGGTCCAGATTGGTTGTTTGGGGCTCAATGTTTGACGTAAATCCGAATCGACTCGCTGGGTTGTGGCGCTCTCGAAGCCCTCGTATGTTCCAATTGAAAAGCAATGTGTCGCAAATTGATGCATTACGCACATTTAAATCCTTATCAAAAAAGAATACCATGATATAATATTACACAGGCCTGCAGTCTCCGCCAGTCAACACAGTTTCATTTATAATATATGCATATATCTCAATATACCATCGGCATGCGAGTATGTGCGTGTGTGTGTGTGTGTAAATGCGACTGGGGGTCTAAAGTGCGTTGGCTTCACCGGAAACAGACACGACGTCCCGGTCAAGTGAAACGTCAGGCAAACAGCGTTTTATCGCCGACTTTCACGGCCAGCCCATCTCCGGGAATCCGCCCCCCGCCCCCGCCGGTGGTCCTCGAGTGTCTTACCAGTAACATGGGCGGCATGTCCAGTCCCGGAGCCGGCCCGCCGCTCGTCTCCGGCTTCGTCGTCGCTGTCGTTGAAGTCGTCCAGATTGCCAATGTCACTCTGCTTCATGCTCATGAGACTGGCCAAACTCTGCATGTCTTCATCCCTGCGAAGGGGGAGTGGATTTCATATACCGTCCTGAGATACGAGCGAGTGCGGATTGGAACGGTTCCCGTTTCCCAGCCCAGCTGAAGACTTACGTGGCCTTCCCCTCTTTGAGGAAGATGCAGGACAAGGTGAGCTTCAGCGTGGCGTCCACCACTTTGACGGAGAGCGGTTTGAGCTTCAGCGTGACGTCGTACTGGGCCGGCGTGGCACCGGCGTACTTCTTCATGTTGACGTCGGCCGACGCCAGCACCTTCCTGCGGCCTTTCGTTTCCTGAGAAATACCAACAAATGAATACATTGCACATCTGAGCGGACCAATGAGAAGATTTCCAAGCACACGGAGACGGCGCAGACTCACATTTTCGATCACAAAGGTCCAGTCTTTGTCTTCAAACTCCTCTGCCGTAGGTTCCTGTCGGGGGACAATTTTCTCTTTTGATCAATGACTCGGCTGTTTACCTTTCAGTGTGAACACGAGGTATCGGGCACACAACTAAGCAAAAAAAAAAAAAAAAAAAAAAAAACTTACCTTGAAGAGCGTGACAGTAATGTCCAAACTCTCTGGAACCTGCCAAAGCACCAGACCTCTGTAGGGATTCTTTATCCCCGGTTGCCAACTGTAAAAAAACTTACCTTGAAGAGCGTGACAGTAATGTCCAAACTCTCTGGAACCTGCCAAAGCACCAGACCTCTGTAGGGATTCTTTATCCCCGGTTGCCAACTGTGGAGCTAAAAGAAGGAAATAACGAGGTTCAATGTCCACTGGACTGACACACAGTCTGGACTCAGACAGCCTATAGACAGAGGCAGTTGACTGTGTGCATGGTGTTCAACCGATCTCGCTTTAAGTCCTTCCTCTTTGCATCGTTACCTTGGTGCTGTGGCGTCTGCTCCTCCTGATCCACACCACCCTCAGTTTGTCTGGTTGCCTGAAATCACAGCGGAGCACACAACACACCTTAATGGTTCTCGCTTCCGACTTGTCGTTTACCGTGAAGGGCAAGTGGAGAAACATTGACGGATGGGATTTTGTTACTTTGCGCACCCAGGACGTATTTTTCCACCGAAAAGCGTGCGACATTTCACACGGGGAGGGGGGGGGGCGTTGCCGGAGAGCAAACGTGTTATTGGCCAGTTGTGCTACGGCACCCAAATTCGCACCCACAGACGCAGCACTCTCACACACCTCCCCGCACGAGGACCAGGTCCAGACATCCGGTGCTTTCCGCTTTCGTTCCTGCCCACTTCCTGCCGCACCTCTCTCGCCAGGAGACATGCTGCGTGTTCGGTCCGCACGCTCGACATCCGTCACAATTTCGCCTCTCGGTGTACGACCGGTTGTGTGGCCGTCCCGTTCGGACTGGCGTTGACCGCATTTGATCCGCAAGGGCGTCTGATCATAATCCAAGGGGCAGTGTACCCAGATTTCGGTGATTACACTGGAAGGAGCAATTTCATCGCAACCGCTCCAAAAACAACCCGTGCACAAAAGTAGATTGCGCCGACGGCAAGAGCGGGATGCGACGCGGTTAGCCAATGGGCAAATACTGGCCACGGCGCCCGCACCCCCGTCTCGCGCCGCGCGACTCTCCCAACCAGCCGGTGACCTGACGAGAAAGTTGGTGCGGGGTAAAGCGAGAGTGAGAGGACAGAAATAGACGCCTGCAATGCTGATCTTCACAGAGGCTTAGCGGCAACCCTACACCTGCCGCACAATCCATCGCAGACGTGCTTCTGTGTTGTTGCGACAGACCGACCTACAAATGTACAAAGTTTTTTTTAGACCCCCCACCCCCCCGGTCTGCGAGTGTCAGTGGTTCAGCTTCTACACAGCGGAAATGTTTTCCGCTGTGTCACAAGATTCAGGTAAGGGGTGTCAGCGTGACCGTATCAGGAAAGGTTCGGTGCCGTTCAAAAAAAAAAAAAAAACAAACTAAAAAAAAAAGTGGACTATTCGACTGGTAAATAGTTTTTCCCCCAGACGGTTCCAGTTCTCTCACACTCCTCTGCGCTCTGAATGTCGTCGTTTCGCGAATCAGTTAAGGACGACGGCGCGTCCGGCCGATCCGCATTTTACACATTCTTGACATAGCCCGCTCGAAACACAAGTGCACCGTTTGCGACGTCCCACTTGCGTCACGGTGGAGCGCACCTTCTGGCTAAACTTCAAATCGCGAAGGCTCCCTTTTGGGTCTGCGCAAACCCCTTAAAGGCCACATTCCGCATTGGCTACGACGACAATTTACGGGACTTTTCGTGGGAAAGCAACACAACACAAATGCCTCCGCGCAGAGACAGCGAGGGGGGGGAAAAACGCGAGGGACGGATGGAGTGGGAGATTGGCAGGCAGGGGAGTACGGCTTCACACAGGATGTCACCTCTGGGGCAAATTTCCCCCACTGTGGGACAAGGAAGGATTATCTTATCTTATCTTATCTCATCTCATCTTGGTGAAGAGTGACCTGAGACACAGAGGCAAATCTCAAATGGGTACCACCTCCCCTCAAGGTACGGCGCCGTGCCAAGGGGGACAGAGCAGCTCCGCTGACTGCTTTAAACTTTGAAATATTAAAAGGTTGGAGGAACGCCCATGCTCCTGGGAAGGCAAACTCATGCAAAAAACAAAAAGGAAAATGAAAAAACAGCAGCCAACTTGCGTCAGGGATAAGGAGGGACCGCAGTGGATCAAGGCCGGGGGCCAAAGGTCAGGGTTCAATCATAAGCAAGTCGGATGCCAGCTACCCAAGGGACTCATCGAAACAACGCTCACACGACCAAATAAAAATACAAATCCAGTATAACATCATACACAAATGATATCTTACCTTCACAGCCCACAGCGACTACACTACTCAATGTATTGTTCGTATTTACATTACTTTGCCAAAGGGGGGGGGGGGGGGGGGGGGGGGGCGGGGGGGGGGGGGGGGGGGGGGGACACGGCTGTAGTCGAGGACAAAGAGCGCGTATCAATTCTCTACATTGTGTCGTTAAACACACAATTGCGATAGGAGCAGGAGCGGGAACATGTTGAGACTGGCCACCGTGTATAATACGTCTGGAAAAAGCGAATAAACAGTGTGACGGGGAAGGCAGGCCGCTGAACAAGCCGGGGCTGGAAGATTGGAAACACATGCCGACTCCACCGTGAGTAATGATAATGGAATTAAAGGAACTCCTCCTGTGGCCGGACTCGTGAGCCGCCAGCGGGACAGCTGGGACGGCAAGCGGGCAAACAGAGCGGAGTCACGCGGCGAGGCGCGAGCGGGGTCGGCGCGACCTCTGGCCCCGCGACGCAGTACCCATCCGGGTTCGACGGCTGAAAAGAAGACAACAAAAACCACACAAAAAAAACCACAGATCCTCGTCACGCGCTCCCCGCTCTCGGTGGTGCCGGGGATCTCGCCCATAATATGTCTGGACATGCGAGTCGGAGGCGAGGGGCCGCGCTGCGGTTGCACGCTGTATGTGCTTGTGAAATGATTAGTCAGGGAGAAAGGTGGACGCCCACGCCCTAAATCCATTGCCAGTGGACACTCTCAGGTGAAATGAATGACTTTCAGAAAATGGAGCCATACATGGCAACATTTAAACTGGACCCATTTCATAACATCCGATTCGGGGCACCACACTTGAGATACGAAACATGTCTTGCAATTTAACATGCCGGGGCTACTTTGCATGCGATAACCTTTTTTTTTTTACTCTAAGCCATTTTAAAAAACATTTTTTTTAATAAGAGCGGAAAAACGGTGTCATTGACCACGCGGGACAACACATCCTCCAGAGCCAAAAGGAAGTTTTGGTGAATGACGTCGATGATGTGGAGGAGAGTAACATAGGGTGGATTTCTGGCACTGTCCACTGTTGGCGTCTAAAGTTAAAGTCAATCGGCCGTACTGACAAACAATTCAAAAGACCTCCAATGAAAATAGAGCGCACATCTGCGACACACTATTCATAGGAGATACGAACACGCGATTAACGCAATATGTGCTTAACAAACGGACCGATGGAGCCGCGCGAAGGTCACGTTTTTCCCCCCGCGGAGGGGCGGCGGCGGCTTGAGATGCGGGAAGTCGGTTCACCAGGTCATGTGTTGTCTGTGTGAGAAGAGAGACGCGGCAGTCTCCGTAACAAAAAAAACAAACAAAACCAAAACCTAACTGCACCAGTGTGGCGACATTTTAGATCGGAAGCGGATAGAGTGGAACGGCTGTGGTGAGGAATAAAAACTCCACGCGCCATTAGGCGGTCTCGCTGATTGGCATCGCTTGCCACTTCCTCTAATTGTGTACATCTACGACACAATATACTTCAGTATATTTATTCGGTACACTGCATACATAGGTGTACACACACACACACACACGCGCACGCACACGCACACCCACACCCACACACCCACACCCACACCCACACACACACAGGCTTCACGTCATCACACTGGAAAAAAGAAGAACAGTACACAAAAAATAAAAAATCGGTGTACTGGCCTGGTCGAGTGTTTGGCTGAAGCTTAACTTGACTTTGGACAACAAGTTATCAAGGGTGTCACACACACACACACACACCCACACCTCATCACACTGGAAAAAGAAGAAATCCTAAAAATCGCACCTCAACTTTTGCTCGACCACCAGTGCCACGACGAGTTTGTGGCGACGTGACAGACGAATCTAAATAAACCCTGACCACGGGGGCCGAGGGGGCCAGTCAGGCCGGGCTGGTGCGGAGGGGTGTGGGGGGGCGAGCGCGTGACGTCACGGTCGGGAAGTCCTGGCCTACGGCCCAGGTGGTCCTGTTGTCGCGGCTGACCGCACCCACCGCAGGTGATCGCCGAAAACCCCTCATGCCCCCCCCCACCCCCCAAATGTGTCACGTTAAACAGGACGCCTTCGCCACGGGGCTCATCGTCAACAAAGCGGACACGGAAGCAAGACACGGTTCTTCGGAGCGTCGATACGGTTTAAAAAAAGAAAGAAAAAAAAAACAACAAAAAAACAACAACATGACATCACAGCGGCCACGAGAAGCGTTGTAATTCGCGACCAACAACATCTCACTTTTCAATTTCAACTTTTTACAGTGTCTACCGTGTGAACATACAATATATATATATATATATATATATATATATATACACA
>JAFBJU010000580.1:45134-79911 GCA_016785305.1 Colistium nudipinnis
CCCCCCCCCCCCCCCCCCCCCCCCGCCCCCCAAATGTGTCACGTTAAACAAGGACGCCTTCGCCACGGGGCTCATCGTCAACAAAGCGGACACGGAAGCAAGAGACGGTTCTTCGGAGCGTCGATACGGTTTAAAAAAAGAAAGAAAAAAAAAACAACAAAAAAACAACAACATGACATCACAGCGGCCACGAGAAGCGTTGTAATTCGCGACCAACAACATCTCACTTTTCAATTTCAACTTTTTACAGTGTCTACCGTGTGAACATAAATATATATATATATATATATATATATACACACAGACACACACACGTTGTCATGATACACACGCGCGGCGTATTTGTCTGAAACGAGTTTAGCATCACTTCGACGATGGCACCCAGTCCCCCTTTAGCGACACAGAAACACCCACGGGCGACACCCGTGACACTTTCACGCCAGTTCAGACTGCACGCGCCCGGGCGTCGGGACGGTTGCTCACCATTTCTTCGTGCACTCCAACGCCAGCTCTTGAAAAGAAGCCGCGAACTGGAACTTGGACGCCTTCTTCCCGACCCTCTGCAGCCGCTTCCACACCGAGGTCATGGCGGCCGGGTGGGACGCTTCCGTGCGGGACATCCTTCGCCGTGTGTCCCTGTGCCCGGGACGTGTCCACCTGCTCCACTGACAGCTGTGTCCAACACACACACACACACACACGCACGCGCTAACCCGAGCAAACGCACGCTCACACGCCTAGAGCCGGGGCTCCCCGGAAACAACGAACCAGCGTTATTTTCAAAATAAAACACCTCTCAACCCCCTTTTTTTTAATTTCTTTCTTTTACTGTCACTCAGATGTTGCGAAATTAAGATTATAAATACATTATTTTTTAATATTCTGAGAGGAGTAGAACAGATGTGTGTGTGTGTGTGTACAAACCAATAAGAGTGCAATTTTTGGAGTTATCTGAGAAAACAAAAACAATATTCATATGTACAATATTCATACTTTGATATTTCATCGCACATCTCTTCCATTTTGGGTGAATAACTTCGATAATTGCAGATGATTTCATTTTTTTCGTCGTTCATTTATTTCAAGCGAAAGGGTTTTTGAAAAGATTTCAAATTTTCAACAGGATCGATTGTTTATTTGATAACAAGGACAATTGTGGAAAAACGCGAAACTGGACAATTTACCGTCTTACTCGACGGTCATCTCCTCCCGTTTGACCCGAGGTTATTGTGGCTGGCTTGACGTCGCTCTAAATGGTGGCTGGCCCAGTGGGTATGCGTCACACGTCTCGGCGACAAACACGCCATATTCTGCAGGGTCATTGAACACAAATAATATTAAGAAAACGAGGGCGGCAAGGAAAAACATGTCACGAGGAGAATTAGGAGAATACTGTTAAATGAAAGGCTTCGGTAAATCACATGCTCTTTCTACGACGGAAATCCCCAACTGTCGCCCTTCTCGCCCCGTACCCTGCACCTGACCTCTCACCTCGTGTCCAGTTGACACGAACGCAATTTCAATGCCAATGGGGGGGGGAAAAAACCTTTTCGGGGCCACTAGTCTCGCCGGTCGGAGTGACATGGCGTTTTTTTCTCAGGCCGCTGCGGACGACTCCGCCGACAGAGTGAGGCCCGTGTGTTTAAACCCCCCCGCCCCCCCCCCCGTCATGAGTCATGAGAGACTTTGCCAGCTTAGCCCCGACTCTATTTATAGTCCGTCTCTGGCACATAGAGCAGCTGTTAATCTAATGTTCCCTCCATCTAAGATGGCACGTGGACATTTTGCATTTCCGTGTCAAACGGCATCAGTATGTGGGACAAAACCAAAACACGGGGATGAGAAGGGGCCGAGTGGTTCAGTCCAGGGGCAAGACGTGGCAAAGAGGCCAAAACGAAAGACTTGGGTCGAAGTGGCCAGAACTGGCGGCGGGCGAGGTGGAAGGGGTACAAAAACGGTACGTTTGCATCGGAGATCTACAACTGGTGGGGTGGGGGGTGGGGGGGAGGAGTAAAAAGATCTTTGCCGGTATCACAGCCCCGCGCCTCCATCTATGACCTTTGTAAATATAGCCTTGCTGGGCCAAACACCTGCGGGCCGTCCGTCACAGCCGCGGCGAGCGCAGGCGACCGACATCAACAAGGTCGCCACAACAGTCCGCAGTCACGTGCACGACAGCTCGCCGCGGAAGGATCAAAAGGGACACGGACACCCCGGCACGGGGGGGGGACGGATGGTGGTCGCAATTGTCCGCGTGTGGGGCCCATTTCCGTAGATCCCGCGCACCGCTTGAACAGGGACCAGGCCAGGAGCCCAGATCCGAAAGCCATTTATTTTTATTTTTTTAACTTAGCCACAGGAAGCGCACGTGTCAAAGCGAAAGGCACCGTGTCACCGTCGAATGCCGCGAGGAACATTCTTGCCACATTCCAAGCTGCAGCCCAGCACTCGAGAAACGGAGACTCACTCTGCATGCAAAAGACATAAGACTAAAATAAGTGATTAATGGAGAGTGAATTGTTCAAAAATGACACATTACCAATACGGAATTGGGTTCAGTTCAAATCTGAGCTGGGTAATATCGCCACGGCTCACGACAGCGACAGGCGGCGACCGTGTGACCCGGCTGACGCGGCAAGGCGACGCGACGGCTCCTTGTTGGACACTTCTGTCTCAGCCGGTGGTGGTATGTGACCCGGCTCAGAGGGGGGCCACCGCGTGTGCGCGCGTGCGTGCGGAGCAGGGCCGAGTGGCGCGGTGCATTAAAAAGGCCCTCAACAGTGACTCAGCACCCACAAAAATAAATAGATCAAAGTAACCTAACATTAGCGCCACCGCAATTATCTATGCTTTACTCGTTCTGACTGGTGTCGCATTCTACACCGGGAAAGTCCCTGTTTAGTTTTTTTTTAAACGCCTCGGTTTCTCCCAACAATGAAACGAAACGCCGTCCGACGTCCACCTCCCCGGCTCCAGGGAGACGGCCGGTCTTGGCCGTGGTCCACGCTCGCGTGTCTTCCTTTTCGATAGTGGGGAAAGGCCGCAGACGGCTCTGTACACGGCAGCATTATTATAAATTAATAAATAAAAGAACATTGACACTTGGAAGGGCACGCGTCCACGCGGTCAATGAGGCCGACTGCCAAATTCGGGGCTGTAACAGAGGCCTGCTGTGTGTTCTACTATGGCCGCGATTGTCACTACGGACTACGGGAGGGAGCCGCCGCCGCCGCCGCCAATCTGAGCCTGTGCCCAGCACTGCCAGCCCTCGCCCCTCCCTAACGCACAGACGAACGCGTGTCATTCTCCGTGACTTCCGAGGCCATCCCACCGACTTCCTGTCGCTTCATCGACGCACACCTGCCGCGCAAATTGTCACATTTTCATCCATTTTTTTTTTTCAAGCGCGAAAAAAGCGTTAACCAGTCGCGTTTCAAAAAAATAAAAACTAAAACAAACACCTAGTCACAAATTCCCCTTTTTAAAATGTATTACCTGAGTACAAAGCACACTTTGAGACACGCAACCATCATGGGAAGAAAAAACACCCGAAATGTTGGGAACTGGGCTCAAATAAAGTGAAAGTGAAATTGATGTTAAATCGATAAATCCCTTTGCTTTTAAACACTTCAAGTGCCCGGTGCAATGTTAGAGCTGTTGTGCCACCGCAAATCGAAAATTATTCGTTATTTTCCAAATTATTTTAACTGCGAAACAAAGCTGTTTTTTTTGTGTTTTTTAAAGGTTTTATTTGTGTCAAATTATACAATATCAAGAGTCATCATGGACTTCGTAAGAATAAAGGATTTAAATAGCCGAGGAGGATCCTGAATAACTCTCCGCCGTAAAATAATATAAAAGCCTATAAATCAGCTCAGGAATCCTCCGACGGAGCGGGTCGAGACGGTGCAGACGCAGCGGGACTCCTCCCTCCCCATGGCTGTCCTCACTTACCGCCATTTCTCCACCGAGGCCGACCCCCCCCCCCTCCAGCTCCGGCGCAGCGCGCCCGGGGCAGCCGCAGGACGGTGTCCGTGAGGGTGACGACCGCGACCAGGCCCACGAGCAGGTAACCTGCGGATGGAGAAGGGTGTAAAATGACAACACGTTGCGCCCACATGTTGGTTCTTTTTCGTTCTTTTTCCATTTACCGTTTCCATTCTGCCGGCCCGGGCGAACTAACTCAAACTCCAACAACGGATTTTTCCGAACATACCACATTTCGCACCGCAACTCCTAAACAGAACCCATGTCGCTTCTGATTGAGGACTCTAAAGGGAAAAAATGGGCCTGTTGGCTCGTGCGTCCCTCTATTGCTCCCCTTGCAAAAAATGTTTTTCACCGTACACAATTGCAGTGCTTACAAAATGTTTCTAGTACCACCTCAATTCCTTGTTCATTTAATTTGAACCATTCCCTCTCCCTGTTGCAAAACACGATCCCTCGCATTATTAACTGTCGTCACATTCCCCTTTGCGATGCTCCAATACATGTCCGTTCAAAACGCCACAGGGCGTTACTGTAGCGATGCCGCCTGGGCGTTTTGCTTGTTCGTTCGTTAGTTAGTTGTTTGGCTTACGTGTGGCGAGGAGCCCCAGGTGCGCCCCGGGGTCAGCGCGCCCACGGCGCTCAGGATGACAAAGCGGCGGCAGAGGGCGTCCAGGTAGCGCCCCCCTCGGGCTCCGTTGCCCGGACCGGGCGGGCGGCGAGGAAGGGGAGGAGCGCGGAGAGGAGGCCGGCGTGGACCAGGGCGGCGCGGGGGTTACGGCAAGTAGGGGGGGGGGGGGGGGGGGGGGGGGGGGGGGGTTGGCTGGCATTTAAAAAAAAACATATATAGTCAATTCATTATTTTAGTAATCTATCCAATTAAAATGCTTCAGGGCTTCAGCACGCCATTCAAACCCTCACACATATAGGCGACATCTCACCAAGAAGTACTTTAAATTTGTACGCCGAGCGGGCCGGAGACAACAAGCGCAGCCAAAGAGACGGAACAACAGTTTTTCCATCGTTTCCACGTCTGGGGTTTTATTCGACGACAACGTCACAAGCGCTTTCTCGATGTTTAATGCCGTCGCTTCCCCCCCGCCCACGCCTTTGCGGCGCACGTCTCGTCCAAGCGCTCTGGGACACATTGGACTAAATGATGGCGTGACCCCAACCCCCCCTCCCGCCCCAAAAAAAACAAAAAAAAAAACAACCCAAACAAACAAATAATTTTGGCCTGCAGCCAATCGGCCACGAAACAGAAAGACTAATCGACAAATCCCAAAATGAAGAATCGGGCCACTAGCTTTTTTGGGTTTCTTTACACCGCCACCGTCAACGCAGTTTGGTTCTGCCTGTTGTTTCATGACGCGGCAACAACAAAAAAAAAAAAGACATCAGCGCTCCTGATGAGTCATTTCGGAGGAAGGCGAATCAATTCCGAACGGCGACAAATCTCCGTGGCAGCTCGGTTTCTGTACCGCCCACTCCGAAAGACGGAAGTGTCGATTTTTTTCCCCCCGTTTTTCCGTCATATGGCACCGGCGATCCGCGCCAGGAGGGCCACGAAGGAATACATGATCACAAATGTCCAAATACTGGGAGTTCAAAGAAAAAAGGCCGCATTGCAGCCCGGATTGCCATGATTGTCGATCCTCTAAAGAGGCAGGTGAAGGGAGTAATGGGAGCAGGCCCAGCGGCGCACAGGTTTGCCCACCCTGCCGATGACGGGCAATTTGTGGGCGTAGGCGCGAGGCGGTGCGGCAGAGAGGGGGGGAGTGGGGGAAAAGGTCGTCTGGAAGGGCCGGCGGCCTTGGCTCCGCCGGCCCATCTGCCGGCCGCCGATGAGAAAGGAGATCACAGGGGTGGCGGACTGCGGCGAGGTGAAGCGGGCTTTGGGGAAGACGTCGCGGGGCGCACCTGCCGCGCGCTGGCTCAAGCGCGACGAGGAGGACCTGGAGCGCTGGACGGAGGACGAGGAGCGCGTCAGGGACCTGGGGGGGGGGGAGAAAAGTCCGGAGCAGTCAGCCGTGCAAACACCAGAGAGAGAGAGAGAGAGATTTGAGGACGGGGTTTTTCCCCCTCGCTCACCTTGCCGATCCCGTCGCGGCCAGGCTGGGCGGCGCCGGATCGGGGCGAGGGCTCCCGTCGTGCCTGGGGCTGATGTTGAGGTTGGCCGTCAGCTGTGGCATCTTGCGGGCGGTGTCGGGGATGGAGGGGGGCCCGAGGGGTTCCTTCCTGACCTCGCCGAGCGGGGACGCGGCGCAGGGGCCGCAGCCGGCGAACCCGGGCCCCGTGCTGAACCTGACGGCCAGGCTGTCGCCGAAGAAGGAGTAGAGCTCGCAGTACATGGCGGGGAGGGGGACCGGGGTCCACTCGTCCCAGGGGCAGCCGGGCCCTCCCGCCTGCAGGTGGCTGGCTATCCCCAGGGTGGCCTCCGACAGCGGCTCGGGAGGGGGGCTGAGTCCGGGGGAGCTGACCCCGAAGCCCGTCGCACCCGCAGCGGCGCCGGTGTGGCTGCCGGGGCCTCCCTCCGCCGCCGGCTGAGACAGGGACAGGGCCTTCATCTTCAGGAGGCGCTCCACTGCCACCTGCAGGGCCGACAGGGCAAACGGGGTCAGCCGGCGGTCGACTTATGCACTCGAGACGATGCATTTCGCAATATAAGAATGCACAGATTTGTCGGGTGAATTACGACGAGATGACAAAGATTGAAAAAAAAAACAACAACATATATCTACATGTCGCTGTCCGAGCAGCACTGACCAGAATGGCTCCGTAGACCTTGTGTCCGTCGGCTTTGACCTGAGCGTTGGATACGGAGTAATCGTCCAACACGGCCTGGAGGTTGGCCCAGTAGGCGGGAAGGTGCGGGAAGAGGACCCTCTCCACAGCCTGCCGACGAAAAGAGAAAAGCGCACCGGATTCGTCATTGGTACCGCGAAGAAGCCAAGAAGTCCCCTCATGGCCGGACTTGGCCAGAGACACAGAGGGGGGGTCCACGTACTTTCCAGCCCAAGGCGTGAAGTCCCACCACAGCGCCGTAGTGGGAGCAGAGCGGCCTCACTGGGTCGGACAGAACCTTCTGCAGCGACAGCAGGATCTGATGGTAGAGGCCACTCACCAGGTCGCCGTGAGTCCTGCGAGGGGGGGGGGGGGGGGGGGGAACCGGGGGGGGGGGGGAAACCACCATTAGGCCGAGTCGGGTGTTATCCTTGCAAATGAGAACATCGCCGAGGGAATGATCCAAAATATTGGGCTTCCCAGGAAACATAACGAATGTGAGCGTTTTGAAAAAAACGACCAACAGAGCATCGCATCGTGTCACTCCTCTTCAAACCAGGAACAAGTGCAAACAGACCGCCCCCCCACCCCCCTCGCACCGCACCAGAAGATGTGGCTGAGCAGCAGCGCGGCGTAGTCCCGGAGGGTCCAGTGGTCGTTGAGCGGGTTGATGGAGGCGGCGAGTGGCTCCAGGATGCAGTACATGACGCTGGAGACCAGGCTCCGCACGTACGAGCCCAGGTACAGGTAGGGGTTCTGCACCAGGCTCTTCACCATGTGCAGGAGCCTGTTGAGCTGCTCCAGGTCGTGGCTGACCGACTTCACCTGGACGGGAAACGACACGTGGACGTAAACGGAGGCCAGAGTCAAACACGCCGAGGGTTTTTTTTTGTGTTTTTTTTTAAACGGACGATGGGGCCGGGAAACGTTTGGAATCCGCGCACGCCACGCACACGTACCCCACTGATGACATAGACAAAGTACGGCAGTAAGGCGGCGATCTTGGAGTTGGATTGGAGGTCCAGCAGAGCCACCTGAAGCGCACAGGAGGAGGAAAAAAAAAAAAAAAAAAATCACAAATCGCGCAGCGGCACAGGGACGTCGGCCGCGAGTCCAGCGGCAGCCTTTACCTTCATAAGGTGGGGGTCCTCTCCCAGGATGGCCCGCGTGATCTGCTGGTAGTACTTCAACAGGTCGTCCGACAGAGATTGCACGGCGGCGGGGACTGCGGCGGGTCAACGATCGGGTCAGAAAAAAAAACCAAATGAGAGACACACACACACACCGCATCGCAGGTAAAAATCCGTGGACTGTTCTAGGAGTGCTGCTTCACTTTTGGCCAAGACGTTTTCCTTGAGGGGAGGAGACAGGCGGCCGACATTACCGTCGGCATCAAGTTTAGCGCCTTCCATCTCGCGGGTGCAAGGTTACTGCAGATTGTGCTAAATATTCAGGTAAGATATAGAATGCGATGTGTCAGCCCCTAAAATGAGAAACTTGAAACGCTACGGGCAACGGCATGTTTCACCAAGCACCAAGCGACTTTTCAGAGACACTTCTCCCCCCCCCCCCCCACTTGTGTTGGTACGGACTAAGGATTAAGACGTGAGCCCCCCCCAAAAAAAAAATTATGTTTTTTTAAAAGTCATGAGGGTGGGGTGCAGTCGTCAGGTGGTAAAGCCTCACCTGTCCCTTGGGGCTCCAGGTTGCCTTTCCCGTCGAGGTAGGACACGTTAACTGATTTAATGGGGGGTGGGGGGGTGGGGGAGAGAGAGAGAGAGAGGAGAAACAGCCGGTGAGTGATGCGCGATGCGGGCTCCGGCAGAGCAGAGGACGGTCCGGGGCCCGGCGGGCCCGGTGGGTCCCCCTACCTCGCACCATGGTCTCGGCGCAGCCTTTGGGGATGTTGGTGGCCAGCGCCAGCTCCACCAGGTTGACGTCGCGGTCCTCGACGAAGAAGAGCTCCCCGTCTCGGACCGATCGGAAGGGCAGGGCATCCTGGGCCCCGTAGCCGCAGATGGCCTGGTGAGCGCAAGCACACGCGCACACACACACACACACAAACACGCACGCATGATTGCAGACCATCAAGCCAGAGCCTTTTTCCGCAGGAAAATCGAGCGGCGCCACCGACCTCCACCCTGCTCCAGTGCAGAGCTCGGTTGAAGTCCTCCACCGTCAGCTTCCTCCGCTTGGCGTGCCTCATGAACTGGGAGCCGCTCTGTGTGACAACGCAACGGTGCAACCATCAGACGTCACGGCGGCTCACTTCGCCCGCCCGCCCGCCCGCCCTCACCTGCGTGGCCTCCCGCCCTCACCTGCGTGGCCTCCCGCAGCCGGTAGCACACGTCCTCGGCCAGCAGAGCGGCCACGTCCTCGCCGAGCTCCACGCCGGCGCTCTCCGCCATGAATCGGACCGACTCGCGGGGAACCTCGGCGAAGCGGCGCTCCTCCCGTTCCGCCATGCTCCCCGGCGACCACTCGGCAGGGGTTCCTGGAGAGAGAGAGAGAGAGAGAGAGAGAGACAGACGAAATCTTGCAGTTAATATTTACCTGTGGAAGAAAGGCAATGGGTAACGTGATCCGGTGTGACAATGTGAGCGTAATGTCACCTGATGACCTTTTGTGCTTGTCCATGAGCCCCCAACGTCACCGTTTAACTGGTCACCTGTCTATACCAGGCCGAGACGCAAGAATTGAATGGCCAGCAACCGCGTCATTGTTATTGTTGTTGTTGTTGTTGTTGTTGTTGTTGCTATTGTCGCGCATAGGACGTGTGCATTCTTGAAACATACAAAATAGGCAAATAAAGACGAGAGTTGTTTTTGTTTTGTTTTGTTTTTTGCCAAAAGCCCGTTCCGGTACATATCTTGCTATGACCCGCCCAAAACACAATTGCCCCCCCCCTTTCAACCCGACACAAGAAGGGCGTTCATTACAGAGGGATACAAACAGCACGCAACTACGCAACAGCACGGAGCGGGCAAAACAAATAATGCAGAGGCACGCAAATGGGGCCAAACACAGCCGCGTTTGCTGCGTGTTGTGGGGGGGTCTGGCCCACGTCAACGCAGCCGGTGCGACCCGAGACAACACAAATCCCCCCCCCCCCACCCTCTCGCCGATTTTAATGGCGACGGAATCTGGCCGCTGGGCCGCCTTCACACACACACACACACACACGCCGAGTTTCCGCGAAGATTTGTGGCGCGCGTGCGGGACAGCAGGCCCCAAAAAGCAGCGCGGGGCCCATTGTTCGAAAGACCCCCGAAAAAACGGTGCCAGCGCTCGCTCGCCGTAGCATGCTAGCTGAAATCTGGGCTGCGGCTATCGCCTGGAAAACCGAGCGTTTCGACGAGGAGGTTGGCGATTTCACGGGCGCCGCGTTAACGCTGGGGCAACCCGCTCGACGAATCAGTGCGCCCGGCTGCGGGAAAACAGGCAAAACATCCGTTCGTGGCGCGCGAGCCCGTTGAAGCTAGCTGCACACGCCAAACACTTAGCTGCCGACAAGCCGCAGAGGACCTGCAGACTGCGTCAAGCTCCCGGCACGATTGGACTTCACCTGTTGCACGTGGACGGCGGGGAGGGTTTGCGGTTTAGCCCAGGCGGAAAGTTTCTGCCCGCGTTCCTGCGCTCCACACGCGGGGCATACTGTCGTCAAGTTGGCGAACAACGCACACCCACATATCCGCCGGGAACTTCAAATTAAAGCGACATGTGCGACCCAGTGTGTGTGTTTTTATATTCCAATAGAGAGAGAGAGAGAGAGAGAGAGAGAGAGACACAGACGAGATCTTGCAGTTAATATTTACCTGTGGAAGAAAGGCAATGGGTAACGTGATCCGGTGTGACAATGTGAGCGTAATGTCACCTGATGACTTTTTGTGCTTGTCCATGAGCCCCCAACGTCACCGTTTAACTGGTCACCTGTCTATACCAGGCCGAGACGCAAGAATTGAATGGCCAGCAACCGCGTCATTGTTATTGTTGTTGTTGTTGTTGTTGTTGTTGTTGCTATTGTCGCGCATAGGACGTGTGCATTCTTGAAACATACAAAATAGGCAAATAAAGACGAGAGTTGTTTTTGTTTTGTTTTTTTTGCCAAAAGCCCGTTCCGGTACATATCTTGCTATGACCCGCCCAAAACACAATTGCCCCCCCCCCCCTTCAACCCGACACAAGAAGGGCGTTCATTACAGAGGGATACAAACAGCACGCAACTACGCAACAGCACGGAGCGGGCAAAACAAATAATGCAGAGGCACGCAAATGGGGCCAAACACCGCCGCGTTTGCTGCGTGTTGTGGGGGGGTCTGGCCCACGTCAACGCAGCCGGTGCGACCCGAGACAACACAAATCCCCCCCCCACCCTCTCGCCGATTTTAATGGCGACGGAATCTGGCCGCTGGGCCGCCTTCACACACACACACACACACACGCCGAGTTTCCGCGAAGATTTGTGGCGCGCGTGCGGGACAGCAGGCCCCAAAAAGCAGCGCGGGGCCCATTGTTCGAAAGACCCCCGAAAAAACGGTGCCAGCGCTCGCTCGCCGTAGCATGCTAGCTGAAATCTGGGCTGCGGCTATCGCCTGGAAAACCGAGCGTTTCGAAGAGGAGGTCGGCGATTTCACGGGCGCCGCGTTAACGCTGGGGCAACCCGCTCGACGAATCAGTGCGCCCGGCTGCGGGAAAACAGGCAAAACATCCGTTCGTGGCGCGCGAGCCCGTTGAAGCTAGCTGCACACGCCAAACACTTAGCTGCCGACAAGCCGCAGAGGACCTGCAGACTGCGTCAAGCTCCCGGCACGATTGGACTTCACCTGTTGCACGTGGACGGCGGGGAGGGTTTGCGGTTTAGCCCAGGCGGAAAGTTTCTGCCCGCGTCCCTGCGCTCCACACGCGGGGCATACTGTCGTCAAGTTGGCGAACAACGCACACCCACATATCCGCCGGGAACTTCAAATTAAAGCGACATGTGCGACCCAGTGTGTGTGTTTTTATATTCCAATAGCGGGAAGTCTAAAAATGCAAAGTCCAGAAACCCCATTATATATATATTTTTTTCTTTTTACATTCATTTAGCTCCAACACAGCAATGTATGTGAATATAGTTACATTGAAGCCAAATCCCAGCCAAAGTGTTGACATCTTGACATTTCAATTACCACCAGGAGAGGTGACCTCCCAAAGTAAAATTTGAAAATGGCTTCCCAAATCCCCCTCAGCAACACGAACCAAACAGGTGCTTAAATCAAGCACCAATCCATGACCAAGTAGCAAACACAAATCACTGTGATGCCCAAACTATTAAAAAAAAAAAAAAAAGCGAGAATATTAAACAGAGACCTCATTATTAACGGACATCATGGCCTATATACTGCATTTGTGGCTCCTACATTAGTAGGAGCACAAGCCAATGTTCCCAGTCTAACAAAATCATGATTTAAAACTGATGAATGCCAAATTATGAATATTAAACACAAGGGTTAGAGATTCAAATAGTTTATTCATAATCCCGACTGAGACAGTTCATTTATAATCTATGTACAATAGTTAAAAAAAACTAAAAATAAAAATTATAATTACACTCGCACTCATTGCAACATGAGGTCCAGAACCATTTCGTCCCATCTGATTTACAACCAAACAGCTCAAGGCCTGCTTGACCTGCTAGCACACATTCAATTAAACTGCAATTTAAAAAATATATATATATAAAAAAATTGTGGGAAAAAAAAAATTATACAAATCATAAGAATAATAAAGTGATTTAAAAATCGCACTGTGGTGTCAAGTGCCAACACTGATTACCAGCTCCAATGCCTTCAGGTTAGACCGCCCTGTTGTCCCAGATCTCCTGGGCTTTGTTGGTCTCCAGCTGCTGCAGGTGGAGGGCCAGGGGAAGGAGCAGGTCACTCAGGTGCTGGCTGGAGAAGGTGAAGGCGTTGTGGGCCATCGGCTCGGCGGGCGGCGTGGGGAGAGCAGGGGTGGACGGAGGGGAGGAGGACGTGGAGGAGCCGGCACTCGAGCTGAACAGGGAGATGGGCGAAGGCAGGCCGGAGCTGCCCAGAAGCGGCGGCGTGTAGAGGGGCCCGCCGGGACTCCGCTCGGAGGCCTTCACCTTGCTGGGGAGGCCGTGCTGGAAGCGGCAGCGCGTGCCGTACAGGCAGAAGCCGAAGGCGCTGAAGGTGCGGCACAGGGCTCCCCGGGGCTTCCACTCCTTGGCCTGCGGTTGGCTTCGGGCGTCCAGCTCAGGGGGACTCTTCTGGCCGGCGGCGGGCGACGCGAGGCCACTGCCGCCGGCCTCGCCGCCCTCGACGTGCAGGAAGTTGCAGCGGGTGCCGAAGGGGCACACGCCAAAGGAGCGGAAGGTGCGGCAGGGGACGTTCCGCCGGCGGCGCTGGGCCGGCCTCTGCTCAGCGGCGCCGTGCACAAACAGACAGCGGCTGCCGTAGTAGCAGTAGCCCGTGGTGTGGTAGCTGCGGCACAACTCCGTCTTGTACTTGGGGTGGCGAAAGGGAACGTGGAGCTCGTGGAGGCCGTGGGCAAACTGGCAGCGCTCGGCGTACTTGCAGACGCCGGTGGTGGAGTAGCTGGTGCAGAGCTCCGTCTTGTAGCGGGTGGAGCACACCCAAGGGATCAGGGCAGGCGGCGGGGAGGCGCACTCCACCAGGGGGAGGAGAGCCTTGGCCAGGGAGAGGCCTGCCCCAATGCCATCCGCATCCAAGTCCTCCTCGCTCGCCAGCAGGTTGTCGACCAGCACCTCATCCTGGCAGGAGGGCAGGAACAGGTCGTCACTGCTGATCTGGGAAGAAAAAAAAAAATGAAAATAAAAGACATTTTCAGACATTGGTCCCAGCTACGGGAAATGCCATCATTTTTCCGGGGAAGGTCAGATGAGGAATCGGGCCCAAATTGGACCGACTATATTTCAGGAGCCTCTATTTATTTTATTTTATTTTAAAGCAGCCATCCAACATATTCAACAAGTGCGTTTCTGCCAGCAATCCCACAATGCATTTGCGATAGCGCCACCAGGCACCCCGGAGTCTCCCGCCTTTCGCATGCGAAGGGGCACGGGCGCGATGCACCTGAACTCACCTCGAACATGGCTGCGGGCGGACGAGGAATAGCTTGCGGGTGGGGGGGGGAGAACGTCGGGTTACAAACAACAGGAGCGGAGGGAGGGAGGGAAGGGAAGGGTGGTCGAACGGGCGATGGCTGGAGCGCTGGAGTGGACCCGAACTGTCAGGAGTCACCGGCGACTCACCCGTGCTCCGCGCTTGCCTTTTAACGCCGCCTCCCCGGGGCCTCCTGATGGGCCCCAGGTGTGCCGCCTCGGAGGGTGGCGCGTCCGGCGGCCAATCACGCCCAGGTGAGGTCGACGTGCGGCGGGCGTGGCGTCCCTCAGTCGCGGCGAATTTGTCGCTCACGTGTTCATCTACTTGTTGGTGCATTTATTTATGATTATTGTTTTGGTTTTTTTTTATTACAAACAACAGTTTGTTCAAAGTCAAACAATGATGAGTAAAGGTGCACATTTGTATTATTGTTTTTATTGTTTCAGTCTCCGCAGTGAAACGCTTGAAATATATAAGTTGGATAGGTTCAGATGACCTCATATAGCCTCATATTCATAATGCATGAAATGCATTGAAGTTATAGTTAGCATAGACAGGATGCACACCTGAGTTTGTTTAACTAATTAGGGACCAACGTGTACCTGGTTACATTTTTTTTTTTCCTTCTTCCTTGGAAGAGCACGTTATTTCAGTCCAAGGGATTCATTTCCATCTCTTTGTCATGTCAAATGGCGGACACGAACAAGTGCAAAAGCTACGAAGCACCCCCTCGACTCAAATCGTGCATTAAGAAAATTGCCGTTGTCAAATGACAAGCAAGTGAGACAAAGATGAGGTTAATGCCAATTGTTTGGGGGTTTTTTTTTTTCCTCCCCATATCTGACATTTTCCCCGCTGGCAGAACACATAGCGAAGAAGCCCTCATCTGACCACAAAGAAAAAAAAAACTTTATTTCTTTTCTTATCAAGATACATTAAAGGATACAGAGACATTGGAATAAAAAACACTTGAGAAATTTCAACTTTCAATTGTAGCATGTTTGTCTCTCCATACAAAAATTGGCACCCCATCCCTTTTGAATGTTGCCGCCCCCCCCCCCCCCCCCCCCCCCCCCCCCCCCCCCCCCCATTCAAACGACCACCCCCCCCTCCCCTCCCCACCACCACCACCTTATCAAGGAGAGCAATGGTTCACATGTACAGTAGCCTATTAGCCCCATCTCCACAATAATGGAGAAGAATTACACATTTTAGAAGAAAAAAGTTTCCAATATGCCAGTCTTCCACTTTTCTTTACACAGATTAGTATTTGCTACAAAGTCAACACATCAGTTTCTTATTTTTTTTGAATTTTTCGTCTGTTTTTGAGAAATTTGAGAAAAGCCCACATCGGGACCAGACTTGCTCGTAAAACCAGTGTGACCCCCCCTCCCCCTGCTATGGGGCCGAAACAAAGGAATAATAATGATCCATGGGGGGGGGGGGGGGGGGTGGGGGGGGGGGGGCTGCTCGGCGTCATCGAACATTTACAGAAGATGATTAAGGCCATGGGGGTAAAAAAGAAAAAAAAGTTAGGAATCAATGACTCAACATTTGGAGAAGTACAACTTCAATTTTAGGCTCCTTTTTTTTTATTATTTGTAACATTGAGTTGCTTTTTTTGGAGGGGGGGGGCAATTGTCTCCTGCACATTTACATGCCGCTGCTTCACCCACCGACGTTTCTCAAGCGGCCAGCAGAATAACCTCTTTGCGACGGGACAGTTTCGTTCCGCCCGGCGACACCGCACGGGTCAGAATCGCCGCGGCGCGGGTCCAATATCCCACCCTATCCCCGCGGCCTGGAGGGGTCCACGATCAACGGATACAACGTTTCGGTTTCGCCCACATCCTGCCTTCCTTCTGGACTTCGGCGGCCTCCCGTGCCCGGTAACGGGCGGTCGCTCGAAGGTGCTCGAACACGGCGGCATTCCCCCTCGTACAGGCTCTTTGATTGCCAACTGCTTGCTGGGCAGACGCCTCTCCCTTCAAACTGCCTTCGAAAAAGGCTGTTGTTGTTGTTTTTTTTGTGGTGGAGGGGAGGGGGGGGGGGGGGGGGGCGGGGAACATCTCGATTTAAATTACACATTTAAAAAGAAGCCGGCGGCATTTAAAAAAAAAAGAAAAAAAAAGGGGGGAGCAAATATCATTCAGGATCTGGAATAAAATACTACAAAGCCCAAAGAATCGCGTGACTGTCAGTGAGGCGATGTGTGTCTGTGTGTGTGTGTGTGTGTGTACTGAAATGATGGAAATGTACAGTTATTTAAGTGCTTGTGAGTGTGTGTGAGTGTGCGTGTGCGTGTGTGCGTGTGTGCGCGCGACATCAATGTTTGGGAGGTAACAGAGGACTAAAGAAACTTGACACTGAAAACAGAGAAAATTAAAACTACTGGTATGACGTGCTGTGCTGCCTGTAATTAATTGATGGCCCGGAGCACAGACCCAACCCCCGCCCCCCTCCCCCCACACACAAAACCAATGTCCTTTTTTTTTTTTTTTTTTTCTTTCTTTTTTTCCTTTTCTTTAAAAGACCCCCACCCTCCCTCGCCATTCATCCTCTTCTTCAATCCTCCAGGACGATGGGTTCACTGGTGCTGGAAGGGAGCAGGGGCATGGCCAGGGAGCGGGGGGGCGGCGGCGGCAGCTTGATCCTGACCAGGAGGTGGGGTTTCCTCGCCGCCCGGCGCATCTCCGACTGGGTGAGGTGTTTCCGCAGAGCCCTGGGCCAAGGGAAACCACGAAGCAAAAGAATTAAATAAAAATAATAATATATCACGACAGATATCCAGTTGCGACTGCAATTTCACTCAGTTGATTGTCCAATTTGCACATTCCCCGCGACATATGGACTGACGGCTTCAAAGCGTAGCTGCCAACACCTCACACTTACCCTGATACACTCAAACTCAACCACCCCCCCCCCCCCCCCCCCCCCCCCCCACACCACACCCCCCACTGCGTCACACAATGACACTTACAACTTTTACCTATTTTTTTTTTTGCACAGTGATGTTTACTTCTGACAATTTTGCACTGGTGACTGCTCCCCTGCGCATTTTTGGACCCCGACCCCCCCCACCTCCCACACACACACACACACACACCGTCATAGGACAATCTGCACACATTTTCTTTTTTGGACTACTTATTTCACTGTTTGCTGGTGTTTGCACTGCCATTTATTTACTCCTGCGCATTTTGGGGATTTTGTGTTTTTCTTTTCGAACAGTATTTATTTGTTTTGAACTTTATATATATATATATATATATTTTACTATTCTTACTATTCTGGCGCTCGAGAGTGGACAGCATTCTAACAAATTCAATGCACAATGTACATTTGACAATAAATGCTTGGATCCTGAATTGAATCAACTGGCCGGACAAGATGAACCGTACCTGGTGTCCTTTGTGGCCACAAACACCACCGGGTTGGGAGCCTCGCCTTGGCTGACCTTCTGCCGCTTGATGACCGACTGGGAGGTGGTCCTCATACCCGAGGTGTACGGCCTCCCGTTGGCCGGGTAGGGCACCCCCGTAGCCTGCGAACCGACGAGACAAAAGACTCGGTCATTGACCCGCGGTCTGAGAGACCCACAACGGGTGGATCGCGAGGCGCTGTGGCGCAATGGGGCGTGTGGGCGGAACTGACGCTGTCGAAGCCCCTCTTTCCCAGGAGGCTCTGGCTCACTCGAGGCTGGCTGGCCTGGTTCCTGTTGATGGGGGTCGGGGGCCCTCTGGATGCCTTCAGTTTCAGAGGAGCGGAGATGGCTGCAGGGACACGACCACACCACTCAGCCAAAAAAAAAGAGAGAATCGCACTCCAGACAAACGGGGCCACTTTTAGCGGTTCAAGGGTGCGCGCGAAAGGCGCGGGCGCTCGCCCGCCGTGTCCTTACCTAAATCCTTCACTATGGTGGCCAATGGCGGTCGAGGCACCACCTTAGTCTTCTGTGGAGTTTTGGTGGCTTTGGGAAGCCTGATAATACCTGGGGGAAAGAAAAAAATAAATAAAGAGACACTGTATTTAGACTCAATGAATGCGACCACTGAATAGTGCAGCACAATCCTTAACCACAACTCGTTGGCCGTTTGAAAAGGGACATACACTCTGCCTTGACGGCGTTGGCGTTGATGGAGGCGTAGGGCCGCCTGGCGGCGCGGCGCGGCTGCAGGATGTCCTCGCACACCCGCCGGGCGACGCGGGTCAGCTTGGTGGTCTGCAGGATGAACGTCTGGCGGTTCTTGGCCAGCAGCTTCGCTCGGCCCTCGTTGCGGGTGAACGGGGACAGACCCTGGACCTCCTGGCGTGTCATGTGACTGCGGGGGCCGGCCTCCTGGACAGAGAGAGAAGGAGGGGGTGGGGCGGGAGCAGTAGCAGGCATTTAAAGGATTTCTTTTGTGCACAGACATAAAAGCATAAGGATTGGGGTCAGACAGGAGACTTACAGAGCCACCCCGAGCAGCGCCCTCTAGCTGTGTGGGGGTCTTCAGTCCCCCATACTTCTTCCAGTAGATCCAGCAGGAGGCACATAGTCTGCACTGCATGTTGGGAGGCCCCCAGGCATACCACTGAGGAGACTGGGCCGCTGTGCGGGGACAGGGCAATTGGCGTTAATAGGCGGACACTGAACTAAGCGAGTAGCACGACTTGATGGCAAACGACGTTCTTTAGTCGATGGAGTCTGAAACGACCCTAACGTGCGGGTCACTTCAGTGAGGTTTACAGCAGGCCATAGAGATGAAGAAACTACTATAAAGTGCAATTGATGCAAGTATGTGCACAATATATTTGCAAAAAGCAAAGAATGCGTTGGGCGCTCAAACTCGTAAGTATTGCCGAGGGCCAATTTTCGCGTCAATGTTGCCGTTTATTTCACCGCGCACCGCACTTACTGTGGCAGCTCTCGCAGCTGAGTCCTTTCTGAAAGCCCGCCGCTCCGTTCATACCGGGCTTGCCGCCCGGCACCATGATCTGATTGGGGTTGGGTTTGGTGCTGGTTCGGGAAAAGGGGACGGACGGACGAGAGAGAGAGAGAGAGAGAGTCATTTTGACGGCAACTTCCACTACATAGCAGGGGGCTCGGTGTGGCAGTTGAAAGCAAAACTCACTAGGTGGGGATGTACACCTGCTTCAGCTTGCTGTCTGCCTCCGCCGCCTTTAGTCGCTTCTGAGGGAGAGAAACGCATTGCTTTAGGAATCGACTTGAAATTCCCTGTCCGTTGGTTACTTGCGGAAGGGCGGTGGTCCCACCTGTTGGATGTAGCGGTCCGTAGTCTTCCACATGTAGTAGAACTGGACCACGCTGGCTAAAGACTTCCAGGGTAACTAAGGCAGAGGGAATTCCGTGAACAGTTCCGTTCATGACACACCAATTGAGGACGACGGCGAGGGGGAGAGGGGGGGGGGAGCGCTTACAAAGTCCTGGCGAATGTCGTTGAAGTCTTTGCCGTACTTCTCCAACGCCTCCTCAAAGAGCATGGCCTCGGAGGCGCTCCACTCCTCCATCTCATCGCGGCAGAGCACGGGGCCGCCCTGCGGGACCAGGGTTGACATGGCTTTGGCCAGGTCGTAGCCGTTCTTCTGCAACGTGTCCATGGCGTGGAACTGGCGGGCGGAGACAAAGCACAGGCGGCGTTGGGGGACGGCACGGCACGGCGCGGCGCGGCTGTGCTGCGATTTCAGCGGCAAACCGGTGTGTTGGACTAAAGCGGCGTGTAAAGTGTAGGTATTTCGGTACAGGACCAAGATTATCGGGGCAACCTTTTTTTGTTTTTTTTTTCATCTTTTTTGCCATGCCGACGTAAAATCGGTCGAGTACTTGGGGCGAGATCCTACGCCGCTCTCGCTGGTTTGTAATCTCGTCACCCTATAAGCTACGTACTGTGCGGTTGTTAAATAGAGAGAGAAAAAGAAAAAAAAAAAAAACGCGGCCTCACCAGTGTGATGTCTCTGGAGGCTGCGGCTGCGCTCATGTGGAGGCTGGGCTGGCGGATGGAGCTGCTGCAGTCCAGGGCGCGAGCGAAGGTCCCCACGGCCCTGAAACAAACGGTTGCCGCGTACGGTCAGAGCTCCACAGAACCCACCCCCGCGCCCGACGACGCAACTGGGTGACACGTGGCAGGGCAGCATTACCTGGCCACCACCAGGAACTGGTCGATCTGAGGGTCTTTGAGCTGGTTGCTGGGGTCCCACACTTTGGTCTCCAGCTTCTCCTGGGTCCGATTGTCCGAGTCACCTGCGGGCGAGAAAGGAAACCGACCTTCAACGCGGCCCCCCCAGCGACTCGGCCGGCTTTCTGCGCGGCGCTTACCGTCGGCGAGCTTGTCGGGGATCTCCGCCTGGTACTTGGAGCCCACGCGGATCTCCCCCTGGTCTGCCAGCAGAGTCTTCTGTACGGGGTCGAACACCAGCGAGTAGAAGAAACAGTCCTGCGCACAACAGACGGTCAGTGAACGCGCTTCAGAGGCACGCCGAACGGCGTCCGCTCGCGGGGCCAGTCCGAATGACCTCGACGCAGGCAAGACGGGAAAGGCGGGAGGCGGTGTTTTACCTCCTTCTCCAGGTAGCCGGCCAAAACGTCCGTTTCATTGAGGAGGGTGACGTTGCATTTTCCCCTGAGGAGCATTCAGAGACCAGCGTGTCCGAGACAGACAATTCACACACACACACACACACACGCACTTTTAGGATACTTTATTCTATAGCATCAGAGTCAAGGGGACATATATACTTAGTATCTGTATATCTGGGGGGGGAGGGGAGGGGGGGGGGGGGGGCGGGGGGGGGGGGGGGGGGGGGGGGTCGGCGTGCTCACCGTATGTGAGTGGCGGGTAGCGATTCAAACTGTCGGGACAGGAAGAGCTCCCTGTGCTTGAGCTGGTGCTTCTGTTGCTCGGCCAGCGACGGCTGCTTCGACTCCTCCTCGAATTCCCCTGCACAAATAAAAAAAAAAAAAAAAAAAAAGACAAATGCGGCGGCGCAACGTTAGGCGGGACTCCGGCGAGGCGTCTGCGTCCGGGAATACATTTTTGTTTGTGAACGCAATCGACATTAAGAAATGCAAAGACATTTAAGACGACTGTGTGTGTGTGTGCGTGCGTGCGTGCGCGCGTGGCCACTAGGTTCGCATTTTTTTTAGGCGGGTGAGTAATTTGTTGCAAGCTGGAGGGGAGGGTCCATATCGCTCCATCTCCGTGGACTCCGCCCCTGCACTCAGCCTCAGGAAACCCTGTCAGCAAGGGCACAGGAGGGAGAGAGATAGGAGGAGAGGGACGGTACCTTTAGCCACGCCCCTTTTCGGTTAACCTCCCAACTCCCCCCCCCCCCCCCCCCCCCCCCCCCCCCCCCCCCTTCCTGTCCGGCTAGTCCCTGCCAGACAAAGTAGGAAACCCTGTGTACTAAACCTGAGGCGCCCATCCCCCCCACCCCCAACATGTATCCCCAACTCTGCGCGCACACACACACACACACAAAAGAGGAAACCACACACACACAGAAGGAGCCACAGCCAATTAAGGCGCACACGGGGCAGTAACAGTATCACACTCCGACAGACAAACGCACATGCACGCGCGCGCACCCCAGACACGCGCGCACCATTTTTGCTCCGACAAAGACGCAAGGCAAGTCAGAATGAACCCGTTCACTTCTGTGGCCCTCGGGGACAGATCAAGGGCCTTTTGTTCGGCACAAAGAAATTGGTGTGTGAGTGAGGAAGAGGCGGGGGAGAAGACATGGAGGTGTAAAGAAAGAAAAAAAAGTGAGGCAAATAAAGTCAGGTTCAATCCGTCTGGGCGCGGAGCTTTCATTGGCCACTTCAGCACCTTACAGGCTCGTTGGGCTGTACTATGGTCAGAGTTGAGCCAAGTTCCCGCCCCCCCCCCCCCCCCTTTTTTTTTTTTTTTTTTTTTTTATAAACGCTGCTTCCTCTCTCTCTTCTTTTTCGCCAAACGGCCCACGTTTGTCACCGGCAGGCCGTACTTGGCATATTTCCCAAATGTAGATTGTGATTATTACCTGCGGTGGCTACATACTAGACAAGGAAACTCTAGTGGGTGGTGCCCCCCCCCCCCACCCGATTTTTTTTTGTTTTTTTTCCCCGCTGATATCATATCACCGTATGAAGTCTAATCTCAGACTGGTTGACTTGGGTGGGGGGGGGCCGCATCCGGGACAGCATCCATTCGGAGGCGCCCGTCTGTTTTAGGAATGCACGTTGTTGGTCAACTTTGGGGATTTCCAATCGACGGCACCGGAATAACCGGTTCATTAAACTACGATTGTGCTCATGTAAATAGCGAATTAACCGCCGGCAGGCGCAAACGGGCACGGGCGACACTTTGATCAGACCAACACTGTGCAGCAGGGTTCCGTAATAGGACATTTTAACAAGGTTGCGGCGCCGCCGGGGATAATGGGGCTTGCGTTCGACCCGAGAGCAAATATGACATTGTTTACCGACAGAGATGCCACGAGCCCTAACCGCTTTCTCACTTTGAGTGTAGCCGGTTAGTCCGAATGTAAAATTTCCTTCGCGCCGACTCGGAGATTAGTCATCAGTGACATCCATAGACGGTGTGTGTGTGTGTGTGCGTGCGGGGGCGTGTGTGTGTGTGTGTGTGTGCGCGCGGGGGCGTTTGTGTGTGTGTGTGTGTGTGTGTGTATAGATGTCTTTGTCTGAAGCACTGCAGCCCAAGAGGAGGGGGGAGCTGGTTATGGTTTTGGGGGGAGGGGGTTGGGGGGGGGGGGGGGGGGTCGAGTGAATGTGATCAGGCTTCGGTGGTCTGCATGCCATTATCAACGCCCCGCTAGTCCCTCCCACCTCCTTGGCTCTCTGATCGCGCACAAGACACAGACGGGCTCAAGGGGCTGATGATCGGGGGGGGGGGGGGGGGGGGGGGGTAGAACGGGGCAGGCAACCCATATTGCGACGCCGCCGGACTCTCACCGCCGGCGTTCCGTTCCAAATCTCCCGGTGCCTAACGCGGGTCCCTCGGTCCCCTCGGAAGGCGGCCGATTGGCTGCCACGCGGCACAACCGCTCACTCCGCGGCAGCTTTCGGGACGACGCTTCTTCCCCCCTCCCACGCTACGTTTGGTTGCGCGCAGGCAGCGGCACGCACCTGACAATGGCAAGGCTTCGTTTCGGTGGCGGATACGATTCTGCCAACAGGCGGCGCCGGCAAAAGGCAAACACCGGAATAGAATTTGTTCAAAAATATCCCAAGCGGGCCGGAATAAAAATGCGTTTGGCGACAATTGGCCAGATCAGGGGTGGCCGACCTCCCGAGTTAATAATTGGAAGGAAAAAATATATAGAACGATGGAGGATATTGCTATCTGGGGGCACAGTTATCCCAGAGTAAATCTACTAGCTAAATACTGCACAGCTCGTGTGCGTGTACGCGCGTGCGTGCGTGCGTGTGTGTGTGGATTTAGGAGCTGAAGCGATGGTCTTATTAACCCCGAAGCAGGCCTGAGTGTAATTTCCATCATAAAGGCTGTGAAGGGGCGCTTTGAGGCTTCTGTGCGAAACACTAAGCGGCACAGGTTCATTAAAGGCGGCGAGCCACACCATACCTGCTCGCACACGGTAAAAAACAGACAAACAAAACAAAACAAAAACAAAGCAAGGGTTGGAGACGAAGGGAGGTCCCGACACTCACGTGCGTTGCTGTCCGCCAGGGTGTTGAGGTTGCCGGAGATGTCTCGCCTCCTGAACAGGCACACCACCTTCGCTTCCACGTTGCCATTGGCCGTCTGCAAACGGAGAGGTCAGCGGTTAGAGGTTCGCCGCCCCGCCGAAGCGCAGTGGCCCGGCGACCTCGAGAGGTTCGCCCCGCCCCTGCCGAAGGTCGGACGCGATTCATTTCCCCGCCGCCGCCCGGTGACGGTCAGGCAATTTGACTGGCATGAGCCCAAAAATCCCCCACATTTTCTCCCGCCCCCACCCTCCATAACTACACCAATCACTTACCGATACCAATAATCATTCGAACTCATTTAAAACACTCTTTTTTTTCTTCTTCTATTTTTATTGAGCAATGGAGCAATAAACTGCATGAAACTGGGGCGGAAGGACTTTGAACACAACTCTACGTCACATTGTCCCAGCCAAGACATTTTAGCATGAATATATATTTATATATATATTAAAATCACTTAAAATTCGAAAAACAAGAAGAACCACTTAACAGACATAAGACTTTATTTATACCACGAAACATAAATATTCCTGGGGTATATATATATTTATTCATGCTAAAATATATCTATATATGTCTATATGTCTATATATATATATATATATGTATATATATATATTCACCTCGGCGGTTCCTCATGACTTATGAGCGTCACGCAATAGTGGCGTTGACGCGCGAGACCGACAGCGGAGTATTTAGCCACAGAAATCCGACTTAAAAAGGGGCGGCTTTGCTTCGAAATACATTTCAGCCCAGGTCTCGATAGTATGAGAGAGAGAGAGAGAGACAGAGAGAGAAAGAGCTGGCCGCTCTCTCTCTCTCTCTCTCTCTCATACTATCCATTCATTGTGCTCAGCAGCCATTAACACTCAGGATGATGCGGTCCTGGCGCTGAGCACAAGTCCTTCAATGTAAGAGTATTACATAAAATGAGCTTAATCCTTTGACTGGGAAACGAGCCGGTGTCGTACGCTGCGGCTGCTGCTGTTACATAAGTGGCTGACGCACGGACGCGCTGTGGACGCCGTCGACGTGCTTGGCCAACTTTCGCTGGGTGAGAAGAGGGAAGCGCTTTGTACACGGCGCGCGGACCCAACGGGCAGTGTCACCGACGCCGGCCAGCACAGCGCGTGGTCACGGTGAGGACGTGGCTGCCGGTGGGTCCGTTCAGGTCTGAAAAGCCCGCCCCCCCCCCCCAACTCCTCTGAAAAAATGTGTTGAAAGACAAAGAGAGGATGACCGACCTTGTTGAGCTCTTCTATTCTGCGGATCAGGTAAGGGTTGCTGGATGAGTTCTCAAAGTACACGTAATCTGGAAGAAAGCAGGCAGAAGAAGAAGAAGAAGAAGAAGAAGAAGAAGAAAAAAAAGATTCAACACTCGCGTTCGTGGGCAGGGCAAAAACATACCGTGCACCGCCGTACCTCATAAAGAATGATACACATTCTAATAGTTCGTTTTTGGCTAACCCGCATGAGCACCAAAAAAAAAAAAAAAATAGAAGCCGTTCGGGGAGCCAGACACTGTGAGGGCCAGGAAAGTCGAAAATAGGTACGGTTTGAGGTTAGGGGGGTTGAAGCGCGCGCAAGCCATACCGGCAGGGTGTCGCGCCGTACTACGTCTAACAATCCACAATTAAAAAAAAACACACACACACAAATTAGTGGACATTTTTCATAAAAAGGGCTAGTTCTCCGTCAAAGTATATACAGGTGGATGGACGAGACAATGCACACACTGGGAACCAAGTTTAGGAGACGTCCGCACGCCGCAATCACAATCCACGTGGTTTTTTGGTTGCAGTCCTAACAGGATATGTGGAAAGATGAAAAACCTCCAAAATCAAAATATCTCGTGGATCACAGGGAGGGAGGGGGGCGGGGGGGACTTAGTGAATCAATCCACTACATGCATGGGGGGGGAGAGAGAAAATAAAGCGCCCTCAGCTTCTTCCACCGCAACAAAGTCATTAATTGGGGACACTTCGTATTGCAGCCGCACTGGAGGACGTGCACAACAACCTCGTTTTCCTAATATTTTTTTTATGATATATAATATAATATATATATAAAAGCCCTGCAGTGTCTCCTGAGTGAGAAAGGAGAGTGTACACGAAGCTGCTTATTTCCTGTTAATTCTGTCAAGACGGCCGCGGAGGGCCCCTTCGAAACGCGAGATGACCTCACACCAGGTCCACAGGCCCCGCCCCCTCACGCGCACATCGACACATCGCGTCACGAGACGGGCGGACTCTCGGCACCGCGCGAAGACCAATTGGGCACACGCCCGGGCGCGACACAGCCGCCGGGACTTATGCCGACTGTATTGGAAAGAGTCACCTACAAGACATGATGTATTTTGTGCAACACCAACGTGGGGGAAGTGCAATATGATCATGTTCAAAAATAAAATGCCATTCCAAATCAAGCTCTGGTGTGAATACGTCTAACAATCCACAATAAAAAAAAACACACACACACACACAAATTAGTGGACATTTTTCATAAAAAGGGCTAGTTCTCCGTCAAAGTATATATAGGTGGATGGACGAGACAACGCACACACTGGGAACCAAGTTTAGGAGACGTCCGCACGCCGCAATCAGAATCCACGTGGTTTTTTGGTTGCAGTCCTAACAGGATATGTGGAAAGATGAAAAACCTCCAAAATCGCATATCTCGTGGATCACAGGGAGGGAGGGGGGCGGGGGGGACTTAGTGAATCAATCCACTACATGCATGGGGGGGAGAGAGAAAATAAAGCGCCCTCAGCTTCTTCCACTGCAACAAAGTCATTAATTGGGGACACTTTGTATTGCAGCCGCACTGGAGGACGTGCACAACAACCTCGTTTTCCTACAATTTTTTTTATGATATATAATATAATATATATATAAAAGCCCTGCAGTGTCTCCTGAGTGAGAAAGGAGAGTGTACACGAAGCTGCTTATTTCCTGTTAATTCTGTCAAGACGGCCGCGGAGGGCCCCTTCGAAACGCGAGATGACCTCACACCAGGTCCACAGGCCTCGCCCCCTCATGCGCACATCGCGTCACGAGACGGGCGGACTCTCGGCACCGCGCGAAGACCAATTGGGCACACGCCCGGGCGCGACACAGCCGCCGGGACTTATGCCGACTGTATTGGAAAGAGTCACCTACAAGACATGATGTATTTTGTGCAACACCAACGTGGGGGAAGTGCAATATGATCATGTTCAAAAATAAAATGCCATTCCAAATCAAGCTCTGGTGTGAACAAAATTTCGACGACTACTGCATTTTTATTTTTTATTTTTTTTGCACAAAGGCGACACAATCGGACACAAAGGGGAAAATCCCGTCCCACTGCCCCCGAGTCAGGAGTCTTGCCCAAGACTCTGTTTTTGCGTTTCTTTTTATTTATTTTTTTGCGTATGTGGTCTCAAAATATCGCCCGTGGGCCGGCCGGAACCTTGGCAGCGATCTGCACCTAGCCCCCCCCCCCCCCCCCCTCATCGCCCCCCCCCGCCCCTCATCGGCCACCGCGGGGGCTCCGCCGTGGCCTTTGACGCGGCGCAGATGTGCGCCCGGCCCCATCTGGTCCTGGCACAAGCAGGGACGGGGAGGATGGCGACGGCGGCGGCGGGTTTCTGGCCATGCCAAAAAGGGAAAGGATTTCAGACAGAGAGGATTTTCTTGCTCTACTTCACACACCGATGGGAACTCCGACCAGGGACGCGTTTGCCTCCCTGTTCTCCCCGTGACGGAGCACAACCTCACCACGTTACACAACACCGGCTGAAGCGCCGAGAGTGGATTCGCTTGCCCGCGCACGCACAGGCTCAGACAGATTCTATATCAATAAAGGCACACAGCAGGGTCGGTGGAGGGGAGGCAGTTCTTCCGTTTTGGGGCCTGCCATCTCGTCTTCATTCCCAGTGGAATGTAAAAAAAACAACAACACATATTCGGGACTTACGAGACCCCCGCGCCATCAACCCGGCCATAAGACCAAAAACAGACAGCTCAGCCGAGAGACGTTTCATCCGCTGGGTCCGGGGTTCATTTCTTCACAGGGGGGGCGCAGCGGGGGCCGTGTTTGTTGTGGACGTATGCGGCTGGAGTGGCGCAGTGTGCACGGAGCTGGGGGCTGCATGAGGAGGAGGGAGCCCCTTTTGACTCATCTCCGGGGACTGGTTATACCGGCACCCAGAGCTGCCGGTGCGAGCCCCGGCGGCAACGACGAAATCCCCATTGAGCACAAAGTCCACGGACACTTGCGACCAAAAACTGGAACTCTTTCCGAGCAGATCGGTGCCCAACAACATCAACGGGAGGGGCGACGGCACCGGCCGCAACTGGACGGCCTTGTGGCGTGCCCAAAAAACGCCGTGGCCGCGCCGCGGCGTGGAACCCTTCGATCGCAAGTCGGTGGATTTGCCGACTGATTATCAATGGTCTGATCAACAAACCCTTTCAAATGCAGCTTTGCGTCATTCCACAGAGGCCAAGCGGCGGCCCTGCTCCCGAAAATGTCAAAAGGACGTGCATTTCCTCGGATAAGGCAAGAAAGCAGCAAATCCTTGTTCCACTGATACATTAGCTTGTCTTATATTACATAAGCCGGGAACAGAACACATGCCGCTGCCGGGTGCAATTCGCGAACCACGCCATTCCACGCTGCCGATATTTGCTCCGTGTCGTGTCTATCTCTTCCGCGGGGGGCCACAGACGCGGGTCGGCGCCGGTACCCAGACACGCAGGTCTATTGACGGATACAGTAGGGGCCACGTATGCCTCGGATAAGCCCCCCCCCCCCCCCCCGGGAGGAATGCGACGCCTACGGATACGGAACGTCTGTGCCACGAGCGACAGAGGCCTACTAACCCGAGAGTGAACTGGCTGGCGGCGCGTTTGCCCCCATATTTCCCTTGCCCGGCCCGGAGAGGAACAACCCCAACCCCCTTGCCTCGGGGCCCTGGGCCGCCGGGTCACGTATCCAGACGCGATATTTCATCCGTGTACAATTTGCCCAACAGGTAAGGCTCTTGCCAGCAACGGGCAGCACCGCCTGTTGGTGGTGGGGGGGTTCATGGTGGTTGATGTGCGTTGTTATATTGGACAAACACCCCCCCCCCCCCCCCAAGACTCCGATGTGACCTTATATAGGCTGCCACACTGCCCCATTCGGCCATTTCTGCCGCCACAATGGCAGACTCGAAGAAGGGACACACAGTCCCGGACCTCGTTGTGAACGCTTGCGGACATCAGGTGCCGGTCGCTGGCGCTGGGGAAAAAAAACACACACAAACACACAAAAAAAACGACGAGGAGGACACCCGCGGCTAAAATGTACACACGATCACATCGAAAGGGGTCTGTGGAACTTGCGGGGGGGTGGTTGATGTCGGCTCGCAGTCTCTACCGGCGTTTCGTTTCTCTCCACAATGGAGGGGGACATTTAGAGACCCCCCCCCCGGGTCTTGGCCAAAGAAATGCCTGGAAGACCCAAGCGCGAGCGCCCGTCTCGTGCAATCACGCGACCCTGCCCTGTGATGCGACACACGAATCACAAGTTTTTTTTATTATTTTATGTTACAGATTCACTCCAGTTGTTTGTTTTTGTTTTTTTCCAGCCGATGCGTATGAAAAGACGTAGTGGCGGGGGTGCCGTAGTCGTTACCCCCCCCTTGCAGCAAAGTCCATGCACGCTAGCTAACTTCGCCCAGCTGGATCGCAGATTGACCTAAAATGCCGTGTCTCCCATGCTGGCGTTTCACTTTGCAACCCGCTGCAAGGGGTACAAGGGGGAGGGGGGGGGCTAGTTATCCTCAGCACACGCAGCGTTGGTGCTGTACCAGGAGCACCGGCTAGCTCCGTGCGCTGCGCAGGGACGTGCTAGCCGTAACCTAGCAGTCGCCGCTAGCTAGCACGGCTAACGCTCTCCGGTGCACACGGAGCGACGTGACGGAGGCGACCACGAAAGTAACCCGCCCCACTGACAAAGCCGGGCGACCAGCGTCAGCTAGCTACCACCGCCGTAGCTAGCGGGGTGCTGACCTCTCCGACACTAGCGGCTAGTGCTAAGTAGCATCGCGTTCACTTCCAGGACGCCGCCATATGTGCAGACTTCCACGTCCGAGAATTGAGGCCAATTTACGGCCGCCTCGTTCACTTGCAGCCACACATGCAACCCCCCCCCCCCACCCCCAGCCAACTCCTTTTGCCCACCGGGCTAGGTTTATTTATATTTTTTTGTATGTAGTGCCCAACTCCCGGAACAAGTTCACGCCGCAGCCTGCCGTCGTCGGGCATTTTGGCGGAAGAACAACAGTGGGGTCTTTCACGCCACTCGCCTTGTTGAAAGTTAACATTCTCTGGAAACGAGCACCACTCGGTGTGTTGTGCTCACGCGGAATGCAAGCGTGGTTTCGGCTAAGTAAAAACTGAACAGGAACCAAGTAAATATGTTTGGGGGGCGGCGGTGGGGGGTGAGGGGGGGGGGAGCGAGAGAGAATCACATTTGCCGGTTAGCCAAAGTCGCATTACGTGGTTGGACGTTTTAATACATTTGACGGTGTTCCGTGAAAGAGTGTGCACGCGCGGACCCGTGCGCGAAAAGAGTTAGCATTAGTTAGCGGCTAACGGGGGCAGCCGGCTAGCGGCTAGCTAGCCACCTTGTGTCGAAACAATCACGTTGAGGGGGGTGTCTTAAAAATGTAAAACATTCCTTACCTCCCACTCGGTACATGTTCGCCGCCATTCTCTCGTAACCTTTGTCAAAAACAGTCCCAGGGTAGTCCCTGTTTGGTTGGAAAATGGTCGATGGGGGTCTGTTTTATTCCTTCATTTATCGCAGACACCCCCGCTGCGAAACAAAGCCGGCTCCGGGCACAACAAGCCGAGCTGTGGCGGGTAAAAAGTTGAAAGTTTCCGTTCGTAACGTTCCAGAGGTGAACCCCCCCCCAAAAATAAAAAAAATTCCGTCTTTGTTTTCGGTCCCTCCGGCGACCTTCCTCTCCTCTTCCTCACTCATTCACACACAGCTAGCCTGTCTCTTACTCCACTCTTCCTCCCATCCTCCGCTCCCAGCTTCATCCTCCTCTTCTTCACCTCCGCTCAGCTCGGCGCGCACACACACACACTCGCACGCAGACACCACACTCACACTCACGGGCCCCCGTCGTTCGTGCGCTCATCGTCATCTTCGGATATTGCCGACAATCTCCGGCCTCACGCAATGAACTTTTCTCGCCAGCTTCGGATTATGATACGCGGCGTGAGTGTAAAAAAAAAACACAAATAAAAACACAAAAAAACGACAACTCATACGCGCACGAGCAGCACGCGACTACACGTGTGTAACTTTTTTTTTTAATACATATTTATATACTGTATATATATATAAAAAAGTGAATTGTCCGGTAAAGTAAGGGGTCCATCCAAATACAGCCACACTGCACGCACACACACGGAGACAACTTAATGGTGGTAATATTAATGCCACACATTTGTTTGGAAGGAGACACGCGCACGCACACGCACGCACCTACACAACAGTGACCTGCCTCCTTCAAAATAAAGCCCCCCCCCCCCCCAAAAGCGCCATGGAAATGGTGTAATATATTATTCGCAACAAGAATAATATCATTTAAGACATAATATCATATCACCAGCGGAGTTTCTATCCTATCTATATCTATTCAAAATACACAACACTCTCTGCCCATAGTTGTAAGGTTGCCTGGTGTCACTCCCCCCCCCGGGGGGCCCCCCCCCCCCCCCCCCCCTCATGTTGGCATAAAGTGAAAATGTGTGCATTGTTTGGATTTTAATTCCGCGTCTCAATTCGTATTTCTTCAATGTGACTTGCCGTGAATATTATCTTCTCTAACTCCACTCAATGATGCCAAACGAGGTCAGTTACAGTGTAATACGGAGCCCCAACTCCACCAGACGCAGTAATAGCGTCATCATCACATGTAAATACACGAGTTGAAAAAAAAAAAAAAAAAAAAAGGTGTAATACACGATCAACTTAGTACGTAACACTTTAATGAACCACTTTCACAGCTGCATCTCATTCTGGCGTGGCCAACTGACACCAACGGAAGAGCCGGATATCGCCTCGCGCTACCGGGGTTCAACGGACACATACTGCGCACGGGGCCAAAATATAAAGGCGGCACTTTCGTTTCTCGCTCCCAGTTCTCGCCAGTGCAAATGAGAGACTTTGACCTGTGTGCACACTGTGCCCCCCCCCCCCCCCCCCCCCCCCCCCCCCCCCCCTCCCTCCCTCCCTCCCTCCCTCATCCTCTCAGATATTGCTCACACGTTTGTGCTGGAGCTAGGATTTCCACTCACGAGAAATGGGAGCGAAACCAAAAAGGGGTCACGTTCAATTTTTTGGCTCGGGGCAGCTGGGGTACAAGCGGAGCACACCGTTCCTGGCGTAGCACTGCCCACTGGTGACAATTCACACTCGCTGCACTTTCCAGTTCGAGTATTTTATTGGGAGCCTTGACCGACAGAAAACATCACAGCATTCCCAACGTTTTCTTTTAAATATATATCTGTATATATAGATATATATACAGATATATAACGCTGTACTAAAGGAATCACTTTTCAAGTGTGGCTATCAACTTTAAGAGCAATGAATTCGTCGGAAAAAGCCGAGGGGTCGATTTCATCATAACAGGTTTGTCACAGTCTGTCTAATGCAAAGCACGAAAACAGCTTCAGTATTAGCCGAGATGCCAACCAAACGGTTGAAAATATTGAAAAAAAAAAACAAACAAACAAAAAAAAACAACAACAAATACGCAAACGTCCTTTAAGGGCACGATACCGAGGCCGCGCGCACCCCTCTGGCACAGGTTCGGAAAGCGCGGTCGGATACAAACGCAGGAATGTCACGCGAAACCACAGAGGTCGATGCCGGCCGCCGCGTGCCACCGGCGGCGCCGCCGAGCCTCGCCCGCACACCCAACAGCGCCAGGGGCCGATCTGTGCAACAGAAAGCGCCGCGACGTCCAGTATCACAAGGAGATGCACAAACACGGCGGTGTTGGGAGTGTAGAAATGGTTACAGGCGTGCCCCCCCCCCCCCGCGGGGGAAGATTCCACTACATGTTGCGCGCGAAACTTGCACAGCGGCGCAAAGGCCGAGCTGACGCCGTCGGCCGACCAACGCGCCTCTCTGTCGACATGTAAACAGTTCTCTTTCTCTCTCTCTCTCTTTCTCTCTCTTTCTCTCTCTCTCTCTCTGTCTGTCTTGGTCAGCCAGTCCTTTCAGCCTAGCTGGTGGCGGGCTCTGGAGAGCTGGTGGAGGTGGACGAGGCCGAAGCCAGCCTCTCCCTGCCGTTGACAACCCCGCCGCCCGCCACCCTCCACTGGAGGATGCAGGTGTCCTTCCCGCCCATCGAGAGCAGGTGGGAGTCGCTGTGGGTGAAGCAGACGTTGGTGACGTGGCTGCCGTGGCCCTCGTATTTGTGGCTGGGTGCCTGAAGAGGGCAAACCAAAAAAAAAGAAAAAGTCATGGTCTCAAATTTGACCGAATTAAAAAAAATAAATAAAATTGAAACGTCTGTCGGGCCTGGGCTGTGAGGAGGCCCAGTCGATAGAGGTGGATCGTTTTGTCAAGGCTGTTCAGCCAAAATACGTTCTGTTAATATAATATATATATATATATATATATATACACATAAATGAAGGCGGCCGCTATTGCGTGCCAAAGACCACCTCCGGTTGGGGTCAAAGTGATCGGATCGTATCTGTCGTGTACAGCTGGAGGCCGCAGATGACAACCCAGAGGAACCCCGGCACTCCCCTTCAGGGTATGAAGAGCCGGTTTACCTTCAGCTTTGGACAGGGGTACTGGAACAGGTGGACTTTGCAGAAGTCGTCGGCCACTGCCACCATCCTCTCGTCGTGGGAGCGGCACAGGGCGTTGATGTCCGTGCCGTCGGAGCCCTCCAACCACACACCTGGAACACAGGGGCGACCCGGTCACGGTCGTCGTCACTTAAGGCGAAGAAGGGTCACTTGGGCAACAAATCTCGCCGTTTCTCACCCATGACGTGGAAGCCCAGCACGCAGGTGTAGGAGGCCCACTCCCTGTCTTTGCTCTCGTAGCGATTCCTCAGCAGTTTGCACCCCGCTGCGATGTCCCCTGTGCGGGGGAAAAAAAAACAAAAAAACAACCCCAACCGCGCTCACGGTCAGAAAAAACGGGGACCACCGCGCTTTCTGGCCAGCCCAGGAGCAAAAAAAAACAACAAAAAACTAAGACACACACGTGGACTCACAGTAAAGGATCTCGTAGTCGCCAGAGTTCGACATGATGTACTTCCCGTCCTTGGACCAATCCAGGTGAGTTATGAAGCTGGAGTGACCCTGAGGGGAGACGTGAACACAGGCGTAGGGTCAGGTAGCAGCCGGGTTCCGTGTTCGTTGGTATCTGTGCGTTTTTGTGTTTTTTAAATTTGTGTGCGGCCGTTGGTCCATCAACTCACGTTGCACTTCCCAAAGCGGGTGTAGCGCCGCCCACTCTCCGCCACGTTGTAGATGTAGATGAAGTTGTCATGAGATCCCACGGCCAAAAAGCTGCCGTCTGCAAACAAAGGAGGCCATTGAGAAAGGGTATTTTCCCCAGCGTCGTTTGAGGTCGATTTGTCTTTGTGACGCCGAGTTTTTCTTTTTCTTTTTTTTTTTTTTTTTAAACACGCAGATATTTGCAAGGCAGCCTCTCGTCTGCACGGCATAATCCCATTGGCGTTGCGGCCGAATGCATGCCAAGACCATTAAAATGGCAAATTCATAGCCTCTTATGCCGCACCACATACGGTCTGAAATGACGTTGAATGCATCTGTACGGTTTCCTCGGCAACTAGTGTCCCGTTTCAGTGAAATGATCTCAAAGCCCCGAGGTCTGACCTGGGGAGTACCGCATCACAGACAGCTGCTCGTTGCCATCGGTGGACTCAGAGACCACCTCCCTGGTCAGCAGGTCCAGGACCATCCACCTGGCGAGGGAGGATCAGAGAAATCAGAGGCGGGCAGGCGGCGCATTTGGTGGTGCAACGCTTTCGGCAGCGCTTTAGTTGGAACACCTGCATTTGGCCTACGTGGTTTTCCTTTTCGCTCGGGGGGGTTCCCGCGCGGTTTCGGGGGGGGGGGGGGAACCCGGGCTG
>JAFBJU010000580.1:80003-95580 GCA_016785305.1 Colistium nudipinnis
AGGGGGTTTTAAATATATATAAAAAAAAAGAGGGGGGGGCAACTCTTTGCTGAATACAAATACAGTCTCCTGTCCCACATGACGTACGAAGAGTGCACGTGGTTCTGGGAGTTTATTCCCCCCCCCCACCTTGCACGGACAGAAAGCATGGGGGGCGCGACGGCCGGCCTCGTGGACGTTGCCTTACCTCCCTGTGCTGATTCCCACCGAGACCACCGATCCGTTGGGGCAGAAATCCGCGCACAAGCCGTACTCCTGCCAGAGACGCACAGAGGCCACATTAATAATCAGGCCCACGTGGAGCTGCAGCGAGGGTGCCCCCCGCCCCCCCCCCCGCCGCCGTGGAACGCCGGCGAGCGCTTCACACACCTCCAGGCTGACGCACCAGTCCAGCTTGTGCTCCTCCGTCTTCCACAGGCACACCTGCCTGTCGTGGCCGCAGGTGAGGAAGATGTTTTGCGAGGGGTGTGTGGCCAGCCCCCACATCTCATCCACATGACCCTAAAGGCACACACCCAGGCATCCCGGTCACTTCTCGTTAGTGCAGGTCAACGATATACTTTGCATGTGTGTTTTTTTTTTTGCAATTCCTATGTCTTTCATTTGAACGGTCTGTTTCGCGCGTCTTGGCTTAGACTGCGACCTTAAGTTCTTAACTCCGCCGCGGCCCAACCTAAAGCGCGCGACGGCATTTCAAATAAAACACGATCCGGGTGACGTGCGGCGGACACACACTCCCCACGGACGAAGACGGCCTCGCCGGGGCACCGGCCTCGTTTTCCGGACGAATGTCGGGCGACGCGATGAGCATACCTGCACTATGGCCACAAATCCGTCCGAGAAGGTGCCCCTGAGGATGGCATTACGGGTGGTGCCGACCAACACTTCCTCCCCGTCCACATCAGCGAGGGTGCGGACGGCCCCGAAGTTCTCCGGGATCTGGAGAATTCATCGATATATCACTCATTCGCTCCTCGGATCCCGGCGCATCGCCTCACGCACACGCGCACGCACACAGCTGAGGTTCACCTCACACTCTCTCTCAGGGGCCAGGTCGGCGCTCCAGCGGATGATCTTGCGGTCTTTCCCCCCGCCGCTGAGCAGAGCGCCGCCCCGCAGGGTGCACAGGGTGAACACGCTGCCCTCGTGGGCCCTGGTTTGACGCATGATCTGGAAGGTCTCTGTGAAAGCAAAGACAAAGACGGGCGGCTTTCATCCAAGTCTGAAGGGGACACATGAGGGCCAAGGGTGAAGTCGGGGGCCCAAGGGGTCAACGTAAATCCCGTCGGCATGTCGCCGCAAAAAAGGTTCAGCTCCCAAATCGGAGCTTTCGAACGGCTGCGTTACGCCCCGAACGCCGTAGCATATGGTTACAGCGCACCGACCTTTGGCCCCCTTGCCCAGAGTTTTGATGTCGGCGGCCGATTTCCCCCACGTCAGGATGTTGCCTTCGGAGTCTCCCGTCAGAACATCCCCAGTGAGACTGAACACAAAACACTGGATGAACTTGGGCTTTTTGTATTTCTGAAACAGAAAAGAAAATGGGCGTCACAACCGCGTTCATATGCACATTGTCCGGATTCATCTGGAATGGGGGGGGGGGGGGGGGGGCAGGGAGGGGGGGGGGGGGGGGGGGGGGGGGGGGGGAAAGGAGGCACCCTGAGGTCGCTCGTGTGAACCGCTCAAACTGGTGCCAAGTGCCCGGCGACTCATTTTTGCGGGTCGAAGCTGGCTCACACCGACTTACAAAAAACAAACCCCACTAGTGGGCGACACGGGGAAAGACGGGCCCCCACGCGCGACCTCGGCAAAATGTTCACGTGGCGTAAAACGAGGCCGACCGCATGCATGAACGAGGTCGCTATTCCTATTTGGAAGGATCGCGGGGGGGGGGGGGGGGGGGGGGGGGGGGGGCACGGGGGGGGGGGAGCCGGCCAGTGACTGAGCGAACCACTTTCAGTTCTCTATTCCCTGTGCCCTTTTCAATTGAGGAAGCGGCCCAACCTCCCGCAATCGCGCGGGCCAACGGCAGTAAACGGAAGGTGGCCGACGTGACGGCACTCCAAAGGGAGGCGGAAAACATCTGGAACATCTGCCGGGCTGCATCATAGGTCACGCTCAGAGCCCTGCCTCCTCCGCGAGAGCCGACGGGGAAATGAACCACAAACAGAAGGAAGAGAAAGAAAAAAGAAAAAAAGATACCGAAGCATTTCGGCTTAAAAAGTAAATACCAAATTCGATTTTTTTTTTTTCTTTTTTTTCTCCCCCCCTAGCCTGGTTTCCGTCACGGCGGCTTGGAACTGAGACGACCTGAGACACAAAACCCGGGATCAAAATAAACCCAAGTCGGTCTTACCCCAAAGATGCCCTGTTTCTTGGTGAACTGTCCGGCGTTGAGTGTCCAGAAGTAGACGTGGGATTTGCCGCAGGTGATGATGTTCGCGCCGTCGTCCGGGTTGAACTCCACAGCGAACACAGCCTCGTTGGTCGTCTGGAGAAAAAAAAAAAACAAAAAAAAAACAACAATCACGATCACATCCCGGTGGACTACTCTGCCCGTTGGGTCGCGACCCGAAAGAGGCTCGAAGGCTCTCGTCACGTTGGAGTTCACTTCGAGGAAAACAAACGTGAAACGCGGAGGCGATTCCTCGGAAGAACCGAGATACTGCAAGGCGGCGGATAAATGCAAAAAGGAAAGGGGGAATTGCTAAGTAAAACGTATCACATTTCCCCTTTACGTCCAAGAAAACGTCTGCCGCTCGGAACTCGCAATCAAATGTTTGGGAATCGGATGCACTGCTGAGGTCTTTCACGAAAAGCGGCGAGCAACTGCCGACTTCCTCGTGCCTTTGATCTAAAAAAAAAAATCAAAAAAAATCAAAGGATCAAAAAGACTATATTTCTAAAAACCAGCCTGTGTGTGCGCGCGCGCGCGTGCGTGTGTGTTTTGGCTCGTTGTCTGGGTTCCGCGGTCCGCGGACCGAACCGGGTGCCCCGCGGCAGCCAAGAGAGCAACTGGTGAACATACTGGAGCATTTAGCAGCTGAAGACTCCGATGATTATTATTATTTTTATTTTATTTTTTTTCCAGCGATTTTCTGCCCCCCTCCCCCCCACTAAAAAGCGAAAAAAATAAAAAAAGTTTCCTAAAAGTCCCCACCGGCAGGTCTGAGGTGCTCACGCACACGGTATTTAAAGAAAGTATAGCGGCATCGCTCCGACACAAAAAGCCCCATTCATGGCCGCGCGTGTAATTATCTCGTTCCCGCCGGACGCACTCCTGTGTTTACAGAGCGTTGGCCTGTCCAGCTCCCGGCTTCCTCCCCACGCTGGAACACGCGCACGCACACACACACGCGGGACGAGATGCTACCTTTCGGCAAAGCCCTCCCGAAAGCCCATTACACTCTCGACTCGAGACGACATACAAGTTCCACAGGTCACCTATGCATTGTTATTAGGACAGTGGAGAGAACACACACACTGCTGGACAAAGGCCCTGTATAAAACATTGACACGGTTGCCATGGCAGCCATACTGAAATGACTCTCAGGGAAGTTGTGGCATTTCTTTTTCGGATACAAGCCCATAAAAGCAAAGGAGAGACACGCCGCCCCCCCCCCCCCCCCCCCCCCCCCCCCCCCCCGAATTCCCTCCAAACAGACCTCCTTTTGTAAAAAATAAAAAATAAAAAAAATATCCAAAATCCAGAAATTCAAAATGCACGCCCCGCTTTGAATATAGCACGCGCAATAATATCACAGGGGGCTTCTTTACCTTGACCTCCGCGCTCTTGGTGCCCTTGTTGCAGTCCCACACCGAGAGCATGTGCTCGTTCGAGTCGTCGACCACGCACAGGAAGGCTCCGGAGTCCTGGGGGGGGGGGGACCCGAGACGGAAATGTATTATTCATTTTTTCAGGTGTATAAAAATACCCGTTTGAAATATTGGCCTGTTTCTGACATTACATTGTGCTTCCCAGTACTGTGTATATATATATATTTATATATATATACTCACAGCAAAAGAGAAGGCCACCGATCCCACGCCCTTCTGGAAGGTCCCCAGTCCGATCTGCTGCAGTGTGACCAGCGAGGTGGAGTCCCAGATGTGAACACAGGGCTGCAGGGGCTGCCGAATGAACATGCACCTGAATAACTCGAACTTTTTTCGGAATTACAGTTCGCTGTGCACCCAGCTGGTCACAGAATACCAAGCAGAAATATAGTATTATATAATAAATATGGTATCGCGTTTTGCCATTCGCCCAGAGGCCTGCGGAGGACCGGCGCGCAGCGGATGGGACACAAAAGCACACATTCTGGGGGGGGGGGGGGGGGGGGGGTAAGGGGGTTTAATCTACCTTGCCGTCTTTGTCCACCCCTGCCGTCTGTCCGGATGCCACTCGCACTTTATCGGGATGGAGGGTCAGACTGCAGGAAGAAGACAAAACGTATTTCACTCGGAAAAAAACAAAACAACTAAAAGCTTTCAGACATTAGGGGAGGTGGACTCCGACGTACACGCATCTGGCAGATGACAATGATGTTTTATTTTGACTGCGAAAAGAAAGACATACGAGAGGGAAACATTCTCCGATAATTCTGAGACCGAGTCTCCGCCCGCCGGACAAAATATTCATCTCCAGCGCCATGCTTTGATTTTGACCTCAGCCGTGGAACGCGGACGAGGCGCGCGTACTGACCAGCGCACGCAGTCCGTGTGCCTGCGGTAATGCCGCTGGGTGCGGTTGTTGACGTGGTACAGCACAATGACGCAGGCGATGAAGTACGCCGCCTCGCCGGTGGGGAGGAAGTACAGGTTGGCGCGGCAGTCCCGTCCCCGGTAACCGTAGCTGGCGCGTCGGGGTCAAGGCCATGCTTGTCACGACACTGAGGGAACAGGTGGGCCGGCGACAGAAAAAGCGGTTGCGCCAGCAAATTATGAAGGCGAAGGAATGAGCGAGGCCGCTACGGATTTAGGATGCGTCCCCCTTTCAATATATATAAGGCAACCATAACATATATATATATATATATATTTTTTTAAAGGGACAGTGTACGGATTAAATCTAAGAGATAAAAAGCGCTTCCATCAGCAGCCCCCGAATGTGGCGCAACCCCCCTCCGCGCAAACCAGGAGGCTTAGCGCGGCGGCGGCAATCCTGGAAGGATACACCCAGTCCAGCTCCAGTCTCTCCGGGGGGGGCTCCATCTTCAGGTCCTCGTAGTTCTGGATGTTGGAGGGGACGTACATGGTTATCGGCCGCCCTCGGATGAACATTTTGATCGACTGCTCTGGAAGACAAAGACGGGGAAACCAGTAGTAGCGCGGCGGTGAGCTTTTCCTCTCCGCCCCGCCAGCGTTTTTACAAAGACGCCGGGGGCCAAATATTTGACCCGGCCTCGGCCGCCACTCCTTGGCTTCGGGGTTCACCCTGCATTCAGGGCTGAAGATACGGAGGGACGTGAAAAGTGGGTCTACCTTGGCTGTAGGTCGCTCTTCTGGACCCAGGGGAGCCTGTGTGGGAACGAAAGCCAAAGTTGACAAGGAAGCGAAGAGAAAGCCGATTCCTGCTATACGTCTATGGTTCTAAGGGTTCTAATCTGGATGTATGCTCCCTTTCCTCACTAACTGCGCAGGTGCGTGGTTGAAGGCAAGGCAAGATGGCGGATAATGAATCAACGTGCTGAAAAAGCGAGGCAATAATATCATGAGAATTTCAGTCGGCAAATTGGCGGATCCATAATCAGCTTGTATGATCCAAAAAACAATTCCAAAAAAAAAAAAAAAGGAAACACAGATCAGACCAGGCAGTCACTTTCTGCGCTCAGGGCCCGTTTTCCGCCACTCACGCCACGGCGAAGTGAAAGAGAGAAGAATCTACTTATTTATTTATTTATTTTTTGGGCACCCTCCTCAGCGAGGCTTGGCCATCCATCATCCCAGCCTGGCTCACCGCACCGCGGCGGACGGGACGCGAAACAGCGCTCCGCGGCCCGCAGCTGTTGGCTCGAATTTAACAGCGGGGGGGGTAAAAAAGAAAGAAAGAAGGAAAAAGAAAAAAAAAAAGGATTTCGCTCGCGTAAGAGAAATGAGGGGGAGACGGGTCTCGTCCGAGTGATATTTCCGGCACTCGAAGAGCACGCGCGGCGGGGCGGACGGCTGGCCGTCGACGGGAGCGATGCGATTTTTCGATCCGCCGACGTCTGGGCAGGTTTTCACCGGGGGGGAAAGTTGGACAAGTTCAGGCTCCCCACACTTTCCTGTCAACGCTTATTAGTCCCTAATGCGCTTCTGTTCGCTCTCTATTTGGACCAAGTGACCGCACACAAAGATAGATGACACGTTTCCTGGTATAAGATATTTCAGTTGCAGCCCCCCCCCCCCCCCCCCCCCCCCCCCCCTCCGCGCGCACACACACACACACACAAGTCTATCTCGGCCACCTTTGCTGCATCAAAGAAGACCAACTTATCTGAAGGACGTGGAACTCATCTTGAATGTCATGCTAAACTTGGATCTGCTCATCGGAAGTGTGTGTGTGTCTGTGTGTGTGTGTGTGCGCGGGTGTGTGTGTGTGTGTGTGTGTGTGCGGATTTGTTCCAGATTTGCACGGCCCTCTGAGCAAACCCGAGATAAGGGGCAGCGCCGGTCTGAAACACCAGATTACAGCAGCTGCACACATGCGCCATTCCAGATGTTCAAAGTGAAACCGTCCGCAGCTGCGCATCCATGATATTATTCGGGCTGAAGTAACTTTTCCGAGGGCCGACCTGAGAGGCCGAAAACGGTCGGAACACAACGCCGCAAATGCCCTGAGCAGCACACGATCGGTTTTACCCTCGACCGTTGGCTGCGTGCCCTCCCCATACTGTGCGTCCCCACATTTCCTGTTCGTCACCACTGTCGAGCTCAAATAAAGGCGTGCGATGTCAAAAGGAAACAGAGCTCCGACCCGTAAACGCTCCAAAGTAATGGCAACTGAAAGCATTCGGAGAATTTTGCCTCTGAATATTGGCTCACGCTGGCTTGGACTGACGTAATCCCTCCTTTCCTCCAAAACGCTCTACTGCAGGAGTGCAAAAAAAAAAAAAAAAAAAAAAACGGGCCCTACTATAACCGGACCGAAGGCCAACACTCATAAAGCTCTGCTGGCCTCAAATGCGGTGGGTCGGGAAATACACACATTTTATATTTTTTTTTCATTTTGCACAAATGAAAACATGTGTGAAACAGCGACAGGCTGCCTGGGCACACAAGTACACACGTACAGTTCAACTCAGGGCTCCAGTCAGTACGCATTCAAAACGTGGGAAAAGTACCCAATATAAACACTGAGACATGGGGCCATTTATTTATTTTTTTTGTGATAGCTTTTTTTTTTCCAAAATCCGTAGAAGCCAGTTCGAATCCACAATGTCTCGATTTGCTCCACTTTGGATTATATGCAATTTTTTTTTTTTTTTTTTTGTGGTCTCAAAGCAAAGCATCTCGCCGCGCAGTTACGGCAGTGCAGAAATAACGGGTATTTTTCCACGCGACAAACTATCGCCGGTGCTTTGGGGTGCATGTGCTCGCCCCCCCCCCCCAAAAAAACGCCGCTAACAAATCATCAGTCCGCTGGCGTGCAAAATAAAACCAACCGTGGTGAATTTCCAAAACAGGTTCCTGTGCCAACGCTGGAGTATCGTGACCGCCATGGTCAACTTACTCCTTTTCGAGTGGCACACAAGAAAACCGATTTAATCTCGGTTTCTGAAAGTCGGCATGCGGGCGTGGCAATCGCCTCCACCGTGCCTGAGCGTTTTTTTTTTTGAGTGAGTGTGTGTGTGCGTGCGCACGCGGGGGGGGGGTGCTGCAACTGAAATATCTTATACCAGGAAACGCGACGAGATGATGAGAGGGTGCCAAAATGCTGTTTTCCTGGGTAAAGGTTCAATCGCGCGCGACTACATACCTGCGCTGGCGGTCAGATCCTTGGCGCGGCTGCGGAGACAGAAAACACAACCACGTGAGACAGGTGTGTGAGACCAGGATCCACCAGACCCAGACTTCACGGTCTGTCTGGGTTCTTCTTTAATTTTTATTATGATTATTATTTATTTTTTTAAATGGGAACGGGAATTGGATTATTATTCGTAAAGGTCCACCGTCCCACCGAGTGTCCTTTGATGAGACACGGCCAAAGGGGAAAAAGTGAGCAGCGTGCGTGCGCGTGCGTGCGCGTGCGTGCGCGCGCGTGCGACTGCGGTGGTGACAGCTGTGAGTTGTGAGACGGCTCACCTGTCCAGGCTCGGGGAGCGGGCGAGGAGGTTGGCCGAGGACGCCGCCTTCTTATCCAGACGTTTCCTCTGCCTCTCCGCGTTCCCCAGCTTCTCGCTGTTCCTGCGGACCCTAGAGCACCGCGGGGAGGGAGGGAGGAAAGGGAGAGAGAGAGAGAGAGAGAGAGAGAGAGAGAGAGAGAGAGAGAGAAAAAAAACGAATCTCAGCTTCAGCATTTTTCTCACTCAACTCATCCCAAGCAGATGGATGCAGTTATCCAACGGAAACTGTAAATATTTGCAAACTACCAGCGCCACACATGCAAAAAAAATAACCAAAAAAAAAAGACCAAAAACTTCCCATACGCCACAATGCACAATCCGAACGACAACGACGACGACAACAACAACAAAAAAAACCCGAAGGAAAAAAAAAAAAAAAAAAAAAAAAACGTCCCAAAACATGTCCGAGCTACCATGTTTTCCCGGAGCGTTTCAATTTTAAAATCAAAGAAACGAATCGTCATGAAAATTAGAGCCCATGATGTAACTGGAACTGGGATCGCTACGCGACCCCCTCGTAAATGGATAATACTCTCCAATTCTAAAGTGTTAACTTGTCGAGGATACAACTTAATTTCAATTTGGCACGGCTCGATGGCAACAGCACAAACCCCCCCCCCCCCCCACCCCCCCCCCCCCCCCCCCCCTGCTGTGACCCAGAACCACCCCAGGACAAATTTCTCGCGGCCCACCCCCCCCTAACGGTGGAACAGCGCGGACGCCGAGCCACGGGCCGCCACAGCACCTCCGGACCCCGCGCGTGCGCCCCCCGACAAGAGCTGCGGCGAGGGGACTGGAGCACGTGTTAGTCGTTATCGGCGAAACCCCCGTTGCGAGCCACAACGGGGGAGGGAGGGAGCCCGCAAGAGCCCGAGAAGAGCATGCACATGGGAAAACCCACAGGACAGCCGTGGCAGCAGTGCGTCCAATCACGGTTAGAGGTCAAAGGTAAGAATGCCGAGCAAATCACTGGAGGCAAGAGATCTTGGATTGATTCGAGGAGGAGGAGGAGGAGGAGGAGGAGGAGGAAGATCGGCAAAAGGCCGGTGAAGGGGGTTGTACCAGAGTGGCACATGCCAAAAAAAAATCAATGAATTAAAAGTTTTGTTTTTTTTGGGGGGTGCGTGTGTTTTGCAAAACCCAGTCGAGCGGCGGCGCCCCGGTGTCCGTGAAAACGCGGCACCGACCCACGGTCGTCGCGGTCGCGTGGTGGGCTACGTTGCGGTTGTCCTTTTTTCTTTTTCTTTTTTTTTCCTCTATAGGCCTTTTATGGGATACAAACTCGGACATACGCCGTTATAGGACCCATATGCTCATTCCATATTTGCTCTGTCCTTCAAAGGTTACATCTGCGGACTCACTCACCCCCCTCGTGCGTGCACGCACCACCTGTCTTGTTCAGTCTCATGTGTACACACACGCGCACACACACACACACACACACACACAGACACACACGCCGCCATCCCGCTCCTTTGCATACGTTGCGCTGCGTTTCCTTTTTCCCCAAACATCACATTTTCCACTGGGCTCAAACCTCTGTTTGCCAGGAGGCTAAGCTTGGCTGTGTCGCTCAGTGCGGACCCCCCCCCCCCCCCCCCCCCCCCCACCCCCCCCCACGCACGGAAAAGAGAGCTCGCGGAGGCCGGAGCGAACACGACGACAGATCATTTCACCGCCCGCCACCCACCGGCCCCCACCCCCCCGAGGCACGGCCTTGCCAAAGAAGCCCAAAGGCCCGGCATTTTCACGGAGAGGCTCGCAGCCCGAACTGGGGTTTGCAGTCGCACGGGGTCAGAATCAGAAGGGAAAAAAAAAAAAGAAAAAGAAAAAAAAAAGAAAAAAAAAGTCGATTCGTCAGGCAAAAGCCATGCGGTCCATCTGCAAGGCAGAAGGCGACTGTCGGAGGAAAGCAGTGGTGCGGCGATGGTCACGCACAGGGGCGCCTTCTGGCCTTCCAGGATGGGGGCCAGCGGGCCGCCCCGGGAGGCGAGGTTCTGGTCCGAGGTCCTGACGGAGGCCGGGGCCAGGCCCAGCTCCTCCGGGGAGCAGCTCCCGTCCCGGTAGTCCTCCCTCCGGGTGCCCCGGAGCCTGGTGGCCTGGATGGGCTCCTCCACGGACGCCGTCCAACTCAGCTCCTTCTCCGGCTGCCCGGCGACCTCCTCGTCCTCCTGCTGCTGCTGCTCCTCCTCCTCCCCGTCCTCCTCCTCCTCCTCCTCCTCCTCCATGCCGGGGACGCGGTGGAGCTTGGCCCGGCTCGGAGGGAGGGCGTCCTCCAGGTTCAGGCTCTGCACAGCTCTCTGGAGGAGGTGGGCGGCGTCCGGCCCTCGGAGGGCGGCGTCGGTCTGCGTCGACCTGTCCACTGTCGGCGCCCCGGGTCGGGGCTCTGCGGACGCCGGGCTTCCTACGTGGCCATTGGTATTGCTCACGGTGCTGTGCGACAGTGGGCTAGACATGGTTCAAAGGGGGGTTGACATCGACACACAACAGTCACACAGGCGGATTACACAGGCGTGAAGTGAACCCCTCGCATCGGCCGGGCCACTTCAATAAGTCGTCATGCGTCATGTTGAAAAAAAAAACAAAAAAAACGAAACAAAAAAAAAAAAAAGGTTCTTGTCCCTTTCAACCCCGCCCCCGCCGGGTGTGTGGACCCCAGTACCTGGTGGCAGCGCGGTGGACCCCCTCGCCGGCCGAGCTCGCGGACAGCTTCCTGCCGCTGGCGCAACCGTCCGAGCAGCAGGCCGCGTTGAGCGCCCGCGCGGCACCCGGGTTCACTGGGTGGGGAGGGGGGGGGGGGGGGTGATCATGAGATTGATTCTTACGGGAATAGAAATAATATGATCATGTGAGCAACAACATTAACGTGAAGGAATGTGCCGCCTCCGGATGATTTCCCGTTTAAACTCGGAAAATTGCCTTTTTTTTTTTTTTTTTTAACTCCCTGCCCCAGCTGATTACCTGCTCCAATCCCCCCCCCAAACATCTCCAGGTTTGAGTCTGCTCTATTCCCGTTGGTGCAGTTGCCCCATAGTAGCATAAAGTAGCATAATAATCAGATTAATCACACTTTTACATGACACCTGCCAATTTCTGCTCCCCCAGGTCCAACGCAGTATCCCTTTTTTCCCTGATTCTTTTTTTTTTTTTTTTTTTTTTTCAAGTGTCCCGTCGCGCTCACTCACCTGCGATGAGCTGCTGCTTCAGTAGCGGCAGGAGCTGATCGTGCAGGCGAATCCTGCGCAGGGCATCGGCCAGCGCCGATTTCAGCAGCGTGATCTCGTCTTCCTGCGCCTGCAGACGCACTTCCATCATGGAGGCCCGGTCCGGGAAGTCAGCGCTGCCGTCCGCCGACACATCGTCTGCAAGGAGGTCGGCGGAGAGAGAGGGTTGGTGGCGGGGGGCGGCAAAAAAAACAAAAAAACAAGGAGCCTGACAAGACTGAGCCTGGGTCAAATGCCGTCGTCTCAAAGCATCAAATAATAAATGTCATATCCAGTGAATAGAGTCTAAGGCAAAATGGAACACTGTCCCAAAAATGCCGTATTTTTTTATTTTTATTTTTTTTAACGTACTTGTGTGATGCCTCGCGTGCCCAGGATGACACTCAACAACGACCTTTATCCTCCAACCTACTTGACCCGTCCTGGGGTCAAACTTAAAAAAAAACCACGAGGCCCAACCGGGGGACGTCGGCTTTGAATTTTTGAAAGGAGGGGTTCCGGGGTTCTTTCTTTGTCGGCGAAATAAAATACACGTTTTTACATGAGGCTAAAATGGGGGGAAAATAAATAAATAAATAAATAAATCAGGGGAAAAGCATAACGCCAATGACGATGAAACCATGTGTTACAGTCTGGCCGGTGCAACACACTGGGTTTCTGAAAACTCCTCACGACGGCCGGCAAGGAGAGCGAGCCTGCGTCTTCAGTCCACGGCGAAAGCGTGGACTGAAGACATTTGCAGCAGTCGCCGCGGGCTGGCGTTCCATCAAAGCGGGTTGCCGCAAGCGCAAAGGAAGACGGTGGCCCGTCTCCGAGCCGAGGACTCCAGCTGCTCAGTGCATTTCACTCGCGCGGAGGAGTGTCCCGCGCTTCTCAAAGGGGCCTATTGTGCGCGGGCGGGGGTTGCGCGCGTGTGCGTGTGCGTGTGCGTGGGACAAAAGCCGGTTCTCAAAGACGCGAATCCCTTCAAGCCGCATGGAGTCAATTTTAGCCGAAGAGCAACACTCCAGATCCACAACCTGGAATTACCCGTAATTGTAGTCTCCGAAAAATCTCCATTCCCACCGTGGTTGATCTGCGTTTTTTTTTTCTTTTTTTTTTTCTTTTGGGAACCTTTTCACACAAGGCCGCTCGCACGCCAAATTGACCCTGCGCGGCGGGACCAACGTTGGCGACGGGCATCCGGAGGCCAACTTTTCGTGACGCCAAAGTGAAGCGTCAAAGTCGTGCGTGCTTGCCTTCAAATTCCTCCGAGACCACGTTCATTACGTTATTTGAAGCGCGATCATGCGAGGGGAAGGGGCGTTTATTGCTCACGTGCCCCGTTCCCGCCGTATCTTTCCATCGGGTGCGTCGCCTCTACTACAGCTCCACAGCGATAATCCTGTCAAGTCTCGAGACTCCCTACCAGTAACACGAACACTGGTTTCAGTCGTCGTTCCCAGCGGCTCGCAGGTGGTGGTGCTTTGGTTTTACCCCCACTGAGTTGCCATGGGTGAAAAACACAACCGCCCCAGCGTGAATTGTTATTCGCGGCAAAATCGGAATAAATCACAATTTGGAAAAAAAACAGCAAAAAAAAGTAATAGGCTCAATTTATTATTATTATTTTTTTCTTAACTGTGGCGCTTCCATTTCTCACTATTCAACGGCTGGCCAGGCAAAACTCCAAAGTATTAAAGAGCGTCACTTGTCTTCGCGGGCAAGCCCGGAGCCCGCGCACGCACGAGTTAATCGCACCAACGTGAGCTGCTGATTAACTATAACCATTAGTCCCGGTCGGCCTGTTGAGGGTGCGGCCCCGTATTTGAGCTGCCATGTTCTGGGCACCAATCGAGCTGTCGGATCGCCCCCAGCAGGGATTCCCTGATTTAATTTGCGTTTACGGAATTAAATGTATAGTCTATCATAGGGTTTTTTGTTTTGTTTTTTTTCCTTCTTCAAAACAAGGCTGCGGCAGTTTGCAGAGTTAATTCCTCTCTCTCTCTCTCTCTCTCTCTCTCTCCTCTAAGAAAAAAACACACTCGGCGGCCACCCATGTGCTGCACCGAGAAGCAGCGTCAGTAAACGTCAATTGGCTGTATTTGCGCAGCATGCCACAGGTTCCCAGGTCGCGGTGGCCACTCGCAGCCGACCGGGACACACGCTCAGGCATTCCACCCGCAGCTCCTCCACAAATCCGCCGGAGATCAATATTCCACCGCAAAGGCGGCCTTTCAGCGACCCGCCCAATCCACGCCCCCTGTTCTACTGCCCCGCGCGGAGACCCCCACCCCCCCCCCGCGCACGTGCGCGCCATGACGCACAAGGTGTGCTCGGGTACGGGGCCGGCGCAGAGCAATCCTTTCGCACAAAGCCGCGTGGGTAGGTCGGATGATTACGGGCTGCCGTTTACAGGGGTGCAGCATAGAACCAGCGTTTCCTTTTTTTATTTTTTATTTTTTTTAAAGCTGCCACACACTATCTGTTTAAGGCCTTGTGCGTGTCTCGGCACGTCAGCCCGGTGAGTCACCGCGACCTCTCTCCCGCAGCGCAACCGCTTCGGCGGAACGCGGCTGTTGTCATCGCGCGCTGTGGCAGAAGGCCTGGAGCCAATCCACGTGGGCGCGCGGAGGAAATGTTCCTCCCGCAACTGCGCAATTTCACAGGGGGGGGGAATCACACACACACACACACGTAATGACACTTTTGTACCACATTTAACAATGAGGACGGCAAAGAAAGATGGAAAGCGATGACGTGAGGCAAGGGCCACAAAAAGTCTCCCTCCGGATCCAAGGGCCCTTTTAAAAATAACTTTCTATATATTTAGTCAAATATAAAGTCAAAAAAGGTCGGTACGGCCATTCTAATCATAGCCGGGGACTACTGGGGAATATTTCCAATTCATACACGTGACACGCATACCTACTTGAGTCAAACTGCTGATCATACACCGGACAGTCGGCATAAGCACCTCTGCAGGTCTGCCACGTACAGCCGGGGGGGGGGGGGGGGGGGGGGGGGGGGGGGGGGCGTCGTTTTTTACGACCCAAATATGGATTTGAATTCTATTTTCAAACCGTCGCACCGCTTACGGTGCAACTTGCGGCGCGCACGCGGACGCCTGTGTCACGCGCGACACGTGACGCCCGCGCGCGCGCCTGAGTGCGGGAGGTTTCGGGAACCGTGGGCGGAAAGGCCTGCTTAAAAATTGCAGCACAGTCCAATTGTTTATCTCTTATCATATTATGTCCAACATATGTCCAAAAACACGATCACAGTATTTCGTTTTCTATCTCAGCCGTCCCGCAAAACACTCCCTCACAGCTTCTACGTCCGGCACTCAGGGGCGGCAGCAAGCAGCGCCTGTGCGTCGAGTGTGCGCGGCGAAAACCGTGCGCCCGAACGACGCCGCTTATCAGCCAGATGAACAGACACCCGGCCCACACAGTTTCGATCGTAAAAGCAAGGGGGGGGGGGGTTGTTGTTGCCGTTCTCAAAATGTTTGGTGATGAACAAGGCCTCGGAGAAAAGCGCACTCAGGCACACTGTCTGTACCATCATCATCATCATCATCATCGAGAGGAAATGCTTAGCACATCTTTTCGGATATCTGCGCAATTCATGAAGCAAACTAAAAGTTCAAAAAACAAATCCCAGCCTTGTCTCGCTGCTGCACTCGATGACACGGGGAGTGGGGGGGGGGGGCTTCTGCACGACTTGACGATAAACAACTCAAACTCTTCATTCCTCATACTGTGCGTGCGTGTGTGTGCGCGCGCGCGCGCCGCAAAGGCTGCGAGAAGCAGAAACACATGCCGCGAAAGCCCACCGCCACCGGAGGCCTCCCCCTTCAGAGAGGACCTCCGTCGATCAGGGCAGCGTCAAAAAAAAAAAAGCAAACATCACTACAAACTCCAAAACTCCGCGACGGATGGTCACATGTCACCAAGGCTCCGGAAATCGACATTTTCCCCCGCAGCCGTGGAGGATTTAAAAACACTTCTCATGGCGGGGAGCTCTCTCTCTCTCTCTCTCTCTCTC
>JAFBJU010000580.1:95614-123946 GCA_016785305.1 Colistium nudipinnis
CAAAAAAAAAAAAGCAAACATCACTACAAACTCCAAAACTCCGCGACGGATGGTCACATGTCACCAAGGCTCCGGAAATCGACATTTTCCCCCGCAGCCGTGGAGGATTGAAAAACACTTCTCATGGCGGGGGGAGCTCTCTCTCTCTCTCTCTCTCTCTCTCTCTCTCACAGGATCTTCGACAACATTGCACACTCTGTCTCTGAGTTGAAATCCCAACCCCCCCCTTTTTTTTTTTTCCAGGGAGCATGCCTGCGGTCTCCGAGTTTACAGTGTCGACCGCGTACTTGTACACTTCCCGGGTGCGCGCGCGCACGCGCGGTGGCCGGGGTCTCGCCCGCGCCTCGCCCGCCCGCCCTCCGTCCGTCCGTCGGACCGCGCAAACGAAAACCAACCACCGGACTCACCGTCGGACGGAACACAACGGGTGCATATTCGGCAACACGACTCAAGTCAGTCGGAGCAGGGAGGTATTGGCTGGTGGCGTCTCCGCAGGAAGGTACACCAAACAGGAAGCCGGTGTTTTCCTCTGAAGGCCCCGTTTACGGGTGAATTTGCCCTGGGGGGACGAACCTATTAACGTCCCCCAGCCCTGCTCACACACATAAATGGCCAAAAACAAAACGTGGGCGTCCAAGAACCCGAGTGAGGCGCAGAGCCCTTCGACGTTTTGGCAAATATCTCACAAGTCGTACGGCAGCATAGATTTTTAGACCCTGGATACTCCGGGGTTTATTCCAATCCCGTCTGCCAAACTCCCGCGCGAGTTTTAGCATCCGGCCCACCAAAGGCGACCACACCAGACCAAACATAACAAGGCCCATATCACGAACGAAATGGTCACACAACACCGTCGGTGCGAGAGGAGGTCGTTCGTCCACAGCTCTCTCCAAAGCTCAACCGAGATTTAGGACCCAGGGCCGGCTTTTTTTTTATCCCCGGCTCCTAAATACCGTCGTAAAATGGAGAACGGGTAATCATTTAACTTTTGTGGGGAAAATATATTTCAAACGCATGGAAGGACTGTACAAATATGGTGTGATAATACGGTATAATGATATGTTGGGTGGATGAATAAGTCCCGGCGAGCCCGAGCGAGACAAAGTACACATGTGAGCAGATGGTGTGTCACACTGAACCATCTGGGCAGGGACGGGCGCCGAAAAGGGGCGGGCCCTTTGAATAAAAAAAAAAAAGGAAAAAAAAAAAAAGAGACTTGGCAGGTCGCTGGGTGGACCATCTGTCTGTCACTGCGGCCGAGAAGCAGTCATGGGCACAAAGCCTTCAACCAAGAAGCCTTTTTTTGGCCGTTTCTGCGCCACCGAGCACGAGGACGGATGCGAAACCACGGGAAAAAAATAAAAATAAAACGCTTCAATTTGGCGATTAAAAAAAAAAAAGAAATCAAGTATTTCAAAAAATGAATCAATAAAAAATCTCACTCCGCGCAGAAAGCCCTGCCTCCGTGGCGGTCAGCTCCAGCTTGACCGCTTTACAGGTTGAAAGACAAATGGTTCAACCGGCGGGCCCGACCTGAGGGTCCAAACCTCACCTTGCTGCGCCACGGAAAGGGTGGGGTCAACATTTCGCGGTTGGGACTGGACAGAGCCCAGCTTCCTGGCAACTGTGCATTATCATTTCCTCTCTCTGTTCTTCGCTTATTTCGCCACCCCCCCCCCCGACCCCCCAACCCCCGGAATATTGCAATCCGAGAGATCGGTGACGTCCAACCGCGAAAAACAAACGCCACTAATGGACGTGGCGGTGGCCCCCACTTCGAACGCGCGGACCGTCGAGCGCGATCGATTTCCCACTCTGCTCCGAGCGCCTGGTTTTCTTGTGTTCATTTTTTTTCAGTGACATGCCAAGACTGTGGCTGACTCACGCTGTTTGGCAAGGGCTCGGGAGAAGCAGGAATTTGAACCACATTACATTGGCGGCAACCGCAGCCGGGATCCGGGAGATTGTTTATTCAGACCGGTACGTCCGCGGAACGACAGAGTTCGCGTGGCAGTCTCACAAACGGCGCCTAGCGCAATCGCGCGCCTAGCGCCATCGCGCGCCTGGCGCAATCGCGCGCCGCCACTCTTTGCAGGGGCGCCTTTGGGATTTCCGGGCCTGCCGACGCTTTCGGCAAAGCACGAGGTTTCCACTGAAGGCGCGCGGCGCCATTCCCTCCCGCCCGAAGCGGCAGCGGCGTGCAAAAGGAAGGGGGCCCGCCGCGAAAACCACGCGGGCGCGTCCTGCATGTCGCACGCGCTGCGCGACAGGCTTTCGATGCATCCTCTCCTTTTGCAACGCACTGCTGACAAAATAGCCTTGCACCTTCGCAACCAAAACTTCCTTCCAAAATTGAGAGAGCGGTAGCAATAAAGACTGGATTAGAAACTGGATCCCGGCACCCTGAGGGGTAGGGTTCCAGGTTCACACGGCGTTCACTTATTATTAGTTTTGTTTTTCGCCCTTTGGTGGGCCCAAATGCCAAAATCTAACACCCACACTAAACTGTCAAGGCCGTGGCAGCGGCGCCTGCATTGCTGCCTAAATTCCAATATCAATATGTCACCGGCTCCAGGTTCGGTTACCCCCCTGTGCCCAGGACTAAATCAAAGCTTGGAAGTCAACACAGCCCAGGCCAAGTAGATCTCGCGACTGTTGCACGGCGGAGTAAATGAGGAGACGTCACAGGGGCTCGGGGGTATTCAAAATCAAAAGCCCCCCCCCAAAAAAAAGCTTGAAAAAAAGAATTGGATTCCGAGGCTGGGAACATACAAATCTTCAATTTGTTTTTTTTTTGTTTTTTTTTCGTTGCGCTCGACTGAAAGGCTCGGGGTCGTTCCAGGTCTTGTGGGAGGTTGGCGGGCTGACAGCTGCACTGGTGCGCGCACACACTCTCGGATTCTTTTGTGGAGACTCAGTGCACCATCTGCGCCGTCTTTCTCGTCCAACTGGTTGAAAAGATCGAGTTTACGAAAAAAAAAACACACACACACACACACACACACACACTTTCTTTCTGACCCAGTTTAATTACGGCCAGAACGGAGTCGGCGCCTATCGTTCAAAGCAGCACGGGTCGCCGCTTTGCTTCAAATCTGCGGGGGATTCCGTTTGTTTCCTGATCCAACTTACTGCCTCTTCTCCACATACTTTGTGAGGCCGTCGAAAATAACCCGGAAATGAAGGGGGCGATTTCCAAATGTGCTCCCAAAGGTCAGCGCGAGCCAGACAGCGAACGCATCTCCCCGCAGCATTCAGTTGACAATGACATGCTGCACATTCTGTCTCCGCCCACTCCCCCCCCGCCGCCTTTGAGCTCGAGGCCCCGCCACCGCTCAACGTCCTGTTTGCACCCTGCAGTAAGAGAAGTGAAACAGAGGCCAGATCGTCGGCGAGAAAAACTCTCCCCCCCCCCCCCCCACTCCCAGCCCCCCCACACACGTATCGCGGTTTCTGTCTCAGTTTCGGAATCGGTCGGCGGGCCACGCTCTTTCAACTACTCTTTATTCGGAGCGCTGAGTTTTTACGATTCTGCAAAAGGTCAGAGTTCCGAAGTCTGGCCCCCGTAAAGGAAGATTCCAGAGGTTTCGTTGAGTTGAGAAGATGCTCCGACAGCCAATAGCACCGAGACGTGGCGCTCTGGGCGCGACGAAGGCCGTTGGAAGGGGCGGCCAAAAGACACATCGCCGCATCAGATAACCGTCAAATGAGCGGCCCGCGTGCGCGCCGACAGGGCCGGCGCCCCCGGGACAAGCCGCCGACCGTCGCGTCAGGCCGGAAGCGGAGCGATGGCGCTAGAGAACGGGGCAGGCGTATATCGCCGCGGTGCGCTCCTCTCGGCAAGCGAGGTCACCGATTTCCTCAACAGAGATCTTTTGCTTTTTTTTGGTTTTCTTTCTAAGTTTCCACGCGAGACAAAAGAAGTCAGTGTTCTAATAACTTGGGAGCAGCACCCGAGGGTTGTTGCCACTCGGTAAGTCGAGACAAATTTAGGTCAACGCCGAAAGGGCCTTCGGGGCTTAACAAGCAGCTCGAAGAGACGGTAATAACAGACGCCGCCTACTTCTATATAAAAAAAAGAAATCAAAAAACGGAATCTTGTGCCGGCGCAGGAAAAAGGCGCAGTGTTTCGACATTCTGGGAAAAACACTGAAATAGCTGCCATGATGCAACTTCCTGCTGATCTCTGCACAAGCTGCACTCGGTCCCAGATCCACACTACACTGCTTTCTCGCCAGAACGCCGCGAGAAAAACAGCAGAGGAAACTTTTCAGTTTATTTGAAGAAACAAAAAAAAAAAAAAACACCTCCTCTCCTAACATGCCTAACTTGCACTTTCGGTGCACTTCTTCATCAAAGAAACAACCTCTCTATCCTGTGAGAAATCTGACAAGGAGAGGAAGTCCTAAAGATATTTCTTTCCGACAGCGACAACGCAGCGTTCGAGGCGAGAACGAAAAATTGCCCTGAGCAAGCACAGATCCGTTCCAGGCCGTCAAAAGTCCTGACAGGAGATCACTGATTTTCAGAAGGGACGTGATTTTAAAAAAGAAATGGAAAAAAAAAACTTTTTTTTAAAATATTTGGCACGTTTGGTTCCGAAACAACAGCAAAGCTGCCATTACTCTGTTATGTACGGAGGCGGCCCCGACAGGTTGTGTACGCACTCCACGGCTCCTGTGAAGGATGGTGACCTCAGCGGCGACCTCGTTGACACCGGGCGCGCGGCGTCGCCGCCGCCGCCGATCAAAACCACGAGAAACGTCTCGGGGAAAAACAAAGGAGTCAAGTTGACAAAAAAAAAGAAAGACGCAGGTGTTACGGGTTACTGAGGGACCGTGTTGTCCCACAATGCAAAGCAAATAATAAATACTTGTTAAGTGTTGGATCTTTGGAAAATGACCATTTCGCCCGGCTTTGCTTAAAGGCCGAAAGTTCCGGATCCGGCCGGCTTTCAAATGCAATATTCTCGCCGGGGCTCCAGCCGTCTCAGCGCGGCGCGCTCTCGCCCACTCTCGACGCGAGGGACAAGAGGGACCAGTGTTGTCTCCGTGGGGAAGGAGATGCCACCGTCGCACCACCCGGCAAATCCCAAACACTGCTACCAGCGCGCCCTGGGCGACTGCAGCCACGCTTAAAACGGGGGAGAAAAAATCAATTAAATAAAAAAAATAAGGCGCATTTAAACAGCGAGAATGGACCTCGGCGCCCCTTCACAGTCCCATCCATTTAATAAGAAAAAAAAAAGAAAAGAACCCTATTGGTGAGGTCTAACGCGACCATGGTCTGTTGCAAAACCAGTCATGTGACAGTGGGGCGCGCGCCCACACACACACGCACACACACAGGCAGATTCATTCCATCCCACGCTCCCACCTTCGTCGAGGAAAAAGTAGCAGCCTCCGCACAGTAACCCACGGCCACAGCATCCTCGACCACAGAAGCTGGTGGGCGCCCCTGTGGGACATTTAAATGCCCCCCCCCCCACTCCCCCCCACACCCCCCCAGAGGCCTGCAACTTCACCATTTTACGAGACCAGTAAACACAACATCAGCACGAGGAGGGGGGGGGGGGACCAGAGCCACCGCCGAGCTCGCGAGCGTCGCGTGGGCCGAGCACGAGCAGGTGGAGAACTGTCCGCGCGGAAGCGCGCGTGTTCAGCGGTAACGTGCACGGCAGCGTTCGACTTCGACCTGCCCACGGCCGCGCTCAGTGTGGCTCCGACAGTCGCTGTCATTTTTGTTGCAACCCCGCTGGCAAAAAAACAAAAACAAACAAACAATGACGTCCCCCTCGTCAACTGTTTGAAATACAGCGCATGGACGTATATTTACAAAAACGTGTACAGGGCGTTTCCCTCGCGTTTGAGTCGCACAACGACCACAACAAACCCCTGCGAAGAGAGTATTTAATTCTTCCATCGAAACACACCGCGGAGGGAAGCAGCAGGGCACCGCGGAGCCACTTGGAGTTGTTTGTTTATTTATCAAATCAAATGTTGCTCTGACTTTACGGCGGGCGGACGGGTCCCGAAGTTGCTGTTATAGAGCTTAAAAAAAACAAGCTAAAAAACGTTGTCAGACGCGCGTGCGCTTGCCCAACAGCCGCCAACACTCCGGACGCTGTTTGGTAACTTTTTTTTCTTCTCCCAAGCATGAGGATGTTTAGCGGCGCATCCGAACACACACACACACACACACACACACACACACACACACGAACACACTCAGTCCATAAAGTTAGCTGTTGTCAGGTTACACAAATCTCGCAGAGCATATCACACATAGGGCGTTTCCGCCTCTTTACTCACCCAGACTGTTTGTGGAGGAGTTCATAATCCCTCGCTTAATTGGGTGAAGTGTCTCAGATGTGAAGTGCGGACCGAGGTGTGTTTTCCATGCTGGGAGAGGAGTGTCACAAGTAACTCACACGTTTGACGACATACATACCGGAAACCATGAGTGTTTCGGGCAAATAAAGCACCTTTGCTCATGAAAACAATGTGTCCTTAACGCATTCGTAAATTATATTCAAGTGAAGAGGTAGAGTGCAATGACTATGTTTACCTGAGTAAAGTGGATCCAAAATAACGGCATAAAAATAGAGAGGCGGTGAGTTGAGTCGTACGGAGTGACTTCCGGTAGGGATTCCGCTCAGCTTGACACTTCCCGGTTCGCTATCACATGCAGAGATTGCATTGCGGAATTCTAAAGATGCGCCTGCCCTCGTTGTCTCCAGCAGCGGAAGTGCACAACTTCTCCAACAACAACACGACACCGTTTCCAAGCTGCACCTCGGCGACTGACACGCCAACCCAACACACGGTCTTTGTCGCCATCGCGTGGCAGGCGCGTGTATGCTCACGCTGCACAAGTGCATGGTCCCCAGTTTAAGTTATCTTTATTCGGAATATCATCCCAATAAAAAAAATACACACACACAGCCAGAGCACGCACTTAATGGCTACAACATACTACTATATTACTACAGTAATCTGCACATTTCTACTGATAGCAGTGTTTTATAAATCCGGTTTCATTTTTATGTCGTAGTTTATGTTTGTATTAGGTTATATTTGCATCGCAGGAGGCGACCTTCGCCCCGTGTATCGTGCGCCATCATCCTCGCTGTGCGCGTGACAGCACGCGTGAAATGTACAGGACTCGGGTGTGCGGAACGACCGTTCGCGCCGTTTGCTTGTGTCCCGCGGCAGGGGGAAGCGATTGTTGGGAGGGACCGGATGTTGGCGTTGCCCGGCTCACCAACATGGCGGCGTCCGCGGAGAGCGAGCGCTGAAGGAGACTGAGCGCATCCGAGGTTCGTGCCCACAAACGGTGGCTCCCGAGTGAGTTGCTGAATTTACGCGACACACGCGAACCTTCACAGGTCCGTTCAACGGATATATATATATCAGATATATGTATTTTTATATATATATTTATATATATATTTTTTAAAGGGACAGATGTTGACTTGGAAATGAAGTAATACGCCAGGGCAACTCCTTAAGTCTTCAGTGTTAAGTCGTCATTACAGTTATGACATTACAGTGCCAGCAGGCTTTACATTGTCACAAGGGGTTTGTCTAAATAGACGTTTGGGTCTTGTTCACTTAATCTTCTACTGCTCTATTATATTTATATATATATATATAAATATATATATTTTTTAATTCCTGAAGGTCAGCGTGACATTGCTGCCATGAAGTGTGCCCGCTGCCTGCTCCGGCTGCATCCCCTCACGCCGGGGGCTCGGCCGGTTCCTCGGCTCCAGCCGGCCCCCTCCGCTCAGCCCGGCCCGCCACACCAGAGGCAGGTGCACGTTCCCCTCCGCACGCAGAAACCGCGCCCCGTCCGAACTACTTGTCACCCACTCGAGGGAAGCCGGCAGCGCAGTGTCCGCGGCTACCCGTTTCCGACGCAGGGGTCGAGGCACCTCCACGCCAGCCCGGCCCGGGCTCAGAACCAGCCCGCACCTGCCGCCCCCGAGGGGAGGGACAAGTCCCTGGTGGGCCGCGACGACCTGTTCGAGCAGGTGGCCCGAGAAGCCAAGGTCAAGGCGATGTTCACCGAGGTGCTGGACGTCTTCCTCAAGCGGGACATCAGGCGGCGGGGCCACGTGGAGTTCATCTACGCCGCCCTGAAGCGGATGCCGGAGTACGGCGTGGAGAAGGACCTCGCCGTCTACAACAAGCTCCTGGACATCTTCCCCAAGGAGGTGTTTGTGCCCAGAAACTTCATTCAGCGAATGTACAACCACTATCCCCGGCAGCAGGAGTGCGGGGTGCAGTTGCTGCAGCAGATGGAGACCTATGGTGGGTGATTTACGAGAGTCGTAAAAAAAATAATAATAATTAAAAAAAAAAGTGTCCCCTTTCGCCTCATTTTCAAATTTGCCGCGTTCCAGGTATCATGCCCGACGTGCAGACAAAAGTCCTGCTGGTCCAGATCTTTGGCGAGAAGAGCCACCCGGTGAGGAAGTACCAGCGCCTCATGTACTGGTTCCCCAAGTTCAAGAACCTCAACCCCTACCCGGTCCCGCACCAGCTGCCGGGCGACCCAGTGGACCTGGCCGGCTTCAGCCTGCGTCGCATCGCCAACGACCTCGACGCCAGGGTCACCGTCTACCAGGTGCGCCTCCAGGTTTTTTGCCCGCGACGAGTTCGGCGTGGCGACTTTGCCGCGTTTAAATGTTAAAACCATGGCTCAGCCCCGTGCTTTGTCAAAATTCCCCCTCATTAAAAAAAAAACGGATTATTATTTTTAATTTTTTTTTGTTACGTTTGAGAAGAAAATGACGTGTGTTTAATTGCACCCTTCGTTTCATTTAATCGAACTCTACAGTTTTGTTGTGAAAATGAGGTCGGATTTCGTTACCTTTTTTTTTCTTTTTTTTACGTCACGAATCCAGCCGCCCGTCTCTGCCAACAATAACCCCCTGGTCCTTTTTTTCTTCCCCACCAGATGCCCTGCACAGACATTACGGAAAAAGGAGAGGAGATTACGCTTCCGCATATCGTAGGTATGGGGAGAGAAAAAAAAAGAAAGACATGTCAAGTTTGGTCAATGGCGCATGATTACGTTGAATATTTTATCATCTCAAAACAAAAACGAGACAAAGAGTGAAATGTACATATTGCTCTAGTCTTATAGCCACACACACACACACACACACACACACATATATATTGACACATAAAACCATATACGCTCTTTTTTTTTTTTATATCAGGGATTCAGGGCCCCAGCCAGATGGAGCAGCTGGCCAAGCACAACCCGAGCAGGCCGGTGTTTGTGGAGGGGCCCTTCCCTCTCTGGCTGAGAAAGAAATGCGTGCACTACTACATCCTCAGAGCTGACCCCATACCGGCGGAAGAGAAGGTGGGGGAAGCCCCGGAGGAGTCTCCGTCTTCACACGTGGGGGGTGGGGGGGGGGGGGGCGGGGGAAATGGCGTGGGTGACAGCCTGTGTCTCTGCGCAGGTCGAGGAGCCCTATGATCCAGAGAGAAGTCTGGCCTATCCCCTGCAACTCGACCTGGATTTAGACGTGGACATGGGGGACGACGCCAGCTTCGACGTCGAAGACTGTAAGTGATTCCCAGCCATCCTCGTGCCACTCGGTGGACGGAAAAACCATGTCCTTTGTTTCCCCCCGTTGCGTCATCCATCTCTTGTGTGTGTGTGTGTTGGGCATCTAGTTGACGAGGGCCCCGTATTTGCCATGTGTGTGGCCGGCCTGGGGGACCAGGCCACCTTGGGCCAGTGGATCTCCGGCCTTCAGGAGACCAACCCCATGCTGGGCCGGGTCGCCACCCTGTTTCGCTTGCAGCCCGCGCCCCGGGAGCTGCAGGGGCCGGCCGGCCCGGAGTCGGACCCGGCCAGACGAGCTGCAGCCTGAAGAAGCGGCGGGCCATGGGCGAGGAGGGGGCCCGCCGCGGAGGAGCCGCGGGACGAAGCGGCGATTGGGCTGTTTGGTTAAGACTGAAAAAAGAAATCACGACTCGCCGTCTTTTCAGAGGTCAGGAACCCTAACTGGTGCGAGACACTGGTTAATTGAAGGCAGCAGCAGCAGCAGCAACGACAACGACAGCGCGGCAGAACTTGGGACGGTCCCGAAAATGTTGGTATGGTTTCGGCAATCGAATAAAAGATATTCTAACCAAACTGCAGCGCCTTCCAGCTTATTCTCCGTCGCGCCGCGGGTCTTCGAAAGGGGTTCTACGGTTTCGAAACGGCGCGGTTCCCCAGGCAGCCGAGGCCTTGCAAATGAGGCGGGTTCGCTGCGGCGCGGCTCACTACGGTGTCGGGTTGTGACCTTCGAAAAACAATCAGACCGAGACCAGAACTTTCTCGTTTTTTTTTCTTCTCTCCATACAGTTCAAACAGGCCATCGGGAACCCTTCGGCGGAAATAAGCAAGCTGCTCTGCCATGCAAATGAGGCTTTCGTTTGAATTACCTTTTTTTTTTTTTTTTTAACTCCAGCCGTCCGTCTCTGCCAACTGGCCTCTAACCTCTGGTCCTTCGCTCCCTTTCAACCAGGCGCCCTGTACGGGGTATTCAAGAAAAAGGAAAAGGACGTTACACACACACACACACACACACACACGTGCGGTAGCCATGGAAAAGATGCGTCAAGTTTGATGATGACATTTGAGTTTTGATCGTTTCCAAGACCGTTCAAATAAAGGATATATATATATATATATATAAATGCAGCAACCAACCTGCTTGGTGGAGCGCAAACTTGCCGGCAGCGAAGTCCCTCTCATTGGTGTAGGTGCCCCGCAGACACGAGCCCATCCCGCGGGGGTTGTCCCTGCCGCACAGGTCGTTGCAATTACACACGCGCGCACGCGCGCGCGCATCTCAGCCGTTCTCAAGTGTACACCAAAGGGGTCGGTAAACCTATGAACGGCGCACACAAACCAAGTCCCGAGACACAAATTAATCCGGGGAAAAAAAACTAAAAAAACAACCAACAATCCAAAACGATTCCAACTCACCCCTGGACCCGGTCCACTTGGTTTCGCTCCAGCGAGGCTGACCGGGCACGCCTGGCCCCCCTCGTTACCACGCCCTCATGGGCTCGACACCCCGCCATTGTTGCGGAGTTGTAGTTATGCATGGTTATACATTTCCCGGTCAAACAAATGGTCACATTCGGATACGAAACACGAAGCCGCTCGCGCTCTTTCAGACAAAAATGAAAGAGCAAACACTGCTCGTGAAACCGTTTTTGCTTTTTTTTTTAAATCACCAACCCTGTTCACGGACAAACGGGCAAATCAGGCCGGGGGGCACACCGACCCGGAGGGAGCTCGCCTCGCAGGGGGCGCTTTGACCTGAGGAACGAACATTCGCCAGAGAGCGTGCGGGTCAAATGAAGTCGTCGGGGAAACCAACCCAAAAGGTAGAAAAGGTTTATTACTCAAAAGGCATTGGAACATTCCCCCCTGTAAACTGGTAAACAAGTCAAGAATTACATTCTCAGCAGGTAAAGGAGCTTGGTCTCGTCCAGCTATTTACAGCGTTGTGGCTTTGCAGACACCTTCTCCAAGCATATGACCGACCTCCACAGCCTTTGTGCTCAACCAGATTCCCCCCCCCCCCCCCAGCAATTTTACTCCCAATAACAATCATACTGGGGGGGGGGGGGGGGACTAAACAAAACATGGGAATGGTTTCCAGAGTTCATTTCTGGAACGCAACACCGTTGTTCTACTCATGCAGGGAATGAGCCTCCTTAAGACTCACGAGTGAGGTGCTTTTCGAAACTCGTGGACGAGCTATGGGTGTGAGCGATCGCGCCATCAATAAATCGGTTGTACGAGAGAAGATTCAATAAATAATAAATAAACGTTGCGCGCGCACACACACACACCAAAAAAAAAGAAAAGAAAAATATCCTCTCATGACCACTTTCATATCTTGTGTATTTACAGGACTTTACACACAGCTGGAGATGTTTCTTTTTTTTTTGTAAGGGTCAAGAAATGTACTGTTTATATAAGAAAAAAACAAAAAAAGCCTCGATACAAAAAAAAACTAAAAAAAAAAGATTTATGTTTTGAACGACACTGAAATGATCAGACGACCACAAAATACCACAAATCGTTCCGACGCCCGACACTATGCACTCCGATACATGTTTTTCCTCATACCCATTGGATTTCGTCCGTTTGATGCACAACGACGCTCTTTGAAAGCGGAATAATTACTGAATAATTACGGCAGTTGCCAAACCAAGCAATCCCCCCCCCACCCCACCGACTCCAATGCGAGTCCTTGGATCTTTTGGAGGATAACGGAATAACGGCAGCAAGTCCGGTCAAAGGCGCAATGGAACGCAACCGTGCGTGCGCGAAATCAAAGTCCTCGCGCAAGTCCGCTGGCTTTAGGAAAATTGCTGTGCTGGTCCTGAACCCATCTGTCAACGCGGCCCGCCTAACAAAACCCCCCGACTCAATCACCCCCCCCCCCCCCCCCCCCCCCGCCCCCTCCCCCATCTTCCTTTTGAAATCATCTGGGTGGCATTTTGCAAGGGAATTATAATAATCTCACGGATGTTGAAGGCATGATTTGGAACATAACGTTAAATAAGGGTTGCCTTGGGGAGGTTGATTATCGAGTTTTTTTTTGTTTTTGTAAATGTGTTGGATGTCATTATGGGGGCGGCTTCCGGCAAACATTAACCCGCGTGGGAGCTCGGTGATATCGGAAAGGCCTGAATTTCAACTTGGGAGGAAGATAAGCGTGTGCTATCAAGTCTACCCGATTCGATTTCGCCCCCCCCCCCCCCACGGGACACGCGGAAAGACCGGCGAAGCGAAACATGAATAAAATCAAATCTAATCGATTTCAATGTTCGCCTTTGACCATGTCGGACCGGTCCCTCTTCTTCCTTTGGGGTTCTATGGCGGTTGTCATCCTCGAAACTACATTACGAGAGCCACTTTCTCCCACGTCGTCGGGACATCTTCAATATTCGTACAAAATCACAGTTGTGGCAGCATCGGTACAAAAAAAAAAAAGAAAGAAAAAATGCCCATACCGACTCCGAGGAACCCATGTTCCCACCCAGGTCGGAAAATGAGGTAACGCTGCTGCTGGGCTGAATACAATGAATCTCTTCCAAAGCGAAGGCAAACAAAGTGTTTTTTCGAAAAAGGGACAATAAATAAAAAGGAGATCGAGACGGCGTCGGGGGTCGCGGGTCATCTCCCTGAACCGCGGCCTTCGGTCGACTCCCGCCGTCACTTGCTCCGCCCATCAGTTTCCATGTGTTCCTGCAACGACAAGCCAGGGCGGTTTCGGCGAACGGAATGATAGCAGGGGCTATAATCACACGAGGCGACGAGGTCCGGCTTTTCCCCCCCCAACACGGGCTATGAGTTATCGGGTCTAGAGAGGGGATCAGAGGACCCCCGACGTTACGTGGGCCGCTTTTGGGGGTCAACCGAACGAGACGCCGTCTCCGTGAGCGAATGTGGAGCCGGGACATTTCCCAAAATCGTTGGCGGGGACCGAACCGGAGCTGAAAGTGAAAAAGCGGCTTTCCGTGTCATGTCGTGGACCAACCAGCGACTTCGCGGCAACTAGTATCGTCCAACATAGGCTACTCGGCTCCAACAATAAAACAACGACGACGAACATAGCCATGAAAAGACATTTCCATGTAATAAGATAATTATTGTGTTGGTTGCCCCCCCCCCCGCAAGGGTTACACACTTTCACTGTAACAACCAAACATCAAAACGTCAGCCCTTGCCGTCCCTTTACCACGCGCGCACACCATCGACGGTGTGTCCACAGCCACCCCCCCCGCCCCCGCCCCGCACACATCGTCCCTCGGGGGCCCGCCACGTACCTGCCGACAGGCCGCTGTGCTGCTGCAGTTGGCTGGTGAAGAAGCGCTCGCGCCGCGACACCTGCTCGTCCCAGGCCTCCAGCATCCGCTGCCTCTCCCCGGCCTCCAGGGTCAGGGTGTCGGGGTGGGCGTCCTCGATGTGGGCCCGCACGCCCTCCAGGCTGTGCGAGTACTGCAGGTCGCCGCACACCATGCACACCAGCAGCTGGTTGAGGGGGTCGTAGTCCATGAGGTAGCGGCTCCTCCACGCGGCCTCGGCGGTGGCGCCCTCCTCGCCGCTGTTGCTCTCGTAGTCGGTGAACAGCAGCGCCGAGTCCTCTGTGGAGACAGGAGAAGCCAGGCGGACGCGTTACGCGCCGCGTTTGCAAACTCTCTTTTGAACGTGGCGGCGGCGGCGGCTGCCTGCGCGGACAAGGGTCGGAGCCGTACCATCTGCCAGCGCGGGGTACTGCGAGAACTGAAAGGCGTCCGCGTCCGCCGGTGCGCTGCGGAGGAAGGAGCGCAATGTCACATTAACAGACGCGGTCCCACATGGAGCCGATATTCCAAACGGGACGCTCACCCACCCCATCGGATGTTCCGACTCATCGGAGGAGCTCATCCACTGACCAGAATCCTGCAGACGGAGAGAATAAACAAATTCACATGCGAGTCAAATGACTTATTTGTGAGTTTACCAGTGTCTCTTTTTTTTTGTTGCATACCTGTGTCGGAGGGTCCCACGCCGGTGCGACGGGCGTCCAGTTGTTGGAGGCTCTGGCGGGGGCGCCTCCCCTGACCTGAATGGCCTTCCTGGCCCTCTGCTCCTTCTTCTTGACCCTCCAGTACTCCCGCTTCCTCCTCAGAAAGTCCTCCTCGGGCTCCCCGGGGACGCGCTTCGGCGGAACCAGGGCGCCCACGGGCACCAGCTTGCCGGGAGGCGCGGGGTCGGCGAGTCGAGGACGGAGGACCTGAATTGGGCTGAAGGGAAGTTTCCCCTCGGAGTCGGAGGTTTCGCTGTTGGGTTCAATGGGGTGCAGGTTGATGCTGGCCAGCGGGTTGTCCGGGGGCTTCAGCAAAGGGAGGGCGGGGGCCGGATCCACGTCTGCGCCTCGACACGCCCAGCTTTGAGCCCGCGGCGCGGCCCGCTCTTGACCGCCGGCGGCTCCCAGACAGTCGGACCGGAAATGCGAGGGCCCGAGGTCGCTCTGCTCCGTTTTGAGCGGGCGGCAGACGCCGGCGAGCGCCCCCGGGCCGGGGCCCGCGGTCGGCGAGGCCACGAGCGGCCCCCGGGGAGGGGGTCTGGCGCCGCGGTTCACAGGGTGCATGACACGGACACCGGGAACCTGCAACGACGAGAATAGAGCGGAAAGAATTAAAAACATTTATTAAAAATGAATACACCCAGACGGTAACCGTCCCGAGACATGCATGCGGGGCCTGCGTCTCGAAATGGGCCCCTCCCAGTCGCGAAATTGTTATTGCATTTTTGAACATACACAAGCCACCGAACCACACGGGTCACTTCACCTGGCTGTCTGCTGGGGGAAAGGCAGCGCCGGCCTCCCCGTGCCTCTCTCTCTGCTGGGCCTTTAGCCTGGCTCTCTGCTGCCGCTTCATCAGCTTCCAGTACTCCCGCTTCTGCTGCAGGCCGGTCACACCCAGCAGCCCCGGCGCCGCGCCGTCGTCCCCCCTCGACTCGCTGTGGTGGCCCTGCCGCTCGCCGCGCCGCTGCTGCTGCTGCTGCTGCAGGGGGAGACCGCGACCTGCGGGCAGGTGGTGCAGCTTCGGCGGCTCCGGGGAGCGGCGGCTTGGCGGGGCCAGCGCCGGGGCGCAGAGCCTCCGGGTGGCGCGCGGCGAAGGCGCTCCGGCGGAGGGCTTTACGACGAAGTTGGAGGGCGTCTGGGAGGAGTGCTCGCAGGTGGGATGCAGGACTACCCCGCTGGACGTCGGGACGGGCGGAGGCGTCTCGCTACTTTGCGGGGACTCTTTGGGTTTTAGGGGACCGGCCCGCGCCGAAGCCTCGCTGTCGGACTGCCAGCTCTTGATCTGCAGCGTCAGGTCGGCCGCCAGAGGCGGCCCGCGGTCCTTCGCGTAGAAGAGCTGGGGTAAAATTGGCTTCTTCTGCTCCGAGGCCTCGCCCGTCGCCTGGCCGGCACACTCCGTCACCGTGCTGAGCGACTCCTCCAGGAGCTTCTTCATGGAGGCCACGGCCTGCAGAGTGGTGGCCTGGCTGTCCGCGCTCAGAGCCGGGTCGGGCTCTGGCTGCGGTGCCGGGCAGGTCGGACGCGCCACATCCGGACAGGCGGCTTGTGCCGGTCGAATATTTAGGTCGGCTCCCGGCGTGGACTCGGCCTCCCGCTTTATCCCGGTTGCACTTAAAACGGCGCCGGTGGCGAGAGGCCGAGCACTTCCCGTTGCGCTGGCAAGACGACGGCTCAGCGACGCCGAGGTCAACGCTTGCTGCTGCTTATGGGCCCTCCTCCTCTGTAGTGCCGCATTGGCCCTGGCCTGTAGGGCGCCCTGCTTCAGTCGCGCCGCGCGGGCTGCGCGCTGCTCCCGCTTCTTTATCCTCCAGTACTCCCTCTTCTTCGCCATCCTCTCCTCCTCCGTGAGGTTTGGGTCGAGAGAAAGTGCCGAGAGTGACGCGGCACCGCCGCTCGACACGGCCATTTTCATGACACAGCCGCCGAGCGGCGGCCTGGGCCCAGCATTGGCGTTGGGCGCGCTCCGGAGGCGAGAGAGCATGAGCTGGTCCTCGGCCCGGGGGGCGCGCGGCTGTGCACGAGGCGCCGTGGTGCTTTCGAGGCGAGTCCGGGCCGGCCTCGCAGGCCTATCCGCCGACTGTCCAGGAACACGGACAAAGGCCCTCACCTGAGCTGCGCCAGGTTTGGCAGGGGGCGGGTTTATTCCAACGGGGGCTGTGGCCCTCTGAGGGGCGTGGAATTCGTCGCCGCTTTGGCGCCCCGTGGGAATTTTGATGGTCAAGGTGCCGTCCTCCTTGATGAAGCCCCCGATGGTCTCCGAGGCGGGGGTGAGACTGCTGGCCGACGCCTGCGCCAGCGCTCTGGCCCTCCTCATGCCCTCCATTATGCTCCGGTAGCGCTTCTCCCTCCGCATCAGGGAGTCCCGCTCCTTCAGGCGAGACCTCGTCTCCGACGACAGCCGCGCGCGCTGCTCGCGCTTCTTGATGCGCCAGTACTCCCGCCGTTTGGCTATTATCTGCTCCGGCGTGTCGCCGGGGTCGATCCTGGGGATGTTTGGGCTCCCAAAGACGGACCCGAGCAGCGGGGATTTACATCGCATGTGCCTTTGGATCATAAAATTCCTCTGGGCATCAATCGACCTCTGTCTGGGGGTTTTACAGCGCACGAGGCCTCGGGCAACATTAGACAGGCGTATGTAACTCGGAAACCTCCTCCGAGACTCCCCTGCCCTTTTCCCGGAAGCGACGTCGGCTGCGGTCCGTGGTGTCCGACCCTCGTGCGGCTCCTGTACTTTAACCTGAAGGTTGACCGCGGTCAAGCTCGCGGCGCCCAGCTGCCCTTTACTCTCCCCCCTTTTGGCCGGTGTAAAAGTGGCTCGGAGGCGAGCGGGACACGGCCTCTGGCCAGCCCCTTTCGAAAAGGACGGAGGCGGAAGATGGTGCGGCGCCGCCGCCGCACCCGTGACCCTGTGTTTTTGTGCCACGCGCCTCGGCGCGTCCACCTCAGCGGCATGCGTCCTCTCCCTGGCCTTGGCCGCCCTCCCGGCCAGTCTGGCCCTCTGTTGCCGCTTTTTAACACGCCAGAGTTCTCGCCTCTTGGCCGCTCTCGCCTCCTCGGCCTCGACAGGGGGTTGCGAGCCCGCGCCCGCGCCTTGGGATCTCGCCGCGGTGGCCGTGTCGGAGCGCGTTCTGCTCGGGGGTGCCGTGTCCTCGCTTTTGCGCTCGGCCCCCACCGAGACGGGGCCACGTGGCGAGGATAGGGGAGCCCTAATTGTGCTCACACCCTCGGTTGAGTGTTTGGGCTCATGGTGCAACGCAACTCGTCCCGTCTCGGGGACTGACGTGCCCTGCATAGACGCGCTGAACTGAGGTGTTGTTTGGGCGGAGCTGCCATTGGTAATCCCGGTCACCCTGGCTGGAGGCACTGAGGAACTGGTGTTCAGCTGGGTCCCACTGGGTGCGGGCGAGGTAACGACTCGGCTCACGGCGCGCCTGAACGCGCGGCCTTTGGCCGAGTTGGCTTTGGAAGAGGACGCTGGCAACAGCGGGGTGAACTTGTGGAGCTTCACCGTGTGGAACCACGTCGCCGCTCGGTTTCCCGCGTCGTTAAGGGCGCCGCCTCCCGGCGCATCTGCCGGAGAAACCTGAATGGTTTTGAACGACTCGTCGTCGCTCTGCATAGGGGAAGAGGGAGCCGCGGCCGAATTGCTGGAATTCAAAACGGCAGGGGGAGTCGGACGGGACAGGAGCTCCCGCGCCGGCCTCCCTCTCCGCTCCGACAGACGGGCCCTCTGCTCTCGTTTCTTGGTTCTCCAGTATTCTCTCTTTTGGGCGAGGGTGGCGCCATCGTACTCCGAGGCGGGCCGGTAGCGCTGGGACGCCGCGCCGTCTTTGTCTTTTGCAGTCGGCATGCTAGTGCCAGCTCCTCCAACGGTAAGTGGTTGACTTTTCCCCGCCCCTCTGTGCACAGGTTCAGTTCATCCCCTCGGCCCGGACTCCGTGGCTGCTCCGACTCCCATGGTGTCCTCCTGTACGACACCCCGGCAGGTGCTTTCGCTCCACGGAGCGGATGCCAGATCTCTCAAACAATCGGTATGCAGTCATCCTGAGGGGGGGGGGGTGACAAAAAAAAAAAAACACTTCTTAGTTCCATCGTATTTTCGGGAAAAAAACCAAAAACAACGTTTCACGAGGTCGACCGGTGTGTCGTAGCAAAATACAAATATTGATTTTATACGGCGTCTTATTTGTAAAGCGCTTTCCACAGGACACTTTTGAAACGGTGAGGAAAAGCAAAAGTGATCTTACCCTTAATTCAACAACGCTTTCATTCTGGAGGCGGAACGTTGGCTGAAGAGGTGCATCTAATGTTCCGCTTGCCCTCCTGGGGGGGGTGAAACAGTACAAATAGTTGAATTATTGCCTCTGCAAATATTTGAACAGAAACTGGACAAAATGGGCTCTGGAAAGGCGTTATGACAAAAGTTCTATTGACAATATCGACTGGTTTTTCAGGTTTCACGCGTTGAACAATAACAGGGATGACTAATGTTGCGTAACGGTGAAAACCCCAGGCGTACTCATTTAATACACACACACACACACACACACACACACATATATATACATATCTACAGATAAGATAGATATTCGTATGTCAACATATCAAATGTCAGTATTTGGGGATGTTCAAACCACGTTTTGCTCGGCGCACAACGACGAAGCGACAGACTTCTGACGTTTCACGTTGCCGACATGTCATGAGGTTCGGGGCAAGGTCTCTGCGCGTGGGGTGAAACGCCGCACGCGACCTATTGCAGTTGACTCGACGTGTTCTTTTGGAAACTTTCCACCTTCGGCCTAACCCGACTTCCTGCCCGCCGCGCCGGCAAACCACCTCGGTCGCGTCCCCGCTTCCGGCGAGTGCCGTTTTTTTGGGGGTTTTTTAAACGGGTCAAATGCCAACGCAGACAATACGCGGGCCACGCAACGCCCTTTCGCTCGGTCACAACACACGCGCGGCCCCGCGCGGGACACGCAACGCTCCGCGTTGAAAAGAAGAAGGAGGAGGAGGAGGAGGAGAAGAAGAAGGAAAAAAAACGTCTCACTATCGCACGACGCCTTCAAACTGCACAGCATCGAACACATCGCGTAACACGAAGCGCGAGAGCCCCAGGAAGCAGGAAGGAAGAAGGGGGGGGGGTTGACACTGTCCCTTTAAACCTGTCCTTTTCTCTTTCGCAAATGATATCTGTCGAGAGCCATGTCTTCGCCCTTTTATTCCGGCTCGGTTCGGTCCGCGAAAATCCGCTCGGCGGAAGCACAATTACCGGCAGGCGCGGGGCAGAAATGACCCCCATCGGCGGCGCGTGAAGCGGCGCGGCTCCCCTCGGTGGCACAATGGACAGGACGATCTTCCTCCCCGTTGTCCAGCGCACGGACGGGAGCCTGTCTGCGGCGGCCGCCTGACTAAAAGACGCGAGCAAAACACGCGCGTCGCTGCCGCAAAGCGGTACGCCCGCCGTCGCGTGGGAGCGACCGATAAAACAACAACATGCATTTCCGTTACCTTTCGGTTCCACACAACTTTGAGGGACAGTTTGGTGAGCGGGGTTGGACAGATGTTTTTTTTTTTTGTTGTTGTTGTTTTTTGGCGCGTGCGTGTGTGTGTGTGCGCGCGTGTACCGGGACACTGCAGCTACTTTCCTCCTGGCCGCCGTGCTCTGAGGCTGCCTTGACAACGCACAAAAAAAAAAGGAGAAAAGTACCAGGATGTGAGACCTGGATGCTCGCTGTGTGTGTGTGGACACAGACGCCGTATAGTAGAACGCCCCCTCCTTTCCCGAACAGACCTTGAGCCGTTACCACTGGCGCATGAATATGACCTCACCACAATCCAAACAATGAGCCAACCGTGGGCTGTGTATGGAGAGAATGACCGACGGGTGCTTAATATGTGCTGCTGATGGGGCCAATACCCCAATAATAAGTTTTCACATTTTTCATAAAAAAAAACAAAAACAAAACAATAAAAGCGTCAATGCACAGAGATCACATGGGTCTGTGTAATGACACACAGTTCTCTCCTGCTTTGGAACAGCTGGACAAAGGCCCATTGATTTATCGGCTTCTACACATGACCTAGGTTGATGTTCTTTCTTTTTTTTGTGTGTGTGCAGAAGCCTCGGGGATAGGGGCGCGGTTTAAATGTATGCTCTGAATAATATTCCCTGTTATCAAATGTGCATCATTATCTTAAAAAAAAAAAAAAAAAAAAGACCCGACGAGAAAGAGGAGGAGGCTCGCAGCGGCAGCAATTGTGTTTTGGTTTTTAATCCTTTAATCCAGAGGGATAGGATTTAAGGAGTGCCACCCAACACCCAACAAAGGGTCAGAATGAACTATAAAACAATTATTTAAATCCAGAATATTGTTTTTTCCATCAACACAAACGCATCCTTATGAATAACAATATACATGTAATGACGTCTTTCTGGATGCGCCTATCTTGTCAAGGGGGGCCCCCCCCGACAGCCGTCGACAGTGTTTTGGGCTCAATGCGACCAAGTTACCACGAGTAAGACCCGTGGACCGAGCGACATTGCCGACGATTTTTGTTGTCGTCGTTTTGTCACGGTGGGAGCCACGGCGCAGGACACGACGAGCCGGAGCTCGCGGGGCCCTGATTTGCCGAGGCCCCGCCTCTCCCCGTTAACCGATGCTCTGCCGCAGCAAGCCGCCGCTCGCGGCATGATTTTTTTCGAGAACAACGGCATTAGTATTAGCAGCTTATCTGCATTAGCGCCTGCTGCTGCGCGCGCCCCCCCCCACCCCTCACGCGCAACACATACACACACAGGGAAACACGGGGGGGGCGGTGGTTGTGCGTGGTCGACGCGGCTACTGTCTCTTTAAATTTACCCAGGAGCCCCTTAAGGAGCCCCAGGGGCCCCTAGTTCGGCTACCCACCCCGAAGACAAGCAGGAGCCTTAAAAAATCCAGCGAGTATCGCCCTGCGCCGAGGCGCCTCGCGGGCTGGGGGGGGTTCAAATCGCGGACGGACCCGTGGTGGTGTGATTGTAAAGATAAAAGTTAACTTGGCTCCCCGTGCGGGGGGCGCGCGCGGGTGTGTGGGGGGGTGGGTGGGGGGACACACACACGCACCACAGGGCCCCGGCTCCTCGGCGATGGGCTCGTAACAGAGCGCCGGCCAGATGCGTGTCGGACGGCGCCGTGCGGTGTGAACACGCCGCCGCCGCCGCCGCGCTTAGTGGCGGTTGACATGTTGTTGTTGTTGTTGTTGTCGTGGACGTGAGCGGGTTCCAGCGACGGGAGGAGGACTCACAGCCACCGCGCGAGGAGCAGCCGGGGCCGCGGATGGAGGAGCCGGAGAGCGGGGGACGCGAGCCCGCCGCGGAGCGCCGCTGCGCCGAGCAGCAGGAGCTGCTCTCGTTAATCATAAGCGGAGAGGAGGAAGCGACGCCAGACGACAGTGACCTGGGAGGTAAAGAGGAGGAAATAAAACGTATATCATAAAAAAAAAAAAAAAAAAAAAACCCAAAAGAGACAACGCAAAAAAAAAACACATTGTTATCGTGGTTGGTGTTGCCAACTGCACTGCGCTGGCTGTCAGAGCCACGGCCATTGTCAAGCGGGCCGGTTAACTCCGTGTCAGGGACAATGCCAATGGAGCAGCATGGCCCCTCTTGTCTCTCTGTGGCTCCTATAAACAAAGGCTCAACAGCACGCAGGCAGCCAGGCGGACACACACGCACGCACGCGCACGCACACACACACACACACACATAGAAACACGCGCTCACAGCTGCCGCCCAGCGGACGCACGGAGGAACAACGACAAGTCTGACACAATGAGCCGCATCCACTTTGTGCAGTAACACACTTATAATCATATAGTAATAAGTCAAAAAAAATTAAATATGCCATCGCGTAAAAGTGCATCAATTACACACGGAGGGACAGCGAAGTGACCACAATGGCAACTGGCGCATTGGGGCAGTGGGGGCATTAGGGGTCGTGACCCCCTGACATTTATATCACTTTTCACATCGTTAGTTACATCAGCACCTAAAAAAAAAGATAAAAAAAAAAAAAGATATTTACAATACAGTCTACAAGCTTTCTAATTGTCCCAAACGTGTCTGGAAAGACCAGCGACCGGGATTGAGCGGTGTTCTGTCTCGTTTTATTTGCAGAAGAGGACGGTCTCACCAACGGGCATGGCGCGGACGAATCGGGGGCCGCCAGGGCCGCGCCAGTCACGCCCCCCTGCACCAGCTACTGGAGCGTCACGGAGGGCCCCGACCACCCGCTCCTCCTCTCGCCGGCCCCCGGGCCCTCGGGGCAGAAGCCCAGGGTGCAGAAGGCCTCGCGCCCGGGCCTCAGCCGAATCCCGGGCCGGGACCACCGCCGCTACTACCACGAGTACTGGCGCAGCGAGTACCTGATGGACTTTGACCCCCAGCGGCACGGCATGATTTGCATGGTGTGCGGCAGCTCCCTGGCCACCCTGAAGCTCAGCACTATAAAGAGGCACATCCGGCAGAAGCACCCCGACTCCCTGCTGTGGAGCCCCGCCGACAAGGAGGTGATACGCTCGGGGTGGGAGAGCCACCTCAGCCTGGGCGGGAGCCATAGCTCCTACGCCTCTGCCGCAGGGCCTCCATCCCAGCAGGAGGAAGAGGAGGAGCAGCTGGCCACACAACACACTGCCGGTGGGTGGGACTCGGGCCGGGGGAGTCATTTGCCGACAAGTAACGTTAAACTTTGTGTGGCAAATAAACGCATAGCAGCCTATGAGCAATAACAGGAACAGTCTCGCACATGTTTAGAGTCACAGTCCACATGTACACACACACACACACACAGGCCTTAAGGCGGGAAGTCTAATGAATGCTGTCCTTTTAAAAAGGTGTGAAATGGTTTCCCCCCCCCCCCCCCCAATGGGACCTGCTCACCTTTCTCCTTATTCCCAGCAGGACACTTGGAGCTCATGGACCCCCGGGAGGAGCCACGACAGACCCTCACTCCATCTCCCCCGCCCGAGGAGCTTGAGGTCCCTCAGTCGGTGGCGGCGGCGGCGGAGCAGCAGCAGGAGGAGGAGGAGGGGGAGGAGGAGGGGGAGGAGGGGGAGGAGGGGGACCTCCCCAGGCCCTCCGCCCAGACCCTGGAGCGCTACCTGAACGACTCGCTGCACGCCTGGTTCCGCCAGGAGTTCCTGATGGAGTACGAGTCGCAGGCCGGCCGGCTGCTGTGCATGGTGTGCGGAGGGGAGCTGCCCTCGCTCCACCTGGACCACATCAAGAGCCACGTGCTGGACACCCACCCCAACTCCTTGGTCTACAGCTCCGAGGAGAAGCACTGCGTCCTGCAGGCCTGGGCCCAGACTCATGGTGAGTGAGAGAGGGCACGGCGCCGCGCCGTCTCCCTCGTTTCGTTTATGGTCAGTCTCACACGCAATGTCTGTTTTGTTTTTTGTTTTTTTCCTGCACCGCAACAGAAGAGTCCGAAAACTCAATCAAATCAGAGCCCAGTACCAAAGACGGCGGCGTGGACCTATTTGCTCAGGACGCCGAGGCCCTCCGGATCAATGCCGACTTGTACCCAGAGAGCGATGGCACCTTATCTCAGGACACGCGGCTGATCGGCGAGGACGGCGGCGTGGGGCCTCCGCCGCCGCCGGCGGGCCCCCAGCCCGTCCGCCGGCGCAGGAGGAAGAGGCCGAGGGGCGGCGACCCCTGGCAGCTCCGCCTGGACTACCTGGTGGCCTACGGGCCCCGTGGCCAGGAGACCTTCTGCATGGTGTGCTCTCAGGTCCTGCACGAAACCAAGGTCAGCAGCTTCCGGCGCCACATCCAGGAATGTCACCCCGAGACCTCAACACTGAGCCATCAAGAAAGGGAAGCCATGGCCGTTGCCTGGACCAAAGACTATTCCAGCGAAGGCACGCAAATCCACGATGGTAAGAACCTTTTCAAATATCCTCTCAATTTAGACCTTGTTGACACTAGCCAGTGACAGAGCTCCGTTCCCTGCCGCACACAAGACTCCCTTATTCCCGTCGCTGTTGTCGTAGAAATCAACGCCAGAGAAGCTCCCGGAGGCGGGGCAATGGAGGACGCCGGCCCCCATGCCAGAGCAGCCTCCAAGACGGCGAAGAAGGGCAAAGCGCGGGAGGGCGACGCGGCGGGCGCCCCCGCCGCCCGCCACAGCCACTACCCCGGGAAGGACCAGAGGAGGAACTACCAGGTGCGCTGGCGGATGGACTACCTGATGGACTACGACTGCAGGCGGCACGGGCTGATCTGCATCGTGTGCGGGGCCACCCTGGCCACGCTGAAGGTCAGCACCATCAAGCGGCACATCCAGCAGGTGCACCCGCACTCCCTGCAGTACGGCCCCGAGGAGAAGCAGCGGGCCGTGTTGACCTACAACCAGGCCGCCCTGCACTTCGTCCACGCCGACGACTGCTTCTCCTCCCAGGACCACGGCCGCACAGAGGCGGCACCCGGCGCGGCGCAAATCGGCACTTAGAAAAGGGGGCCCCATCGGTCTGTTGCCCCCCCCCCCCCGAGTAAAGACCGGCTAGCCCTTTTAAAGCTTAAGCCGAGGGTACCCCTGTGGGTTAAGCTGCAGGTAGCGACCCCTGCGACGAAAAGAAACGACGACACAAGTTGTGGCCTTGAAAAACGAAAAAAGTCCAGCCAGTCATTTAGTTATTTAAAAAAAAAGCCTAATTTGCACAGGACCAGAATTACATAATTGGATTGGTTAGGTAAGGCACATTTGCATTAATGTACTATTAATATGGCAACATCTCACACATGAAACATTACGGAATTACCATCACGTACATATGGATGCCGCATATTACGGCATAATACAGCATGCGTTTATCCTGCGGGGACAATCCGATTCCAACGGGGTTAGCGTGTTCCGCGGAATGCGTGAAATGGCGCAAACAAACAAAAAAAAAACAAACGCCCTCGCGCATTGTCGCTCCACGCAGAATGAGTAGCTGGACTTTTTTTTTGTCGTTTTTTCAACGCCGTCAATGAAATCTGGAAATCTGTTGGGGGGGCCGGGGAGGGGGCTCTCAGGAACAGCGAGTTCGGCCGCGCCGCATTCGTTTTGCGATGACAACATCGAGCGTTTCGCTCCTGCACCGCGGATAGAATGAGAGTGTGCGATTATTGCTGAAGACAATGAATGGCAGCGGTGCGAGGCCGGCCGGTCACTTCACCGCGCTCTCTCTCGTGTATTTAAATCCCTTTGTTTACAGTGGAGGACAAGGACGTACCCCCCCCCCCCCCCCCCCCCCCCCCCCGCCCCCCCCCCCCCCCCCCCCGCCCCGCCTCATCCATTATACTGAGATATGTTATCTCTCTGTCACAGTTATGTTGTCGCCACGCCCTGCCTGCATCCCTCTCATCATCCGCAAAACATGTTGGCCAAAAGCTGCACACACAAACAAACGTGTAGAATGTGTAAATACGTAGATGAAAAATTTTGAATTATTTTTCCTTTTTTTTTTTTTTTTTTTACAAGCACTTTTATGCACCCTGGTTTCTACCGAACACGTTTTCTAATTCACGTCCCATGTTTTTTACTACTCAGCAGCTAGGATTTCAAACGGCTCACGTTCACCGTATAAAGTTTATGCAAAAAAAATAAATAAATACAAAAAAAAAAAGTGAGGGAGGAAAAAACAGAGAGAGTGTGTCTTTGAAGGCCGAGTCCGCCACAAAACGTTCCCCCTCTCCACCTGGAAAACTTAACTCAGGGATTCTGTTGTCGGGCCACAACCATCGCGGCCCACGAAAGCCGACAAACTCGCCCGGCGGCCAGCATGGAGTCATGGAGTCGGGAGACTTAGCTTTAAGAGGACAAAACATCTTTTATCCGGTGAAAATGTTTTTTTGGCTTTGTCTTTAAAGTGCGTAACTAGAATAAATAATTGGGGAGTGGTGGGGGGAGGGGGCGGGGGGGGGGTGTCAAAATAAAAAGCCTTAATATTTAAGATGAAAAGGAACAACGGGGGGGGGGGGGGGGGGGTGTCAAAATAAAAAGCCTTAATATTTAAGATGAAAAGGAACAACTGGGAGCGCAAACATTTAAATAAAGGAGTTCTTTTGAATGGCTAAACAACTTACCCCTCTCCTCATAACATGGCAATTTGAAATATAGAATACGACAATTTTAGACGCACATATTCCTCTTCCCTGCTACAGTCTATTCCGGGGGTCAGAACAGACACACACTTCACCCCCCCCCCCCCCCCCCCCCCCCCCCCCCCCCCCGGGGCTCCCCCTAGGCAGCAGACATAGCACTTAACTCAAATGAAGTAAGACACAGTGGAAAAAGGAGTCCCTATTCGTTTCTATGCGGGCGCATGTGCGTTTCTGTGCGCGTCTTTCGACTGCGAATGATCCACGTCACGTTTGTCCCCGCCCCCCCGTCACTTCCCCTTTGTCCGCTCACCGTGCGTCCGCACATGGCCGGCATGCCACAAAGTCATCCTCTCCCCCCCCCCCTGACCTTTGAATAAAGACTCCCGACACACTGCGATGCGCTCTTGTTGTTCTTGTCATCATCTTACATCGGACTGGTTTTTGGTCGTGGGGGGGGGGGGGGGGGGGGGGGGTGTTGGTCGGGGGGGGGGGGGGGGGGGGAGGTTGTCGTTCGACCCGGCGCCCCCCGCCAATCCAAAAATCGCACGAATCGGGAGCAACGGTCAATCCGTCCCAGCAGACCTCTGGGGCGCACCCCGGACCACCAGCAACCTTCGCCCCGCCCCCCGGAAACCAGCTTAAATAATCCCGTTTCGTCCCAAGCCAGTGCAACGCCATCACACGCGCCCGAGTTCGACCTCGACCCCCCCCCCCCTTCCCCTGACATCTGAGTTTAGAGTTAACGCAGGCCACGAAACCCTTTTGACATTTAAGACGAAATTACTTTGCGACGGCATACGAATGTGCCCACGTAGCATTGAACGTTCCGTTTTCTTCAGGCACCTTTCTTTTCTGAGAATTCACCGCAGTTGGCCTGATGACCTGGGGGGGAGGGGGGCGTTTCCTTTAGATTTAGAATCAGATTCGATTTTACAAGATCACCACCATTTATCAGATTTCTAACTGAACGAACTCAAATAAAATACCTTTGAGTGAGACACTCATTCATTTTTTTCAAGGCCACAGGGGGCCGCCGCCTTCTGCCGACCCCCCCCCCCCCCCCCCGACTCGGACCACGCCCCCCTCCCCCCGACTCGGACCACGCTACTCCGCAAGAAATTCAAAAGCACGTCAAAGAAGTACTCACCCAAACCGGACAGCAGTCGGAGCCAGGGCGGGAGAGGGTTTCGGACTGGCCGAATGTCCACCAGCTGGAGCAATCGGGCCAGACCAGGTGAGGGGAATCTGTGTGACGACCAAACTCCTCCCACGGGGGAGAGAAAGGCCTCCCGGAGGGGGGGCTCGTCACAGATTCACTGTGTGTTGTTGTGTGAGTAAAAAAAAAACGAACAAAAAACAAAAAAACGTAATAACATATAGGCTTTAAGTGGTTCGTGTGACTATTGGCACCCTAATGGTTTTAGTATGCCGGCTTGATCTAAAATTAGAAACTGTAATCCTCTCTCTCTCCACCCAAACACTACACACACACGCACACACACACACAGACAGCTTGTCTGCGGTCAAGTCCTCGTGTTCTGGACATTTCATCCGGACGCTCTTCATTCGAGTCCTCCGCCCCTTCGAC
>JAFBJU010000580.1:124125-140982 GCA_016785305.1 Colistium nudipinnis
CGCGGTGGGGGGGGGGGGGGGGGGGGGGGGGAATACAGTTAACATTTTTAAATTAACAGACCCACCAGGCCACGGTCCTTTGACGTGTTTTTATTAATTTCACTTTGACATCAGTACAGAGACCACATACGTTTTTTTCTTCGGTTTTCCTTGCCTTTTTTTTTTATTTTTTTTTTGCATCCCCGCAACATCTTTCCCCAAAGCATCAAAAAAACAAACAAAAAAACAAAAAAAACAAAAACACCAACCCCAAAGTCAAATCTAATACAAAACAAAGCTGATGTTAGTGAACAAAATCTAGATACCAGCGAAAAGAGTCGGAAGCAAAAAAACAGGACCCCCCCCCCGAGACCGGAGAGGTCAAACACATGTTCCTGCCCTCACACTCGCGTTGCCCGACCAAAACCGAGAGGCGACGAACAGAAGAAGGGAGTGGAAGCGACGTGCTGTGAGGACGCGGGTTCAAATATGTGTTAGCCACATCATATATATATATATATATTACACTCTGAAAGAAACGAACCGACTGTGAATCGGAGTGGCGGTGGTGCATTTAGCCCGGGGTGGCGCACAAGCACACAGTAGGTAGCGCGGCCTTTTCCGAAAACGGAGGATCCACCCCTTGGGAGGTTCAGTGCATAAAAGGTAGCTGCTGGAACATTTCAGGTTCACTTCAAACCAAAGGACAAAGACATAACCGCCCCCCCTTGGTGTTATAAAGAAAAAAAAAGAAAAAAAAACCCAGCCCCCTCGCGGACGAGCCAAAAAAAAAAATGGAATCACAGCTATCCTTCTTCTTTTTTTTTTTTTAAATGCCGTTCCATCAAACTGCCCCTTTAAATAAACGCACCCAAAGGTTAAACACCGATGCATTCCAGTGGTCGAGGCCGAGTGTGCCGGTGAACAGGAGGACTACGCAACTTCTTCGCCTTCAAATAAACAAACGGGGTTTTGCGTCACCCTATATCGTCGCCCCTCCCCTCACACACACAGACACACACAGACACACACACACACACAGGCGCATCCGTCCATTGAAATACCAGCCAACCCCATCTGACGGCGGCTGGACGGAGAAACGGGTGAGTTTGTGTGTGTGTGTGGGGTGGGGGGGGGGAGGGGTATAACAACGTAGCATTCCAAAATAAAAACGTTGCATATTTCGGTTTTAACACCCATAGTCTGAATAAAGTCACCATGCATGGGTGGACGTAACCATTTGCCAATCGCCATCGTCCGGGGGGCGTCTCGCAAAGCGTGACGAGCCTTTTTTTTTTTTTTTTGGGTTTGTTCTTCTATTTCAAATTCGAGTTAAAAAAAACAAACAAAACAAACACCACTGAAACAACCCCCGAGTAATAATCGTATTCAAATAAAAGCGCCCACGGGGGGGGGCCTACGTCAGGGCCGTCGAAGGAGGAAAGAGGGGAAAAAAAAAAAAAAAAAAAGAACACTGTGACGACAACGACCACTCCGGAAAAACTGCTCCTATGTTCCCCCTGCTACACGCCTGATTTAAATACCCCCCCCCCCCCCGCCCCCCCCTCCTCCCCCCCGGTGTGTTACATCATCCCCTCGTCTCCATCTCTGAGCCCACCGCTGGGGTTTTCACAAGATCTGAAATGTGCACCATTTATTTTTATTTTTTTTACACCGCAATTTCTATTCATTTGCATTATATTAAGCGCTTTCATTCCCCCCCCCCCCACAGACGACGCTTCAGGGGCTGTGGAGGACTGAGTCATTTACTTCCTGCGAAAAACCCACAAGAATGAACGCAAATGTCAGTCATCGTCCACACAGGTGAAACCCCAGAAAGCGTCGGAAAGGATCCAGGGGCGGTGCGCCGACGCATCGGCGGGGCGGGGGGGGCGTATTCCGAGTCCCCTCGACCCACTCCGAATTGGTTTCGGATTCAGCGACGAAGCCCGGCGACACCCGCATCACCCACAAGGCTGCTCGAGCTGGCGCGGCGTCAAAGCAGCCATCCCAACTCATATCCGTAGTAGTAATAAGCAGTGGTAAGAATAACTCGTACATTTACAGGTGAAGGCGAGATTTCCACACTTTGTGACAAAGACAGGGGTTAGGGCTGCTGTGAGGGACCTTTCCTTTTGATATATATATATAAAAAAAAAAAAAAAAAGCGAGGCTACGGCGTTCCATACAGCAGAGAGCCGGGCGGTCGTCTTCGGGCGGATATGTACATACAGACAAACTGTTCCAAAAATTCATCCGATCACCACGGTGAACTAGACCAAATCATCGCGGCTGGCTCCGCGCACCGGACCCTTTTAATTCACCCCTGCGGGAGGGGGGGGCGGGGGCGGGGGCGGGTCTCGAAAACAAGAGCAACAGAAACACAGAGAAGCCCCCCCCCCCCCCCCCCCCCCAAAAAAACACAAGGACCCCCCCCCCCCCCCGGCCAAAAAAAACGTTCAGTGCATTGCAGAAACGTACATACAGAGGCGCCTGTAAAAGGGAATGGAGACAAAAATCAATTAACGGGCCAATCGAGAACGGCCGAGCCAATCAGCCGCCGCCCAAAAATGAATTCATATCTACCCATACAATCGGCGTAGAGCAAACAGTGCAGGATGAGAGTAACGATAGTCCCAAATGGTTTGTTTTATTTAGTTTTTTTTTTTTTTTTTTACCTTTCCGTTTTTTTTTTTTTTTCCGTTAATGTCTCAATCATCCATTGGCGTTTCTTGGGGGAAATATGCGGTACGAGTACAGACATTTGCTTCTTGGTGACAAACGGCCATAGATTTAGTCTAGTTCACTGGTTCACCCGACCCCGCCCCCATTGCCCTGTGGCACCCCCACAGACGGGCGGGGAGGCCCGCCGCGGCGGCGCTTGCGTCACTTCCTCGCGAGCGTCGCGCTTCCTGTCCGCACGGTTCTTCTCTCTAACGCTTGCAAGTTAAGCTGCACAGTAGTTTTACATTGAATATTGAGTAGCTCAGAGGTTCCCTACCTACCAAGGTTCAGTGTCGTAGGGTGGTGATGGGAGATGGAGCTGGGAGGGGCTGTTAGACTGGGGGGGGGGGGGGGGGCCTAATACATTTACAGGTGAAGGCGAGATTTCCACACTTTGTGACAAAGACAGGGGTTAGGGCTGCTGTGAGGGACCTTTCCTTTTGATATATATATATAAAAAAAAAAAAAAAAAGCGAGGCTACGGCGTTCCATACAGCAGAGAGCCGGGCGGTCGTCTTCGGGCGGATATGTACATACAGACAAACTGTTCCAAAAATTCATCCGATCACCACGGTGAACTAGACCAAATCATCGCGGCTGGCTCCGCGCACCGGACCCTTTTAATTCACCCCTGCGGGAGGGGGGGCGGGGGCGGGTCTCGAAAACAAGAGCAACAGAAACACAGAGACCCCCCCCCCCCCAAAAAAATAAACCCTGTAAAAGTTCAGTGCATTGCAGAAACGTACATACAGAGGCGCCTGTAAAAGGGAATGGAGACAAAAATCAATTAACGGGCCAATCGAGAACGGCCGAGCCAATCAGCCGCCGCCCAAAAATGAATTCATATCTACCCATACAATCGGCGTAGAGCAAACAGTGCAGGATGAGAGTAACGATAGTCCCAAATGGTTTGTTTTATTTCGTTTTTTTTTTTGTTTTGTTTTTTTTACATTTCCGTTTTTTTTTTTTCCGTTAATGTCTCAATCATCCATTGGCGTTTCTTGGGGGAAATATGCGGTACGAGTACAGACATTTGCTTCTTGGTGACAAACGGCCATAGATTTAGTCTAGTTCACTGGTTCACCCGACCCCGCCCCCATTGCCCTGTGGCACCCCCACAGACGGGCGGGGAGGCCCGCCGCGGCGGCGCTTGCGTCACTTCCTCGCGAGCGTCGTGCTTCCTGTCTGCACGGTTCTTCTCTCTAACGCTTGCAAGTTAAGCTGCACAGTAGTTTTACATTGAATATTGAGTAGCTCAGAGGTTCTCTACCTACCAAGGTTCAGTGTCGTAGGGTGGTGATGGGAGATGGAGCTGGGAGGGGCTGTTAGACTGGGGGGGGGGGGGGGGGCCTAAGGGGGGGGCTAGCGGGGGGGGGGACTGGGGCAGTTAAGAGGAGGGGGAAGGGGTTTGGATGGCGATGAAGATGAGGATGGTGGTGATGTGGAGGATTATGACGGCGGTGGGTAGCGGATCATTCGGTTTTGCTGCGCTTCAACGCCCCGGGGAGTTTCTCTTGCAACCTGGTGAAGAAAACAGAAAAAGAAAAAGAAAGAAAAAAAAAAAGGACAAAGAAAAACAGCAATGAGACACAACAAGCTGCCGGTCGGATCACAGACGCTGCAACCCCCCCCCCCCCCCCCCCACACCCCCCGGCGCTGAGAAGGGGCACTCACTTGGCCATTGTGGTGTTGACCTGGGTACGCGCCACGTCGATGTACTGATCAATCTGGGTCTGGAAGGTGACAGATCCACAGAGGAGATGGACATCGATTAAGTAAAAATAAAATTAAAAAAAATCAATAAATACGATTACCAATAGGCTCTTTTGTGCTTTTTGCTAACGAAATGGCCCTGCTGGTTTTGTCGACCTTTGACCCGGCCGCAGCGGTCTCGGGGGTCGACTCTCGTGCCAACTGGGAGGGCGCGGACGGGGGCCGAGCCTGGGAGGGGGGCTCAGGGTCTCACCTTGTTCTTCTCGTAGACCGGCGGCACGGCGAAGAGCAGGATGTCGGCTGGAGAAAACGGGGGGGGGGCGGGAAATGGTACAAATATTTCAAGCAGTTTCAGCCACTCTTGTTCACGTATTATAACGCCACGTGAATTGTTTTAAATCCTTTTTGTTGCATTTATGGCCATTGGAAAAAAAATAATAAAAAAAACAACAAAAAAAAAGACACATTTTTATTATGGAGGCTCATTTCGAAGGTTAATATAAATTCGCATCAACAGCCACCGACAGCAACTCATTACCCTTTCAAACAAGGGATTCCCGCGGGTGCTTACCCAGGATGAGAATGGTGATGCCGTTGAAAACGGCGCCCACGTAGGTGAACAGCCACATCACCACGGCCAGCTGGGGAGAGAGCGGCAAACAGAGAGGGGCGCGCCGGGTCAAATCGCTTCTCACACAACGCCCCCCGCAACCAAATATACACGGAGATTGGGAGTTTGAGAACCTGGCGCTATTGAATGATCGAAATCATGAATGACACAAGGGTGGACACAATTCGAGACACACGAATAACTGGACTTTGTAGACTTCCGCGTGCGTTTCAAGAAAGGCGGGGTGGAGGGTTGCACTTGTGCCACAAAAAAAGCAGGTTAGCGAGATTGTTTGGTTCTAAAGTACACAAAACCCATGAGGCCTCTTTCTGGCGACACCGATCCGATCGAGTGACTATTGCAGCACTCAAAATGAACGGAATGAAAAAATGAACAGGAGTGGCCCCAAGAGAGCAGCCCGTCGGGGCAGCTGAACTCGTTTTCCGTTGCAAGTCGACTCCATGGCGAACGCCAGGGTGACAGGCAGGGTGCCTCACCTTCAGGGAGTCCACGAGGTCCTCGACCAGAAACAGGCGGCTCATCTGCTTCAGGGCTCGGTTGATGTAGGTCAGACTGGCGTCCACGTGCTTGCGGAAGGTCTCCGGGGCGAGGCTGACATCCTTATCGATCAGCGACCTGCGGGAGGGCGGGAGGGAGGGAGGGAGCAGGAGAGGTGAGCGCAAAAAACGAAAAGGGGTGACAAGACAAGACCCCAACAAGACAACGCAGCACAATCTGTGGAGGTTTGTCGGTGCGGCCCCCGGATCGGGGCCAGCGGCTCGGCGATTTACATATGGTAGAGATAGATTGGATACGGAGTCCATTCAAGTGATTTCCAGGCAGGTCAGAAGGCTTCGGCTATTTGTTATCTGGCCCCGCGACATTCATTTTTTTGTCCTTGTGACCAAAGCCCGAAATTACAGAGACGCCTCATGCCTGACGCCTGGCCCGAGACCCCCAAAAAGCGAAGGGGCTTAATTATTGCTCCGGTCGGGGGGTCGACGACAAAGGAACTCCAGGGAAGAAAGACCCGGCGAACTAAACGGTTCCCTCGGGCCTCACTTGAAGGGGTGCCCGTCGCTGGACTTCTGCACGGCCTGGACCACGGACTTGTAGATGCGGAAGGTGATGGTGACGCAGAGCAGGGCCAGCAGCAGGTAGGACACCACGCTGATGACGCTGAAGGCGGCCAGCGACAGCAGCATCAGCATGGACAGGCCGAACACCGCGCCCGACTTCTTGGGGTCTCGCCAGTGGATCAGGTCCTTCACTGCGGGGGGGGGAGGGGAGGTGGTTAGAAGGGTGTCGGCTATACATCAACAAAACCTGTTACGGCTGTAACAACCGTGTTTACACCTGAAACCCGGAACAGAAGGTTAACTGGAGTCCACAACCAGTAGTAAGTAAATGAAAACGCTCGGCGGAGCGTGGCAGGCGTCCGTCTGACAGATTAGGCATCCACCAAGCATGCGGAAGGTTTGGAATTTACATTTATGGAAAACCGAAAGAGGGGCAGGCAGGTCTTTGAACATTTTAACGTTGACCTTGGAGGGAAAAAAAGAAAAAAAGTTGGCCAAAGCTAGGCGGACCGCGCCGCAGCGCTGGCCCGGTAAGCCAGGAATACGCGCCGCGCATCTCCCAGGGGTGTCGCCCAGGATATCAAGGCCGCCGCCGCCGCCGCCCGTGTCATGCATCGCGCGCAGGCGCGCGCCCGGCGAGGAGTCCCCGCATGCAGAAGTAATAGCCTCCGTGCCAGGCCGGTTACGCAACGCCGCCCCTTCCCCGCCGTGTCGGGAAAACGGGGCAGTTTAAAAAAAGCCCTGCGAAAAAGTGGCAGAGAGGCCACGTGGGCCGATGCCCCCCGGGGAGGAGGCGCCGCGGTTTAATTGGAGCACGCGTTATATAGGGCCCACACACACACACACCATAGAGAGAGAGGAAAAAAAAAAAGAAGGTAAAACTCTTCACTTCAATCTATTCCACAGTTTTACATGATTAATCCTATCATAAAGTTGCAGTATTTTTTGGGTCGTACTCCCGGAACATGTTCATGTAAAAAAACAAAAAAACAAATGTTTGTCCATTTAAATGGCGGACGAGAGGGGGGAGTGCTGGCCGTTTCTTCTCGGGCCTGTGATTGTGTGTGCGCGTGCGGGTAGCTTTCGGAGCAGCAGGTCAGAGCCAAGGCGAGGGAAATAAAGGGAGGGCGGGGGGCCTGCGGGGGCCTGCGGCTAAGCATGCTGGGAGGACGCGCAAAACCACTGCGGCGGGGGATCGAACTTTGTGTCGAGATCCGACGCTGTGCAAGTCGGCCGGACCAGGAAACGCTGCCACAATCCTCGGAAGATTGTTTGAAGTCACGGCCCTGCACGCCGCGCGGTTCACTTGACCCCCCCCCGCGCGCGCGAGTCGAGCGCCAAGCACAGACAGGCTCATCTTCACACGGAGGATTAACACCAATCGGAACACGAATGGCCGGCCTGAATTGAACAAATCTTCCGGGGGGGGTGGGGCGCACACCTAGATGAGCGCCCCACCCCCGCCTGATGACCTGCGGCGGAGCTGCACTGCAGCAAGGCATTTAAATAGAGCAAGCTCGCGGCCGCAGGGGGGGGGGGGGGCGCACGGAACACAACGCAACAAAACGGAGTTTTTCCCTTCGCCGCGGCCACAATACTCAGAAGATTGTTTGAAGTCACGGCCCTGCACGCCGCGCGGTTCACTTGACACCCCCCAACAACAGAATACCTATTACATAAAAACAAATCGGGCTCCTGGCATAAACTCACAAGACGCACGAAAAAGCGCAAGACGGCACAGGGCCCCCCCCCCCCCGCGCGAGTCGAGCGCCAAGCACAGACAGGCTCAGGCTCATCTTCACACGGAGGATTAACACCAATCGGAACACAAATGGCCGGCGTGAATTAAACAAATCTTCCGGGGGGGGGGGGGGGGGGGCGCACACCTAGATGAGCGCCCCACCCCCGCCTGATGACCTGCGGCGGAGCTGCACTGCAGCGAGGCATTTAAATAGAGCAAGCTCGCGGCCGCGGGGGAGGGGGGGGGCGCACGGAACACAACGCAACAAAACGGAGTTTTTCCCTTCGCCTCGTCCCTCGCCGGGCCAATAATTGCCAACAGAATACAGCACCGCTTTAAGGCGATGGCGGCGCCGGCTGATGTCTCGCCACGCCGAGCGACTGCGTGCCGGAACCGCCGGCGCTCGCCGGCTTTGCCAAGTCAAAGTGAAGGGTGTTCGACACGGACCCAGGCGTGCCACTGAATGCGTCGGGATCACTGTCCACACACCAACCACTGGGCATTTGCGCGCGAGCGTGTGTGTGTGTGTGTGTCTGTGTGTGTGTGTGTGGAATGTTTGCAGAAAAGGGAGGGGACTGCAGAACTGGTCGCTTTAACTCCTGATACGGAGCACCGTTCATACAGCGAAGACATTTTTTTTGGTGCCCTAAATTTTTTTTTCATTGAACCTAAAACAGAAGCTTCATTCCTTTCCCCGCGGCCAGCAGTTAAATTTGCCTTATTCTTTTTTTCTCGGCATGTCATGTTCAACGTCTGAAATGTGGCCAAGAAACGAGGCTGGTGTGCGGTACAATGGGGTCAGTGACTATGTCGCGGTTGTTGTTTTTTTTAAATCTCTCTCAACTCAACATCGACCAATTGTTCACTTGAAACTTAGAAGATACTTGAAAAAAAAAATCTATAAGTGCAAACCTGCGTGCAAGTCATTGTTAAAATTGCATCAGATCATAAATAGCTGTATGTGGGGGAGGGGGGGGGGGGAGAAGAGCCAAGTGTTAAAAATACTTTTGGTTCATTATGAAACCGTAGCAGGTCACGGGGAGGGGGGGGGGGGTCCCAGCCGGAGTAGTTGGTCATGGAATGTGGCACACAGGACACATAGGCTCACACCGCCAGAAGAATGAGGACACGTGCATTCCCGGGGTCACCTCTGCGCGCGGTGAAGCGAGCGCATTTTCAAAAGACGAGGGCACAACAGCAATGAATCCATCCGACGTCGCTCAAAGAGGAATACCCGGAAGAGCTGGCCAGGAGAGCGCGCCCTCGCAAGCTCGAGCGTACTCCTATTTCTTCTGCAATTCATTGTGCGTCGGCCCTGAACCGCGCCGTCATCACGTCACCACCGTGGAAAGTCGCACAAAGGCAGAAACCCGACACACGGGGGTATCGACTGTACTGCGTGACTTCCAAGGCCCTCGCAAGCCAACACTTGGCCACCATATTTTTAAACCCCATCCCCCCTCCCCCACCCACCCTGGCCATGTGGCCACGTGCCGCCTTGGCCACACGACACTGCTTCGGCAAACATGACCTCCGCGGCAAGTGCGATCTCCGCAGCTTTGCTGCGCTGTCCAATGAACCTCCTCGGCGCTCAAACCGCACCTTTGCGCAGCACTCGCCGACGCTGTGCCAAGGTCGGGCGGCAAGCGGCGAATTCGTCACGCTGACGCGTAGTCGATGATGAACACGGGGATGTGTGGATTTACTCTGTCCGACCGTTCCAAGGCGGAACATGCGGCACCACGCCAAGTTCGCGGAACAGAATCGGGACTACCGTGGCCAGCTGGCGTTGCTTTGGCTGTCCGACAGCTGACCGACTGGCCGGTCAGCGGCCGCCTCATTTATAATCCTAATCACCGTAGTAACCTTTTCACGGAATTATTCCGTCAAGGAGTTTCCTCTTAGTGTTTGACGTTTGGATTTTTTTATTTTTTTTTGGGGATCCCAATTTGACTCAAGAGTGTTGGATCCTTGCTTTGGCTGGATTTTGTTTTAGCCAAAACAGAGCACAGCTCCGAAAAAAAAAAGGGGACAGGCCACACTTTACGGTCCCCAAGTACATGCTCCAAAAATGTGCAATCTTTCATAATTTTGCCCCTTTGTCCGAGCATCTATCTGCCTATCTGTCCGCGATGCACGGGAAACGGAACGACATTTTGTAAGAGAGCAGGCAGCTACGAGGCAGAGGTGAGAAAACTGGGTTTCCGTTGAGGCCACCACATGCGCTTAGAAGGCCTACTGCCCTAAAGGAAGGGGCGTTACCTGATAAGTGGGTTAGTATCGCTGTCAAGACATGCTCAGCAAGATGGTAGGCTTCAGCCACCCATTCATCAATGGCTTCCACCTCTTTGGAGTACATGCTGTCGGGTTCACGGCCACTGCGGGGAGACGAAGGGGTGCTCACGGACGTCATAGACGACTGATCGATCGACGTGGCACTGGTGTTCGCTTGGTTCTGGGCCGGGGTCTCAAACCGGAGAGTCGCGCGCTCGTCCTCCTCTGGGCTGCCGCCCAGCTCTTGCAGAGCGCTAATCGTCTGCTGCTCTTGCTCAAGGTCCACCGCGGTGGCCGGAGGGGACGGGGGGCCGGGCCGGCCGGTTTCGGGCGACGTGGGTTCAGTGGGAACCGCCCGGTGCTGGCGGTCGGGTTCCTCGTCCTGCTTTGACTTCAGGCACTCTCGCATGAAATCCACAAAGCTATCTGTGGGCTCCAAAACTGCCCAGCCAGGCTCAGCAACATCTGGGTTCGTTGTGACATCAGGTGTAATGACACCGCGTTTGGTGTCCTGCAGAATCCTTGCATCAATATCGTGTGCTGGGGAGGAGTTTCTATTCGCAGTGTTATCTGAAACCAAGTCGCTGGCCCTCGGCTCCTTGAACTCTTGCGCGCCGGCGCGGCTACGGGTCTCCTGGTCTCCCAGGGACGAGAGGCTGTCCACATTTGGACGCTCGTGACCGGCCTCCGGAACAGCGGCGCTCGAATCCACAGTTTCGATGTGGATTTCGGAGGAATCCGAAAGAAAACGCTCATCCAGCGGAGAGGGTGCCTCGTCATCATAGTCGAACGACTGTCGGTCATATATTTCGTCCTGAACGAAGCCGGTTTTAGAAAGGGGAACTGTCTCCACGAAACTCTCACTTACAGCCGTGCCACTTTTTGACTGGGTGTAAGGAGCCGGCCCCTTGGACGCAAGCTCAGCCCGGCAAGATTTGACCAGCATATCTTGTGCTTCGTCTGACCATTCGTCGTCATTGTCTGGGAAGCCAACGTCTTCGCTCGGGACTATGCAAGTCAACGGTTCATAATTGGCTGCACTGGGCGCCATTTCCGATTTCCTGGGTTGCCCTTGAGAAAGGTCAGTGGCCAGCTCTTCTGACAAAGTTGGAATGGGCGGGGCCGCCGGCTCAGATGCGGATTCCTGCTGGCGGCATGTTTCCGGTAAAGCTTCGAGTACCTTGTGTTTGGGAGTGTATTCCCCCTCGGAGTCCACGGGTGAGGACGGAGGAGAGTAGCCTTCCATGAATTCAGTTTCTAAGGGCCGTGTATTGGGCCGTTCGTTGTCACTGTCCTCCGGTTCTGGGGTTTGGGGAGCCTCTCTGCCCGTGTCTTTTCCAACTTCATCCTCGTCTTCCTCCGCCTCAAACTCCATTTCCATCTCTTCGTCACTGTAATTGGGCTCATCCGTTTCGATGACGTTGATGGTTGGAACCTGCATTAGCTTCCTCTCCGACTTGGGCGGGGGTGCCTCTTTTTCCTCAGTGCGAAGATCAGGGGACGCGGCGGTGAGGGCGGCGGCGGCGGCGGGATCATTTGAAAATGCCGCATCAGGTGGCGCCGGGGGAACGGACGCAAGAACAATCACGGCATCTTCAATGACGGTGTCGTCCGACTCGCCGGAGCTGTCCGCCTCACTGGCCTCCGGCTGCTCACAGTCTCCGGTCCAAGGGGTCGCCTTGTCCTCCGAAACGTTCGGTTTCGCATTCAAGTCAACTGGCGGAGATGCAACGGGAGAGGCGGCTCCCAGACCTGTAGAACGCGCAGCTGAAGCTGGAACCCCGTGATCAGGATTGGCTCCACCGGCGGCGTTTTCCTGGCGATCCCAAACGTAGGCGGTGGGCAAAAAACTCAGGTCAAACTCTGACTCCTCCTCGACACTCGGCTGCTTCTCTGAACCACCGAGGCCGTCCTTAAGTTCGGACGTTTTGATCGGAGAATCCATGAACGCATCGGGGACACCGGCGAAGGCAGAAGGGACATCGGGCGCGAGTATGTCAGACTTCTTCGCCTCCTTTGATGGATCTGAAGTCAACATACCTCCGATTAAATCTACGGCGTCAAAGTCTGGCACAGGAGGTAAATGGGCCTTCATCCACTTTTCCGTTTCTTCAAATTCGTTCACTTGCCTGAAATCTCCCAGGACTTCAAAGGGGGACTCCGGTGACTCCAGATCGGCAGAGCCGCCTTTTTTCGGGGCGGCTGGCGCGGTTCTCTCCGCGGGATATTTGGGATTCTCGGTGGGAGGCTTTTCCTGGTGGCGATCTCTGAAGTGGGAGAAACCGCCGTCACTCCTAAAATCCGGTTCCTTCTTTTTGGCAGCGAGAGCTTCCAGCGCCTTTATTCGCTCTGAAACTGGCGACGTCTTTATGGGCGAATCTGGCGGCCCATCCGGCGGCCCTGCTTCGCTCTCATAATGGCCAGGTGCGAAGGAGCCGGGTTGCGAGGGGAAGCGCAGGGAGGTCGCCACGCCTTCACAGGGCTTTTCGGAGCCCAGGACAACTCTTTTGTCTGCGTCGCCGTGCACGGAGAACGGCGGCGAGGGGGGAAAAAGGAGGGGTCATACACATCACAAACAACTCCCATGCACTTCTATTCATCGGCGAGGCCTTAATGATTCAGCCCAAGCGGTCATGCATCGCATCGTGAAAATGTAAGGCAGATTCATGGCGCAGATGGCACCTTCACTCTTCGCATGCCGATTCAAATGATTCCGCGGCGTTTCCACCAAGCAGCACAAAAATATGGCAACTGAAATTACTGTAATGGTCAAATGAAGCCGCAAAAAAAAAAAGGAAAGGAAATAAAAGTCGCCACGTGGCCACGGTGACCGAACATCCTTCTTCAACCTGTATAGCCAGCACATATAAACTGGCTTTCAGTTGCAGGCTTGAGAGCCAGACAAATCATTCTCCTAGTTGTAGGCGTTCTAAACTTTGGCGTCATTATTTCTGGTCAGGTGGCAAGGTGTTTTTTTTTGTCTTTTCCCCAGACTCCAGAGTGAAGTGTGGCTTGAAAAAAAGCGTCGATTAGAAATGAGACTAAATGACGTCAAATAGTTCACAATTCAAATGTGTTGACCCAGAGAAATTGTATTCTTAATTTATTTAACGTTCCCCTGGCATCTACTACAGACACTGGCCCTTTTTATAGAGAAATTCCCGGACGAGGGCAGTTAACAATATTTATTCAAAGTGACCCTTAGGCCAGACCTTCCGATAACAAGTCTGTACCTCGGAAATGTATTTATTTATTATTCATAACTAAATATATATGAATAATGAAAAGAAATATTGAGGGTTCCCCGCAAGAGTTGCATTCACAGTGACGGTCAATTACTACAACTACAGCGTTAAGAGCCGATTAACATCGGGGGGGGGGGGGGGGACAGGGGGTCACTCTGATGGCCGCGTGACCCCTTTCCGTCCTGGACATGACAAATCACGCCGGCATCGACGAATGTCCCGTGCCATTTTCGACAGCCGTCATCACGCATCTACATGCGCCGCTCTCCATCCTGGAAGAGGGATGCCTCACTTGTGTACTTGGCTGTCCCCCCCCCCCTTTGTGTGTCTGGGGCTAGACGAACAAAATGTCAACTTCCCCCTGTCCGACCACGGAAGATTAACTAAAAACTATTTCGGGATGGATCACTTTGTCCAGATGATTTATCTAGATCTGGATGCTTATTGTTGCAAGTGGACCTTGCAATGTTGTTTTCGGCACGATCCCATGACCCACCCCTCTGCCTGCCCCGTGTGTTCTGACTGGTTCACTAAAATGTCAACTTCCCCCTGTCCGACCACGGTAGATTAACTAAAAACTATTTCGGGATGGATCACTTTGTCCAGATGATTTATCTAGATCTGGATGCTTATTGTTGCAAGTGGACCTTGCAATGTTGTTTTCGGCACGATCCCATGACCCACCCCTCTGCCTGCCCCGTGTGTTCTGACTGGTTCACTTTATCTTGGACGGCACTGCCGCCTCCTCCTCCGTGCCGTGCCACAGTACAATGCCTTGTTCAAACTAGGCCACATGAATGGGTGTCCCACTTTGCCAAGAGCGTCGTAGTGCCGTGGCTCCGTACTTGTAAACAAATGACAAAATGGCAACTGTTTTGAGAACTCAAGTTTCACCGAAAACCAGGGTCCCTTGGTATGCACCTAGACCACCTCCAACGGACGTAGAATTCTCCAGAGTTTTTCCATTTTCGTTTGGTGACGCGACCGTCAGCGACTTTACTTGGTACGAGGACATTGGTGATGTCATATCAATTCGGGTCCCCGTTGCATTTAATATATACTGTTTAATACATAATATAACATAATGTATGCCAAGTAAGACGTATTCAATGACAAGTGGAGAAGACGGTGCGAGTTTTCCGTACACCGGGTCATGTTGTGCCATTCCTTATTTAGAGTGAGAAGGTTGGACGCTTATGTCATACAAGTGCGGTGGTAATGTGTGTGGCTCCTCTCATCGTCTACTCTATCCGGCTTTTACTATGTACACCCCTGTTCCATTATTGGCTGCTACGCGTTCACTGAAGTACAGATTTCTGCCGATGATGAAAAATTAAAGTAAACGCAGCTCAAAAAAAATAAATAAAAAAAATCTGAAAATAAGGAAGCGAAATCGATGAAAGGAAACCTTATTGTAACGCTCAAAGCAAGGATGTCAGACATGCACAATGCCTTAATAAAAAAGAAGAAGCTATAAGCAGATAGTGGGGTGGAGGCCCGAGTGAGCAGCCAAAGGAAATGGCAGTGGGTGGAGGATGGTGGCTGGGGGGGAAGGGAGGGGGGGGGGGGGCTTAGATAATAGGGCAGCAGGAAGGTAGGACCACCCCCGAGGGAGATTGAGCCGATCCATTTTTAGGGTTTCTGCTCAATCGTGCGCGCGGCACAGCGTGAACTTGAACTTCTCCGCTTTCTTAAAATAAGGCGGCAATCTTGGGATTATCTCGAAGCTGCGGCGGGGGCCCGCTGACCCAAATAATGCCCGTGAGCCGGCGGTGCCGGGGCGAAGTGGAATCGGATTGCCAACAGCTGCAGAGGCGACGTTTTTCACGGGGCGAATTCCCGGCGTCGGCTGAGCGCTCGGGGCCCGGGCCCCGAGTAGGCCGCGGCAACTTTTGGGAGACGCACCATTCCAAAACGGACAAAGTGCGCAAATATCCGCGGGGGGGAGGCCGCCCCCGCTTTTGGCGCTCCCGCTGCTCGGGCCGTGACGACGCACAAAGGTAGTTTCTCGCGGCCCTCAACGGTGAACTGGAGGTGGCTCGAGTTGCAGCAGGGCGGGTGGGGGCGAATTACAAGCACCATATGTCGTTGAGAACAGGAGTTATGCCGCCCGGCTAACGAACAATTAGTCCTATGTTAGAGGGTCGGCCGCGTTGGAAACAGATGGGAGGAGCATGAGCAGTCACGTCGGAGGAGGGGGCACGCAAGGGCTGGTCGGGCGCAGGGAAGGGGGCTGCAACTACGGGCGCGAGTACATTGTGCGGCCCATTCCTATATATATATATATATATATACATATTATTTGTTTCTTGACCGTTACAAGCAGGAGGGGGGCGCTAGAGAGCGGCATGGAGTAGAGCATAGCGGCAGGCCAGCGGGGGAGTAAGAGGACAGAGGGGAGAGAGCGGGGGGCGAGCAGCGTAAGAGAACCGTACACTTGCCTTGAGGAGACTGAATGAGAGATACAGGCGAGGAGGAAAGAAAGGAATCTGGAAAAATGAAAAAGGACAGAAGAATGGTCATCCCAGGAGCGTTAAGAGCGTACGCCTCCCGGCGGCGAGCCCATCCAAGGAGGTGGGGTTAGCCTATCCGGCCTTGACCGCTCTGTGTTCAACGCTGCGGACCACCGCAGCCCGAAATAGAGGTGCCCCATGCATTTAGTCGCTACATCAACTTTAAACACATGCACTTATCTTTGCTACGCAGGCAAGACCAGGACAATTCACCGAAGGGACAGACAAAAGCATTTCTCACCGCTTACGGCCTATTTCCCCCTATGGCCAGCAGTGCGCGGACACACCTGCGCACGTACGCCATCCGCGGCGCGGGTGAGGCCTCTGGGTTACAGCTGAAGGAAATCCATAGCGCCATAGAGCATTTTTAATTTTTTTAAACTGTCTGCGCACACCGGCGCTTGAAACACGACGCGCCCCTCCCAACACAGCCCCGCCCCCCCCTCGCAACACAAACGCCCGAGCGCACACCCGAGACGCGCGGGATGCGTTTACTCGGCGGGGCGCGGCCTCGCCGGACGGCGGCTCGCGACTGGAGCGCCTACAGGCCGAGCAGGTCGGAGTTGCCGCGTCCTTGCAGCGCAACATTCCTGCTCTCAGTTTCGCACCGCTGACGATCTCGCGACGCACCACACCTTACCCTTTTTAGCCATTAAGCGAGGTTTAAGCCTGAGGTGTCTCCACGGGCATTTTGGTGGGGCAGGTTTAAGTTTGACTCACACTCCAAAAAAAAAAAAAAAACGTCAAACAGTACAAGTGGATAATTCACATCCCGTAGAAATGTCACAATTGAAAACATGCGGACCTGTGGGTTGGCATAAAAAAAAAAAAAAAAAAAAATTTCTGAAATATATATGATGCGGTAAGGATTTCTGAAATATATATGATGCGGTAGAATTTCAGATCGACTATGTGAACATGCGCATTATTATTATTATTATTATTATTATTATTATTATTATTATTATTATTATTATTA
>JAFBJU010000580.1:150470-174835 GCA_016785305.1 Colistium nudipinnis
CCAAACCCCCCCCCCCCCCCCCCCCCCCGAATGCTGCGCGCGGGTCGCGGCGGCCCGGCGGTTCACGCACCGTTTGGGATCCGACAGGTCGATGTTGGTACCGAATTTGATGATCTTCCCCACGGGCTTCTGCTCACCGCTGAGGGGTGGAAACGGGGAGAAAAAAAACGGCGCGTTACTTCAGGGGACAAAGCGCCGGCGGGTACATTCCGCATTGGCCAGCGTTTGCAAAGTGCCCCCGACCTGCCGGTTTCTTTGGGGGCGTCTTTGACGGGAGTATCGGGACAGCTGGGCGGCTTCTTTTCCTTCTCCTTCTCCTTCTCCTCCTCCTCCTCCTCCTCCTCATCCTCCTCCTCACTACCTTTCTCCTCCTGGAGACACGGGCCACATCAGGTGCGTCAGCACAGGGCGTAGACATATTAAAGCGTTACACTGTGGAGTTCTCATTGAGATGCAGCGCACCTGCAGACTCTCCTGGAAGCTGGAGGCCTGGTACTGGGCGTACTTGGCGATGGTGGTGTGGGAGCGGCTGCTCTCGCACGGCCACGTCTGGCCCGTGCCGCTGGGGTCCCAGTTCTCGTCGGCGGGCTGCTGCACCTGAGTCCTCACCTCCACCGCCTGCTCCGCGTTGGCCTCCACCAGGGACTTGGTCGAAAACAGGCCCAGGTCTGAACGATTGGAAAAAAAAAAAAAAAAAAAAACGTGAGATAAGGGACACGCCTCTTGTTAACAATTGATTATTATGGTACCGCGGGGAAAAAAATGGCGACGCGTTAATAGCGGCCCGGTGAGTTTGTGGGGATTGTGTCCTTTCGTTCGGCGCCGTCCGTGATGGCCGGTGCTGCGTGGCTGGCGAACAATCGGCGACACCCTTCTTTTCCAGATGCGTCGTGGGAGATTAGGAGTCCACAATAAAGCGTATAATAACACTCATTCAAAATGGAGACATTCCCCCAAAAAAGGCACACGCGCCGTGAGGTGCGGAAGTGAATGCTTTTGGACCACTGGCTCACCGTGCCAGCGCGTTTCGTTCGCGCTCACTTACTCAGTCGCAGAGATCCAGCCAGGCCCCGGATCACGGTGACGGGATTCTTGGGGTCCGTACAGAACTGCAGCAGCACCGGGGAGAAGGCGTCCCTCTTGCTCTCCAACTGCAGACGCGAGAGAGCAAAAATGCCGTCAGCGCGGTCACACAAAACCGGGCGCTCGCTGCGCCACGTACCGTGGATCGCCACCGTGGGGGGGGGGCGCACACGTGCCCTGGGAAAGGGAGCCAACTATTTGGTTCCTGAGGACCCATGCCCTTGGCTTGTACATTTCTCCCCCCCCCCCCCCCCCCCCCCCCCCCCCCCCATACACTAGACACATTTTCCATATGCCTCGCATCCAACGAGCTGAGGCGAGCTTAGAGGAGACAAGTGGTTGCGCTCACGTAGATGCTGGGCGTAGGGGGGTTGAGTTTTTCCCGAGGAATGGGCACGTCCGGGGCCACGGCGGGCTTGACGGAGAAGGCCGGCAGCAGGAAAGACTCCTTGAACTTTCCCTTAACTCGGGTGCCCCTGGGCGGAGGGGGGAGAGAGAGAGGGCGGAAAAAAACGCATGAACGGACGGAAGCACGGGCAGATCAACGGGCCCCCGGGCTCTGAGGGGCCGCGCGACTCGAATACCGAGGATCCAAATCAATTAAGCTATATCGGACGACAAAGACACTTACTTGCAAGACCGAATGATCTCGGCCGCGCTGTTCTTGATGCTGATTTCTTCCAGCGGGATTCTCTTCTCCTCCACCTCGGAGGCGATGAACGTCTCCCGGTCGCCACTCTCCACCTTGATCAGGCGGATCTTCAGCTCCTTGGGCGGCCCGTCGGACAGCGCCTTCAGCTTCAGGAAGTCCGTGGGGCCGAGGGGCGGCGCGGGCTCCCCGCCCGCTCGGTGCTCGGGCGACCTCTCCCCGCCGCCGCGGGGGGCCCACTCCTCGCTGGCGCCGCTGGCCCCCGCCGCCTCCTTGCGTTTCTTTTTCTCCGCGTCGTGGTGGCCCCGATTGTTCTCCGACCCCTCTTTGCTCTGGAGGTTGAGGTCGCCGAGGATCCGGCGGTCCACCTTCTCCTTGTGGCCCTTGCCCTCCTTGTGCCGCTTGTGGCCGGAGCTGGAATGGGTGGAAGACGAGGACGAGGAAAAGGCCGTCTCCTCTCTCTTGTCTCTGTGCTTCTTCTTCTCTTTTCGGTCCTCGTGTTTTCGGCTGCCACTGTGGCCGTGGCCGTGCTTCCTCTTCTTCTCCTTCTCCCTGTCGCCGTCTCTGTCTTTGTCCCTGTGTTCCTTGACCCTCTCGGGTCTGTGGCTCTCCTCCAGTCTGCTGTGGCTGTCGGATTTGTGGGGGATCTGCGACTGTTGACTCAGCATGACCTCGCAGCACTCGCCCAGCTCGGCCAGAGAAGACTCCGAGATGGTGGTCAGCCGTCGCTCCTCCTTGACCACTCGGACAGGCTCCATGGCAGGAGCACTCTCCTTTTTGACAGAGGCGGTGATTCCCTCCGTCGTTCCTCCATCGTCCCTCCAGGGCTCAGCGTCCTCCATTTTCAGCTTCTTGTCCTCCGGCCGAGGAGGAGCAGCGCCAGACTTGAGAGCTGGAGGCGCTGGACTGAAGGGTGGGTTGGCGGAATCCGATGTCGGAGAGCCACTTTGCTGCTGGCGGCAGATGTCGGGTCCGAGAGACAGCGAAGACGAATATTTGACTCCGAGCAGCGCGGATGGAGGGGGTCGCCCAAAGGGCCCCCCCCGGTAGGCGTACTTCTGGCTCTCGAGGACCGTGGCCAAGGATTTGAACATGCTGTTTACGCCCGTCTGGTGGAGGTGAGGTCTTTGGGGTGGCGGGGAGCACGACGGGGTCTCGGAATCGTCTTCGTCCTCGTCCTCGTCCGCCTCGCTTTTCGCCTGCTCGGGGAGGCCATAGAGTTTGGCCAGGTCACTGTGGCGGTAGTTGGTGTTGCCGACTCCCAAGCCCGTGTCCCTCAACTGCTTCGGGACATGGGCAGGTGGTTTGGCGTACTCCTCGTCCTCCTCGTTGAGGGACGACGTCCGACTGCACGGGGAGGCCAGCGAGCCCTGGCGGCTGAGCACGGGTGGACTGGCGTTGGATCCAAAGTCCTCCCGGTTGGGCTGATGCTTCGTCGCTGGAACGAGATCCGGGGCACACAGGTAGCTCTTGATGGCCGGGACTCTGGGGGAAAAGTTGTCGAGGAGGCCGCCGGTGCGCGCCTTGTCGCTGTTGTACATCTCCTCTTCCTTTTTGATGGACTCGTCCAGCATGGCCATGATGTTCGCCAGGCCATCTGGGAGCAGCGTGGACAGCTCGGACGGCTCCTCCTCAAACTGAGCGCTGTCCGAGTCGCGGCCGCCGTCGCCGCCGGCGTTTCCCCTCGCCTGCTGCTTGCCGAGACTCCTCCCCGCGGCGCTGGAGGACAGCGGTGGCAGCGGGGGGTTGTCCCTGGGAAAGGCCTGATAGAGTTTGGGGGGCTCTCGGAGTGCCATGGTGGGGAGAGAGTGATGGCGGCTCTCTCTCTCCCTGGTAGACTCTTTGGATTGGTGGGGCGCGGCTTGCATCGCCGGCGGCTTGTTGGGGTACGCGGGCTGGTTCATTCCTGAGGTATTGTGTGTTGATGAGGGACCGAAGGCCGCTCCGCCGCCGTTGCTCCACATCTCGCGCTGCCTCTGCTTCTCGCGAGCGTACTCGGTCTGAGGCGTGAGAGGAGGTGGTCGCAGCCTTTCTAAAGGGGTGGCGGCGGCGGCGGCGGCGGGCGCCTGGCCCGGCGGGCAGGGCAGGAGGCCGCCGCGGCTTAGCCAGGGGTAAGCGGGGGAGGCCTGGGAGCCGGGCGGCGGAGGACCCGAGGCGAGGGCGGCGACAGACAGGCGGGGAGGGAGGGGCGTCGGGGAGGGGCTGCCGCAGAGCAGTCTCTCCAGGTTCTCAATCGCAGTCTGCTCTTTGCCCTTCGCCCTGCGCGCTTCCTCCTCCCGTTTCTGCTCCATCCGCCTTTTCTCCTCCCTTTCCCTCTCCAGTCTTTTCCTTTCTTCCTCCTGCTTCTCCAGTTCCCTCTTCTTTCTCTCCTGCTCCTGCCTCTCCGCCTCTCGCCGCTCCCGCTCTCTCCTCTTCTTCTCCCGCTCCTTCTTCTCCCACTCCTTCTTCTCCCACTCTCTCTTTTTCCTCTCCTCCTCCTGCCTCTCCGTCTCTCTTCTCTGCCTCTCGTCTTCTTGCCTCTTTTTTCTCTCTTGCTCCTGCCGCTCCCATTCTCTCCTTCTCCTCTCCTCCTCCTGCCTCTGGAGTTCTCTCTTCTTCCGCTCCTCCTCCTGCTTTTGCCTCATCTCCCATTCTTTCTTCCGCCTCTCCTCTTCTCTGGCTTTTCGCTCCTGCTCCTCTCTTTCTCGCTTCCTCCTTTCCTCAGCTTGCATGTGTCCCTCTAGCTCAGCATCGAGCTTGTCCAGAGCCTCCTCGATGGATTGGGAGACGGGGGGCGGATGTCTCTGGGACTGAGGGTACGTCTGTGTTGAGGCAGAGTCTGGTTGATGGCCCAGTCTGGAGGCGAGGGAGGGATTGGGGGGCTGAGGGGCGGAGTTTACAGTAGAGCGAGGGGCTGGGTAGAATGTAGCAGGGCAAGGAAGTGAAACTCTGCTTGTAATCACACTGTCCCCTGCCCTGTGGTGCCCTGAGGAGAACATCGGAGATGAAGAAAAGGCAGGAGGCTGCTCCTGTTCAGACTGAGGGTAATAGGACTTCCCCTTCATGTGATGAGACTTGGCGTGGCCCTGTTGTGGTCTCGGAAGCCCCCGCTGGAGAGGCTGGCTGGCGGCGGGGGCCTGTCCCCTTCCCTGAGCACCTGGTTGCAGCAGAGCGTCCAGCTGAGAGGCGGCGCTAATGCCGGCACCGGTGGACGCTTGGGGCAAGTGCTCCCGCGCCCTCCGCCAGCAGCCGGCGGGGGGCGAGGCGGTCGTCGCCGCCGCCGCCGCGTCACCGGAGCGCCCGCCGTTGCCAAAGCCGTGGATGGCGCCGGAGGCCTGGGACATGGGGACATTGGGGGTGATGACGGGTGTGCGGGTGGAGCCCGACGGGGGCAGAGGAGGACTGATGTGATGGTGATGCTGGGAGGGAACCCGACTATCCATGACCTGATTGTGGCTCTGCTGGTGCTGAGTTAGCAGTCCCGGTGGCCTGTAGATGCGTGATTCCTGCAAAAAAAACAAACAAACAAACAAACAAACAAAAACGCAGTCATTTTAAAATCTAATAACACTACAATGACCCCACTAAAATGCCATTGGGTTACAACTCAATTGAAAGCTCGTTTATCCCAGAAAAAAATAAATAAAGAGTATACACCCACTGCAAAAGGAAAAAAAAAGAAAAAAAAACATCAGTTCCAATCAGCTCCTGCATGAATGACTTGTACTCACCAGGGAGTGACTGCTGGGCCTGCTGGGGTATCTCCAGCTCTCATGGGGCCCACTTTGCTGTTGCTGAGATACTGGTGTGCTGCTGGCAGGTGGCGGCGGCGGCGGAGGAAGAGGCGGGGGACCCTGGTGCCCCAGCCCTGGGTGAGGCTGGAAGTGGCTGTAAGGCACACTGCTGCTGCTCCTGTTGCTGGTGGCAGGAGTGTTTGCTGGTGACGATTGGGCGTGGGGATCTCTGGTCGGGGTGGATGCGTAGGAGGTAGCGTGGCTGCCACCTTTGACCCCGATGACGGGGCCTCGCTGGTTGTGAGGACCGCGGGGTTCCAGGGCCTGGCAGGGCGGAGCCAGCCCCAGCTTGGCGTAGGAAGATTGAGGGGGCTGGTGGCTCACAGCCTGGGGGGGGAACGTGTCCTTCTGGAGCTGAGGAGCACCCCCCTGGTTGTAGATCCCTGGCGAGGAGTTCGTCGGTGGGGGGAGGTTTGAGGGGGCCGAGGAGGCCAGGGAGGACTTTTGGGAATAGCTGCCCATTCTTTGTTTGTTGCTTTCCTATTAAAGCAGGCAGAGAAGAGCAGGTGTGAGACGGAGGATTATTAGAGTGACATACAACGAACAAAGGATCTTCATCATCACTGATGCAATGGAAATCCCAGTCCGGTTTGGAATTCTGTACAGCACGACAAACAATACTGGTTCCCCCCCCTCGTGATTTTGGCGCGGCGCTGTCGTCGTCTCTCACAGGACGCACCTGGAACTCCTGCAGGGACGGGTTCTTGCGGTCGGAGGTATGGGGCTGCCATGCGCTGTTGTCCTTGTGAAGTGGGTTCCAGAAGGCAGGCTTTGGGGCGAGGTGGTGGACCGGGAGCTGCTGCGGCGACAACAAAGGCTGTCCGGGGAAACGCTGCTGCCCAGGACTGGAGACCTGCACACGGACGTTACAATAGTTACCATTCAAAGACCGGACGAAGAAGCACCACAAGGCACCAACCGCGGCTGCTTAAGTCTCGAAAACGCAATCGAGGGGTTCCCGCCGTACCTGATCTGAACTCTTTTTCCTCTTGCTCGGGCTCGGACAGTCCTCAGCAGGGGGGTGGTGGGATGACGGGTGCAGGGATAGCGGCGGCGGCGGCGCGTGCTGGATAACAGAGTGCTCTCCCAGCGGAGGGCCCGGCCTCTTCAGGTGACCCCCCGGCATCTTCCCCTGGTAGCCCCTCGGCTGTAAACGGAACAAACGGGGGAAGGGGTCAGCGGCGTGGCGGGTGAAGACCAGCGGGGCGGCTACGATGGCGGCGGCGGCTCCGAAAGCCAGTCCTCTGCCGCGACATTCAGCCCCCGCTCGGTGGCAGCCGTCGAGACTAGAACTCGACTTTGATCTCCGTGTCAGAAGGCGGAATGGCAGTCAGAACGCGTGCCTGTTCCGTGTCTACAGCGATGACGAGGTGAGATCACAGCCAATTAGAGCGCTTACCTGGTGCACCTGAGCCCACATCTCGTCTCCCAGCAATGACGGGCCCCGGGGAACATGCTGCTCATGAGGACCCCCGAACTAGGGAAAACAGACAAAGTGTGAACAGAATTGTTTTTTTTCCACTTGCGATAACTTGGTCCGCCTTCCTCACCTTCAGCAGTTGGTTGGGCCTGGCGTGCGGAAGGTGGCCGCCGGGGGGAGGTCCGCCGCCGGCGTAGCCGGCGCTGTGAAGGCGGAGCGAGGGCTCACTGGGCAGGGGCGCGGCCGGGTGTCCTTGAGGAGGCAGGTGTGATTCGTAGAGCTGGCCCGGTTGCTCCCAGGCTCTGTGAGGCGGTGGCGGGTGGAGATGGGGGGGCCGCAGCTGCTCCCTCTGCAGCCCTTGTAGCATTGGCTGCGGGTGCTCAAGCTTCTCGCCTCCTCTCATGGGCCTGGAAAGCAGAACAACATCCCCATTGCACTCGCTTCAGCATCACGTGTCTGTCAGACCTTTTTTTTCTTGGAGAAGCGCTCGCCAAGTCCAACGTTGGCTCGTTGACGTGACTGGAAACGAGCCGGAGACACAACTGACGCGCGATCAAGGTGCCCCTTACCCGTTATTGTAGAATTTACCGGGGTGGTTCAGTCCGCCCATAGGGCCGGGAGGTAGATGGGGAAGGAGCTGGTGTTGGTTCATTCCAGGTGGACATCTGCGAACGACAAAAACACCACGCCGAAGTCGAATTACAGATCCAGCCTGATGGGTCCAAGTTTAGATATAAAAAAAATCAAAAAAAAAAAAAAAAAGCTCCGCGAAAGCTGGCGCGGGGGGTTACAGACCTGGCAGGTGGCTGCCAGGCGCGGCCGCCCACGGGAGCCCATGGTCCCCGGTTGAGGCCGTCCAGAGGGAAGGAATCCCGTGTGCCACGCCCGCCAAACTGCTCCACTGCGTGATGCATCCAGCCTGGGGGATGGCAACAATGCGCGCGTGAATAACCCAATAGGGGATCGGAGTGAACACGGAACAGGAAGATACTAAAATGAGCCCCCCCCCACACACACACACACGTGTTATCCCACCAGAAGCACAGAGTGCAGCCCAAGGGGCTCAGCCACGGTTAGCCGGGAGCTGTGGTGCGTGCGCCGACACTCACCGGAGTAACCGCGTCTGTGAAGCCCTCCACTGCAGCACAGAGAGGGCCTCACTCCGGCACTGAGGAGGTCTGTCCTGAATGACGCGACTGTTTTCAGCGCCAGAGATCCAAAAGCCTATCGGGCTGCAGACACAGAAGGACAGGAGAGCCACCGTGAGAACAAGGGGGGGAGGGGGGGCGGGGGGCGCGTGCCAAAAAAGGGAAGGGGTTCAATAATGCAAGCGAGTCCTCGAGTGATGAGGACAAACTCTTTTGTCTGCGGCGGACTGCTGTGGCTCACTCGGGCCTGTGGGGGGCGCCAGAAAGCCACCCGGCACACGACAGGATTATTTCCAGGGCCCAGACGGCAGGGCCGGGAGCTCACCAGTGAGGACGGGCCGGGGGTCACCGTAATCCTCCCCACTGGCCTTTTCCGATAAAGAGGCAGAGGGCAAGGAGGCGAGGGAAGACGCCCGGGTCGCGCGCGCGCGCCCGCCCCCGCGCCCGGCGCCGGCAGCGGTGCCAAGTGCGCCGGCTGCTCGGCCGCGTCGGGCTTGGGCTGGATTTAGTGCATGCGAGAGCATAGTGTGCGCTCCTCTAAGTAGATGATTGTGTGTGTGTGTGTGTGTCTGTTTGTCTGCGTGTGTCCAATGGATACACCGAGGTTTAATCTCATTACAGCAGGCGTGATGGAGGAGGGGGGGGGGGGGGGGGGGGGCAGCGGGGGGGGGGGGGGGGGGGGGGGGGGGGCAGCGACAGACGGTCCCAACAGGATGGAAGGATAGATTAAGGGGAAAGATTGAGATGGAGGGAGGTGGAGCGGAGAGGAGGAACGGTGCCATGAAAACGCCCACACACCTTCCCTCACAAGCGCACACACACACACACACACACACACACACACACACAACAAAGGAAAAACGGTTAAGGACAGAAAAGAAAACCGGGGGCTAATTCGCTCCCCTCCCTAGTTTCTCCCAGCACACATACACACGCATACACGAATACCCACAGACGCACACACAGACACGCACAATACAAACGGTGTCAGGATACAAAGAAGCCAATATTTCAAAGTGCCTTGGCTCCAAAAAAAAAAAAGAAAAAAAAAAGGACGCAACAAAAGTGACACCCGAGAGGATGCGCCTACACCTGGGCGTTCAGCACCGACGCAAAAAAAAAAAAAAAAAAACACAAAAAAAAACGAGTGAAACGAAAAAGCCTCCGATAGGCGCAACGTCCCTCGACGGCGGCCGAACTATTCGAAGCGAGAAATGGCACAATACCAACTTGACGCACGGTGGCGGACAGGCGACACAAAGGGAAAGCGACGACTCCCACGGCGCGGGAACTACGGCGGCAACCTCTGAAGGTGCAGTGCTCACTGCATTATGGGAGCAAGCCAACGCGTGCGCGCGCCGACTCATCTCCACCGCTGATTTTCCTTCATTTAACCTGGCCATGAGCGGCGCGGCGCCCCCCCCCCCCTCCCCCTCTTCCTCCTCCCACCAACCCTGGATCTCGGCCTCCTCCGGATCCTCCTCCGCCGGGCGCCCGCTGCGTTTGCGAGGATAGGCTGCTGTGGGCGCTCCAAAACACACACACGCCACGCCACGCACCGCGCGCCCGGGCCGCACGCACCTTTTAGAGTAGCACCAAGTTATTGATTCGCCGCTGTGTCAAGAGTCTCCGCTTCAGCTGCCACTCCTCCCTCGGGGGCCCTCCGGGACCCTGAAGACGGAGAGGACAAGAAAGGTTTTAGTCAAGCGGTCGCAAACACGAGACGGAGGCGCGCGCAGCGCCACATTCCAGGAAATGGTCAAAACGGCCCACCGGCCTACAGTTCCAAAGCATATGATCTGATGCAAGGCTTAAGTGCGGTCTCTGATTTCACGAGGGACTTCGTCGTCCTGCTGCTTCTCCTCTCCCCTCTCTTCTTTGGCTTTCTCGACAGCAAACCGTCACCCCCCCTCACCCCCCCTGGATCCCTGACATCAGAGGTGACGCCTGGTCTCAAGGCGGTGTGGAAAACCTGAAGGTGGCTCAGAGGGCGCGTGGGGTAAATCAGCAGGGAGTCCGCCACAATGGCAGCACAGGGGGGGAGGGTGGTGGGGGGGCATATTCTAAAACACATGGACTTACGGGCAATGTGGGGACGTGACGCAAAAAACGAGCGGTTACGCGCTGCAGTGTTGGCCATGGCGAAAGCAAGAGGGCCGTTGAGGGTGCCGCTTGTGGCTGGAGAGTGCCAACGGGGACACACTGTAATTAGCACTTTCGCAGAGGGCGTGCGCTTAAGTCCGCTGGAGCCAAATGGCCCCTTCCAGATGCCGTGCCGGCGATCACATTGCTCACAGCCACTCCAGCGGCGAAGTGCGAGAAACCCGAGAGACGCGGCCGACAGTATCACGCCCCCGGCTCGGGTTCAGGCCAGGGCAGGTGACGCCAAACGCCACGCAATGTGCCTACGTCGGCGACGGGCTGGGATTGCGCGGGTACGAGGCGAGAAAGCAGCCGGCGAGCACTCGCGCGCCGACGCGACACTTCGTCATCTGTAGGGGGAACCCCCGCGGGTGATTCAGCGCCCTGGAATAGACAGGGCTTGCCCCAGACCGCGGACCTAAACTCCACCCTCCTGGGACACCACTTGCGCTCAGGTGACCGGGGGCGCGTTGCGGCATAATCGCAGAGGTGTCATTTCCTGGTCGCGCCGATGCCATTTCGGGGTCGATTGCGGACGTGCGCGCTGAGGTCGGCAAAACAGGATGTAACAAGATGCAGTGTGCAGTTGGGGGTATTTGGAGCACCTATGCTGCTCTCAAACATTCTCCAGGAAGCACAACTCCTATCGGTTTCATTTATCGCCAAACAAATGACGTAATTCACGGTTACATCAGAAATACCCTCCTCGGTTCCGTCTTACTGAAGTGAAATCCCCCAATCATCGTCAGACATCAAAGAGTCTGGTTCCTGTCAGCGCCCTCGTGGTTGCCGCGCTTGCGCAACTCGGCCAGGGACCCGGCCACGCCGGCTATCAGCGGGGAGGTGGGGCCAAGCAGGAAGCTCTGGCAAACGCGCACGAAGCGTCCCCCGCGCCAACCAAGACACCGGAACCAAAGGGGGGGGAAAGGAGCTCCGCAGAGCCCTGTGTGGCGCCAGAACCAGAAGCATAAGCGGAATAAAAATAGATCCGCTTTAATGCCACGTGACACACAAGCCGGCGTCACAGGCTTGTGGCTTTTCAGGGGGAAACTTGCGCAATTACCGACCGACTCGGTGGGGGGGGGGGGCTGGAGACACACAATTGTACGTCTCTGGACAGTGGCCTTGGTATATTCACCAGTTTCGGGCCCGACCACTGGCCTGCACTGGTCCCCAGCCAGACCACCACACTGAGGTCATGACGGGAAAATAGGCCGAGGGAGGCAATGAGTGCGTGCACCGCGATTTTGTGCTCACCTGCGGCGGTGGCGGCCGAGCCCCGCCTCTTTCCAGCACTGTCACGCGTTGGAAACACTGTGGAATTATGGCTTCCCTCTGCCCGGTCAACGGACGGGGAGACCATAAGGGACAAAGACGAGAGGGCGGCGCCCGGCGCAGACGACGGACGGACTGGAGTGCGCCGCGGCCCTGGCGGCTGCAGAGCTCGCGCCTTGATAAGAAACGACCAGATACGGCAGATAACACGTTCTGGCCGGAAAAAGCCATGCATGGTCCTGTCTCTCTCTCTCTCTCTCTCTCTCTCTCTCTCTCTGCCGGCCTTGTTCTGTCCTCCCTCGCCCTCCTCTCCAGTCCATTGCATAACCCAGTCCCACACAGAGATTGTGCTCAGGAGGAAACACCAAGCATTTGCTCTCACTCGCACACAGGAACCGTCGGGCCCCCTGCATCCGTCCGCCCACACCTTGTTGCCAGGCGCCCCCCCTGTGTTGGTCTGCGTGCAAACGTCAGCGCGCGCCGGTCCAAGGCGCCCCCTACGCGCGTCCTGGCGCACGCGGCAAGTCTGAATACAGTTTTGGCCGGCAGCGCTGCCCAAGGACACGGCGCCCCCCCTCCATCCAGGGGGATGGGGCGAGCGCTCACCTCACCCTTCACCCGGTTATACCCAGGCCTCACAGGCTCGGCGGCGGCCCTCCAGCTAGCCATAACAGGCGAGATAAAAGCGCCTATTTGTCTTACTGTGTCTCCTCCTGGCTCATGCCCCCCACCCCCGCCCCACCCCTCGTCACATCTGCCCTACATTAAGGCCACGACAGGAAGAAGCAGTGATAAATGTGGGGGGGGGGGGAAATTGCCAAAATGTTTATATGTCATTTGTTTATCTTCATTTAAGATTAATATTTAATCTCCGCCGTGCTAATGCATTCGGGAGATTCTGATATGATTGCGGGAAGCGTCGGGCGGTTTGTCACCGCCCACTTTTCCTCCCATTATATAAAAAAAAAAAAGTCCTTGAGAAATGCTTGAGCTGCAAAACATCAAAAACTAGGGGAAATAGAAGATTTCCGGGGCCCTAGGTGACACATTGAAGTGAAAACAGTTAGTCTAGATTTTCATCCGCTTGTGGGAAAAGACACCAAGCACTGAAGAGGCAGGGACCGCGGGGCTGGCACAAAAAAAAAAAAAAAAAAAAAAAAAAAAGAAAAAAACAAAAAAAAAAAAAAAAAACAGAAAACATAAGGCACCCTTTGTCCCTTGCACTCAGCACCCTGACATCTGGGCTAAAACTGACAACACAACAACTGGGTTCGTGTGGTTCATCTCTTTTTTTCCTCTCACACACACACACACACACACACACACACGCACTCAAACAGATCGGATGCACGTGTGCGCGTGTGACGTTGAAGAGAAGAGGAACAGAACTCAACAGAGAGAGGAAGCTGTCGTCACAACCACAGGAAGTAGGCCTCCCTGAGGGGTAAGGGGCGTGTGGGCTTGTGTGTGTGTGTGTGTGTGTGTGTGTGAATAAAAGAGAGATAATAGAGGTACAAAAAAAAAGAAGGCCTCGGGAAAGTGTTTTAGGGCTACGGCTTCCTGTTAAACAAATATGAGGGTAGATGACTAATGTGTGCCTGTGTAGATGTGAAACAAGAAGAAGAAATGTGAATAAATCGGACCCGTTTTCGCTTATGTCTCTCACAATGCACCCCGGGCACTTAGTCATGCTGTGAGAGTCCCGAGTCGGACACATGTGCCATTCACAAGTCTCCTTTACAAAAACAAGACAGTCAACTGGCTCGGAAACACCATTGGCTCTCACCATGGGTGTTCAAGGGAAAAGCCTCGTTCCCCCCCCCGTCTCGCTTCTGGTAAAACTGGGTGACAAACACACGACGGCAAAATAAGTGTAAGCGTGCGCGCGCGCGTGAAAGCAAAATAACCAATAAAATCCCAACAAACTAGAAAACGTCAGAGGATGTGGGCGTTGGATTGAAAAACCGCTTCACCCTCGTCACTATCCATTTCCACCCGTTGTCGGCTTTTCTTTAGTTTTTTTTGGGTTGTTCAAATCTTTAAAGAAAAAACCAACAACAGATGATTTATAAATACACCAAACAAGACGAGACTCGGCTCCCCTGGCAACGGTTGCCACGGGAACCCGAAGCGTCTCCCCTCACACTTCATACGCCACGGAAAGGAATTCGCACGAGGGCACCGGCGTACGCGACAAGCCAATCGGGGAGGTTGGCGTCACTGTCCGCCGCTTTACCCCGTCCCGCGGGCGCGCGTGAGACGCCGTCGCAAGACTTCGCGGTGCTTTTTTTTTGGTTTTCTTTCCCGTCCCCAAAGAAAAAGTGAGGCGATGCGCGCCTGCCTGCGTGCCAGCTGAGCTGTCACCTCGGGGTAAAAGTAGTCACCGTGGTTATCGGCGGGTAGGAAAGGAAAAGGGGGTGCACGCGAGTCATGTTGGTTCATTCACTTCCCTCCCGCCGCGGCATCATCATCACCGCCAAGGCCAAGAAGGGGGGGGGGGGGGGGGGGGCCCCCCGGGGGGGGGGGGGGGGGGGGGGGGGGAGGCCCTCCTCGACGCACACGCATTTAAATGAGCAATGACTCATTTCAGACAACCTGCCCACCCATATCTCGGGCCAGCCACACACATGAAAGAAAAGTCTTCATTGGATCAAAGTAATCCTCCATTCCATTTTTGACACCGTGTGACCCCCCCCCTCCTCTCCACAGAGCTAAATATGGCATAGGGGGGGTGGCGGGGGGTGTGGGCTGGTGAAACTGACACACTTTCTCAAGTTATGTGACTCAGCCACTGTTGCTGAGTTGGCTGCCTCATTTCTGCCGTCACCTCCCCCCCCCCCCCCCCCCCCCCCCCCCCCCCCCTCTGTCTGTCTGTATCACTTTAACATGTCCTGCAATTTCGTCATCGCTCGTAGTAAAGTGGGCGGGCGATCGTCCATGCGCGTGCACGGGACAAGCGGGGGGGGGCGGGGCCGCCGAGGAGGCGCAGGCGCGCGTGCGGCGATTTAAAGCGTTTAACTTTTTTTTTGACAACCTCCCACGTCGAACGGGGTGTGTGTGTGTGTGGGGGGGGGGGGACACGCGCGCGCGCACCAAACGCGTCAATCGATTCGACTGATACGACGAACCTTCCGAGGCTTTTCACTCTTCTTTTCCTATTTTTGTTTTTTCTGATTTTTTTTTTTATTTTCTTCCCTCCCCCCCCCCCCCCCCCCCCCCCCCCTGGCAATAAAGTCAGGAATAACCCCCCCCCCTACCTCCGACCCACCCCCCCACAACAGAAAGCAACAGACTCCACTCATGAACTGTGGATGACGACGACGACAACAACAACAACAACCAGACAAGCCAGACTATAACCTCGTTTCACCCCCCCCCCCCCCATACCTGAGGGGGGGGGGGGGGGGGGGGGGGAGAATTACCTGAGGGGGGAGGGGGGGGGCGGCGAGATAATAACAGCACTGGTGTTTAAAAGTCCCTCACTACACTTACTTCGGACTGCCAATCTGGGGACCCAGAGCCAGAGGACAGCCCCGAAACACAACCCCCCCCCCCCCCCAACCAAAAAAAAAAGAGAGAGAGAGAGAGAGAGAGAGGTGATGCAAATCACTTCCTTTCAGTGTGGCCCTTTGTATGTGTAAGGATTGACTGTGGGGGTGATGGGGTGGCAGCTATCCATTCACTTAATGCGGCCGCCGACCTCAGTGGTCCTGCCCACCCCCCACTCCTACACACACACACACACGCACACAATGGCGTGAGATCTCCTTACACAGGCAATTTTCTCTCTCTCTCTCTCTCTCTCTCCCCCCCACCCCCTTTCCAACCATGCGTTGGAGTTTTCAGGGGGGGGGGGGGAATTCGTTCGGTCAATTTTGTCACAGCGTTCACGAACAAACGCAGCCCATTGGGACACTCACGCTCGCGGTGTCCTCACGAGACAGTTTCCACACTCAAACCCACGTAGCAACAGCCTGCGATAGAGTTTGCTGCCCCCGACACACACACACCCCTCGAAAGTCGGGGTTGTCCTTTGCCGCGGAGCGAGACGACTCCCTTCCACGTGCACCGAAGCGACCGATCGGCTGCGGGACAGGAGGAAAACAGTTGGCGGCGGCGCGCGCGCCCGCGGGACCGAACAGTCACCCGTGGTTGCGCGAGAGAGAGAGAGAGAGAGAGAAAAAACAAAAACAAAACACACACGGCAAACAAACAAAAAAAAAAAAAAACGCGTATTACGCACGGTCGGAGGTTCCGTCCGGGCCAATTGCCACTATTCAACTCGGCGACACAGCCGGCACCGACAACAACAGCACGTTTCGCAGGCACCCAACAGCCACCTCAACAAAGCCGAAAACAATAAAGGATGGAGCGGCCCGCGGCAGCTCGGCACATCGTACTAAACTGTCCTTTATATATATATTTTATTTTTATTTTTTTTTATAAAGGCGAACACATTCGCCACCCAAAACAAAGCCGGTCGGCAGCAGCACCCCCCCCCCCCCCCCCCCCCCCCCCCCCCCCCCCCCCCCCCCCCCCCCCCCCCCCCCCGCGCCGCCCCGGGCACTCACCGTTCGCCGGAGCGCTTCGAAGAGCGCGGCGCTCGTCGCGGGGGCGCGACAAAAGTCCCGAAAACCGAGCGTCGCCGCCTCGCCGCGTCCCCGGGCTCCGTGGCAGAGCAAATTCCCGACGCGGCCGGCCGGCGGAGCGGACACGGCCCGATAGTGATTCCCTGCTCGTCTGCGGCGCCTCCCTCTCGGACGCCACCGTGAAACTTGAGCCCGGCCGGGGAGGCTGCGGTGTGTCTGCGATTCCGGGCTCCTTCCTCGCTACATTCGAGTCGGGATCTCAGGTCCCGTGTGCGTCTCCGCGTCTAGCTCGCGTCCTCTCTCTCTCTCTCTCTCTCTTTCTCTCTCTCGCTCGCTCTCTCTCTCCCACACACACACACACACAGGCGAGCGCGCGCGCGCACACACAGCAGCAGCCGGCCAGGGATCGCGTTGCGCCGGGCTCCGATTTAAAGGGCCAGGGCCACGCACGCTCAGACAGGGGAGGGAGGGAGGCGGAGCGGCGCGCGCACGGGCGTGACGTCACCCCCCCCTCCCACGGCTCCGGAATCCCCTGACAGCGCGCACCGTCACCGGGGTCCCACTCCCGGTGGCCGCCCCCGAAAAGCCCCCCCCCCCGCGAGGCGGGACTCGTGACCGTTGGATACTTCCATTTTTTATTTTTTTATTTTTTTTTTGAATGAGGAAGACTTAGCCTCTGACGCTCCTCTGATGGAGTTATGACACCATTATGATAAGCCGTATTGGACTGGTGATTGGCAACATTTGCATAAGCGGCTGAGGCCAATATTAGAGGCAGCCAGGTCAAACCCCACCCACCCCCCGACCCCGCCCCCCCTCCCCCGGGGTGAAGTAAACAAGGCCTCCTAGAGACACAAACGGTGTCTCTGTCAGGCGGACAAAATGTGCTCCCGCTGTCCCGGCCACAATGGCCATCCTGCAGCCTGCCATAACGCCACAGGGCCGCGTGGGTGCAACCGGACGAGACGCGCAAGAGAGGCCTCTCTTCCCCTGGCGCAAACACGAGCAGGGCTTATATTTAGAAAGCACTGCCTCGGCAGGACAACAGGAGGCAAAACAAGCCGGCACAGGGAGGCCAGGAGCGTGTCACCGATGACGCCCAGCCAAGGAGCTAAGTATACACACACCTGCAGTTTATTTATGGTCGCGGCAAATCTAAAAAAAGAAAAATAGCCACACAGCCACTATAATCAGAACCCGTAAGTCCCCCCCCCCCCCCCCCCCCCCCCCCCCCCCCCCCTCCGCCCCCGCCTCCAAAAAAAAAAACCGTCCCCAAGTACAGTACAGTCTGTAGCACGTTCACAGAATAAATAGAGTTATTAATCATTAACATGCAGAAAAGAGTCACAACTGAGACGCGCGCGTTGACCGTCGCGTGACTTTCCTGGGCGACTGTGTGTGTGTGTGTGTGTGTGACCGTGAAAAGGGCGGCGTGAAGACACGGCGCACACACAGAGTGAACAGGTAGAGGACAGGCGATTGATCCCCGTCACTCTCGTACACAACCCTCTCCAACCGCTGCCTACGCTGTGTGTATCTATGGGCGTGCGTGTATGTGTGCGTGTATTTGCACAATAACGTATATATTATAAGAGTCAGAAAGTATAAAATGTGCACCAAGGGAAGCCGACACGTTACAGTTGGTCCCCGGGAGGGGGGCCCAAATGTGTGTGTGTGTGTGTGTGTGTGTGAAGGGACCGTCGGCGGAAATGATTTGTGAGGCACTGTGTATTTAAGTTCGGGCAGATCTTATGCATGGATAGTAATCCTGTATTCATGTGTGTGAAAGGGAGGCGTGCGTGCGTGCGTGCGTGCGTGCGTGCGTGCGTGTGTGCGGTTCCGCCTTGGTGTGTAATTAGAGAGATCGGGGCCAGGGATGGCTCAGTTCTCACACTATAAATAGATAGGTCATATATATCCATGTGACTATGTAGATATATATATATATATCTATACATCTATGACATGTCACACATCGCAGATCTCAACCTGAAGATTCCCATCATACCAGCCGAACACACCCGCACGCATGACAAACACATCAACGCCAGGCAACACTGTGACGGCCCAGATCAAGCAGCATTAGGAAAAGATAGCGCGTGGCCGCAGTACCGGCTGTACTACTTCTCAGCCTCCAGCGCGTAGGATTGTGTGTGTGGGACTGTGCGTGCGTGCGTGCGCGCCCGCACGGGTGGCATACCGTGAGTCAGACCTTTGGGTACACGGAGAGACTGACAGACGCGATAACAGTCACCTCCGCACACACGCAGGCAATGAGACGGGGCCGACGGGCGAGCCCACGCGCAGCAGCGAGGCAGCCGGCTGAACGGAGGGGGGGGGGAGAAACGTTAGAGCCGGTCCCGAGGGGGCCCGTCAAACTCCGAGCGGACGCAAGCTCAAACATCTTCCAGTCACCCGTTGGATTATAAAAAATAAAAAAAAACAGTGACGCGACGCCACGTGGCGGGCAGAGTGCGGAGCTGTTCGAGAGGGCCAGCCTTACCTGGCGATCATGGGCGATGGGGTCCTTCTCTGTCAGCAGCCCACCATGACACCTCCTGGGGAGGGAGGAAGAAAGAAAGAAAAAAATTAAAAAAAAGAAATTAAACACACAGCGCAGAGGAGCGCCGGTCAGTGGCGAGTTTCAATAGCATCAGAAGCAGCGTACACAACATTCGCGCGCGAAAAAAACTCGCCACTTTTCTGTCTCGGGAATATCTATCAAGAGCATCAGCATATATATATATATATATATATATATATATATATATGCGCGTGTCCGCCAAAATGCACAACAGGGCCGGGGCCAGTGCTGTGGCCATCTGCGCGCGCGCGTGTGCGTGCGTGCGTGTGTTTGTTCCTCAAGCGTCGCCTGTTCGGTGATTCCCAGTGTCGGTGCCGGGCCACCTGACTGGGAACAGGTGGCGCACGCACATCGCCGCACACCTGTAGGCACACGCGGCCCCCGCGACGGGCTACAACATGAAAGCAGCTTTGGGGGCCCACAAATGCGCCACCCATACACACACACACACACACGTACAGACCCACCCGCACCGCAGAAATGGGGAAAGACTGAAGCACATGGACAAACTTGACTTTCTCACTTTAGACACTCACTCACACGGTATACATTTTTGACAAGGCCCAACCCCAAATGTCACCACCTCTCTCTCTCTCTCACACACCTCCTCCTCCAGCATATATCCCTCCACCCCCGTCCTCTTGTAACACTTCGACGACCTTTGGCCTTCTGAAACACACAGTTCCGGCTTCGATTGCATTTTGAAACAAAACAAAAAAAACAACAACTGCTGTTCGACGTCCTTTAAGACGTTGGCGGAACGAACCGACTTGGCTGCAACGCGAGCGCACCTTGCGAACGGCTTGCGGCGGGAACGCATCTTCCGCCGCACGCGTGGCCAAAGGCGGGTTGTGTGTGCGCGGGCGCGTGCGCGCGCGACCGCCGTGTCAATACCAGCCGGCTCAGACTTCGCTGATCCTGCTGCCTGGCGGTTGAGGCCTGCCACCTTTGAACCCGAGGTCAAAGCTCGCCCCCCGCCCCCAAAGGATCACATCTGGCCACACTGCAAAGGTAGAAAACCTGCTGTCCGCGTGTTCGTGTGTGCGTGTGTGTGCGGGGCGGGAGTGGGTGGGTGAGAGAGCATGTGAATGCATTTCGATAGAACGTGCACCCACTTAAATGAGGGGATTGGAGAGAAAGCCTCTGTTTTTTTTTCTCTCTCGTCAAAGGGTCAAATATGGCCTTCATGACATATCGAATATATATTCAGATATATGCAATCATTTGACCTTGAGTCGATATCAGGGCTGTGGGGGGCTTTGGGTGAAACGGTGAAAGATAGGTAGACCTCGAAATGGGAAAGAAACGGAGGGCATGCGACAAAGACAAAATCCCCCCCCCCCCTCCAAGAAAAGGTCATGACACAAACGTTTAAATGATAGCTGTGTAGACATAGGCAGCGGCAGATGAAGGATACCACGTGAGAGAGAGAGCGAGCGAGCGAGAGAGAGAGAGAGAGAGAGAGAGAGAGAGAGAGAGAGAGAGCGCACAAGAGAAGGAGAGGTGGAGCACGAGATAGAAAGATACTGAAAGTGGTTATCTTTTGTATGTAAAGGTTAACCAGTGGGAGCGTCTCCCTTTGACATTAACTCGCGCAGAGAGAGGGGTGGAGCAACAGAAAGAAATGTGCTCAGAGCAGGGGAGGTGAAGAGGAGGATGAAGGGCCGCGCGTAAAAAAAAGAAAGGGGAGAAACACGGGGCAGGTTTGGTCCGACAGCCATGAAAAGAAAAGCCGAATTTAGTATTAGCGTTGGGCCGAGTTGTCTGACCCCTGCTATTTGGACCAGAACCGTTGCGTAAAAAAAAGGAAAAAAAAAGAAAAGAAAAGCTCTGTTTGGCACGCAGAGCGGAACTGCGGCATTGTTGGAAATATCCACGCCTGTCTTGAACAGCTGAGTGCCAAGAGAGGAAAAAAAAAAAAAAAAACAATAACAAGGAAGAAAAGGAGGGTGAAGATAATTCGGCGTGCAGCGTAACCATTTGGCTGCCCCGGGAATCTCCAAATCACCCCGGATACTCTGAATGGACCAGCAGCAAGAACCATGCGCGTAGAAATGTACATTATCATCACCAAAATGGAGCGAAAAACACACAATGGCAGCTGGGTAAACATACCACGTCCTCGAAGAAAAGGGAGGCAAATGGGCCGGAAATTGAGAAACACCGTCCGAGGTGCATTTGTGGGAGACACAACGGGCCTCCGGACTGGGCGCGTGGGTGTTTTGCCGCAAAAAAAAAAACAAACAAAAAACACACGCAATATGAGACAGTACTGTGCTGTCCCTATGCAAAGAGAGTATTGCACTCTCCTGGGCCGGGCCCTGTGTGTTTGAAAAGGAACTGGAAAGCGGTCGGACAAGCCTGCCAAGCCCACATACCCGTATGTACGCACACGCGCGCTGTACAAATACACACAAACCCGTGGACCTATGCCGGGAACGTAGCCCCGCGCTGTGCACAGGCAGCGAAACGCACGCGGCTGCGCGCGCGCGCGCGCACACACACACACACGCCGAGCACCGGTAAGCGCAAGCGCACCCATCGGAGGAGCACGCTCGCCTTGGGACAAAGACCCACACACGCACACAAGTGCGAGCCTGCCTGGCGCGAGGGAAGCGGCCGTGCCTGGGCTGCTCGCGCCCTTAGTCACAAGATGATTCAGTGGGTCTCTTCGTGTCAGGGCAACGGGCCTCATACCTGCACACGCGCGCCTGCGCAGGGGGGGGGGGGGCCTGGGATTCTGCAGGACTACGTCTTTCTGCAGGAGACCAAAAGTCAACGACCTTTGGTCACCGTGGAATGCTGTTGCGTCACGTACTGAACGCCCGTTTCATTGGCATGCCTGTGTTTGGGGACAGTTTGAGTGAAAAATGTCCCGCACAACCCAAGCCCAAAACGCAATGGCTTGAACTGGGTGGAGAGTTGTGGGTTTTTTTCCTTCCCATGGGCATGCAGGGGAGAGGCAGAGAGTCTGCTTCTCTGTCTCACTCGCCTGCGAACATGCATGTGCATGTGAGGACAGAGCCGGCGAGGAGGAGTGTCAGGCTGACTGTCTGAGGCCGTCTGGCACGGTGAACTTTTGCCACATGGCTTTTTCGAAAAGGTCATGGTTTCCAAAAAAAAACTAAAAAACAAACAACCAAAAAAAAACGCGCCTGGCTCATCAACCATCACGCCCACCTCCAGCCCCCGCGCGCAGACGCGCGAGAAACGGACGGACGGACGAAGTCACAGACAGACTTCCTCCATCTTTGGGGACAAGCGGGCAAATGACATGGCCCTAAAGAGGAGAGTGACAGACAGGCTTACCCGCCATAGTCACACCGCACACCGCAAAACTGTCTGAGAAGCCGACGAAGCAGCAGTAAGCACACAGCTCGACAAATGGGAAGAGGGAGGGAGGGGGAGAGAGAGAGAGAGAGAGAGAGAGAGAGAGAGAGAGAGAGAGAGAGAAAGAAGCATGGAGAGTTGGTGATAAATCCTGTCTAGACAGCTGCTAATGAAAAAAAAACCAAATGTATCGTTAAATCTAAAAATGCCCATCTCTTGACGGGCCTGAAAGTAATCATGAAAACGGTCCCATGCAAATGGACAAAAAGACGAGCCACCGAGTACTCCGGGTAGCTCCAAAACCCCCCCCCCCCCCAAAAAAAACCAAAAATGAAAACGTCACTTTTGAGCTTATTTTGAGGGGGGGGGGGGGACAGGGGGTCACGGAGTCGACATGCCAGAAGGAGAGAGCGCACGCGTGCGAGCGATGTGGCCCGGGGCACGCCGACCGCGCGCACACTGCTCATGGCGGCGACAAGTGGCATGCCTTTGATGAGGAGTCACAACGACAGCCCCCCCCCCCCCCCCCCCCCCCCCCCCCCCCCCCCCCCCCCCCCCTGCAGACTCCGGCCACTGGGGGCGACTGTGCGCCGCTGGGAGGGAGGCACAACGCCACTTCACCGACCGTCGCGTTCCGGAAAAAACAATGGCTTTCGGCCCTTGGTGGTCCCACAGCCGTGTTGGTGCGATTCTACCCCCCCCCCCCCCCCCCCCCCCCCCCCCCCCCCCCCCCCGCCCCAAGCCACCATGACTTCATACCTAATAACCACAAAGGGCTTCAAATTAAAATTGAAATTATAATTTCGCCACCAACCAGCCAGACGGGTTGCCTCCATATCCCCCCGTCAATGAAAGGGCACGAGCGCGCGGCCGCGTCTCGTGCGTCCGCTCACAAAGACTCAAAAGACTTTGTGCGACTGCGTATCCCCTCCATACCCCCCCCCCCCCCCCCCGCGCACGCGCGCGGCGGCGGCTCGTACCAATTTTTACAGGACCGCACAACACCACAGGCAGACACTGGCGAGAAAAAGTCACACAACCCCACCGTACAAAAGCCTCCTCCGCCCAGTCCTCCTCCTCAACGAGCGTGTGCGTAGGGTGAGTCTCCTATAGGCCGCGCACGTATCGGTGCTCGGGTATTTCAAGGGGAGGGAGGCCGCCTGGCTCCCCTCCAGACATCGTGACCTCACACTTCCTGCACTGGGAAGGTGCCAAGCGCCGAAGACCGCGGCCATTTCGTTACATTGGACACCTCGGTGCAAACAAAGGAAGTCGGGAAAACACTCATTCGAACAATAACAATAATAATAATAATAATAATAATATCTGTGATACGGGTTGGCATGTCACGAAAAACAAATCAGATGTCAGCGGGCAGCGCTAGCGTGTGTGTGTTTGGTGTGTGCGTGCGCGTGTGTCTTCCTTAATGAGCGCGTGCCATGATGCCAAAGTGCCCCTGCACCGTGGCGTAGACACCTTATGCCAGCTGGCGCAGCCAATAAGGGCAATAAATATATTTGAATGGTTGTAATGCAAACGTGCGTGTGCGCGCACGCGTGCGTGTGTGTGTGTGTGTGTATTACATACAGTGTGAGGCTATAACAGGAGGAGGAGCGGGGACTTGCGGTTGGGTTGCTACCGCTTGCGAAACTGTCCGCGTCGCCCCGAATATACTCCGTCAATCATGCGGTAATTATTGCTATAATCCCTCTCCATATGGATTCCAGTGCAGTCTTGTTAACATGAGCCACACAAACGCGCGCACAGTACACACACGCGCGCACGCGCGCGCACACACACACAGTTTATGCTAATGCCGCCTTCGATCCCGCTGGAGCCGGTACTGCGCCGTCTATCAAGGCGTGTGCAGCGTGCACACGCCTCTGTCCTCGAAGTTTCAGCGCGCGTGCGCAGCCATGTGACGCCGACATGCCTGTGGGGGTATGCGTCGCGTGTTACCCGCGTGTCCTTGACCAGCTGCACGGGGGCCAGAGGAAACGAGGCGGAACTCAATCTGGCCCACACCTGTCTGTATCTTTCTCCGGCGGGTGGAGCCCGGGGCCTCAAACGTCGACAGACCCCCCCCCCGACACACACGCGCTCCCACGCACGCACACACACACACACAGCTCCAAGCGCATAGATTATGCAGGCTGGGGCCAGCTCGGGAGCTCAGGGCCTATTAATGTTTTCAACGAGACAGTTTTTAACGTTTGGGTAGGCTTCGTGGAAAGATGGAATTGGGGGAGAGAGAGAGAGAGAGAGAGAGAGAGAGAGAGAGAGAGAGAGAGCAGTGGTGTGTGTGTGTGTGTTTATGTTGCCAGATGGGGTTAGAGAGGGCGAGGGTGAAACCAAAAGCATGACACACGTGA
>JAFBJU010000580.1:191558-194058 GCA_016785305.1 Colistium nudipinnis
GACCCCGCGCCGCCCTAAGCCCTGCGCGACCTTCTCGGCACCGGCTCGGCGCCCTTCAATCTCCCGACCGCTCCCAGGTGACTCTTGCTTCGCATACGCCGCGGCATGCGGAGGAAAACGCCTCAACCGCTCCACAGGGCTTCCCGGTGCACTGGAGTCATTTTAAAGAAGGTGCGAAAAAGATCAATAAATAAAAATAAATCTATTCACATGACGGCCGCGAGTCTGTAGTGTCGTGGACAGGCGGCGCAGCGTTACTTTTCTGCAAAAGAAACCTATACATTCCAGTCCAGCGGAAAATCCGACACTCCAACTCTCTCGCAGCACACACACACACATCCCCTCCACACACACACACACACACACACACCGAATAGCAGAAAACACAAGACAAGCTCCACACATGGGGGCCAGCACTGAGGTCCCCCCCCCCCCCCCCCCCAGGTCCCCCCCCCCCCACGCACGCACTATCTATATGATGACAAAGACCACCAACGTGATTTCCCTGTACAAAGATTGCCTCGCAAACACTGAGCGACACAGCTGCGTGCGTGCGTGCGGGCGCGTCACTCTGTCTTCCTTGCAGCCGACGCTGGCTCGCTGGGGAGGTGCCGCGCCCTTGATTTATTCATCGACCTTCTGGGAACTGGCAAGGAGAGACAAGGTCAATGCACGTTGACCTTTTGCGCCTTGCACAAATTGCACATGTGAAAGAACGCGCGCTCCTCCAGTCCACCGACAGAATTAACACATACATTGAATTGCCTTTTGGGACGCCTCTGGCCGATGTACGCGTACAGCAATGACTTCCGTGGACTCGTGTCACCACACGGACACGTCGGCCGACGTGAACTGGAGCCCGGAGAGCACGCGGGCCCTGGTGAAGCGCCCCGCTGGGGGCGGACACGCACCCTATTTAACGCGCCGGATTCGGCTGAGTCGGCGCACCGGGGCGGAGAGACAGGAGGCTGAGACAAATCGGGCCCGGTAACCAGGTGCCGGTGCACACGCACGCGTAGGCGCGCGCACGCACGCACACTCACGGACGGCCACACAACAGTTTAAGGGGGAACATAAGCATGTGCACGTGTTCCGTAGCATCTGGCTCCTCTTAGAGCCATACACAAAAGAAGTAGTATGTGTCGTGAATGTAGCATTGTGTGTGTGTGTGTGTGTGTGTGTGTGTGTGCGCGCGCGCGTGTGTGTTTTATTTGGTCAGTGCTTTGATAGCTGGCAAACGAAGACTCGACCGTGAGTCCAGGCAGGGGAGAGGGGCAAGCCGCTGTCAGATACTCAAACACAAACCACATGCAGCTGTTCAGCATCTGTCTAAGAGGCACGTCACACACACACACACACACACACACACACACACACACAAATGCCAATTCCACACAAACACACGCGCCCACGTTCACACACACGTTCACAGACACACATCGTAGCGACAGTGGAAAACATATCACAGTGGAAATCCTCAGGTTGTGTGCGTGCGTGTGTGTGTGTGCGCGCGCGCGCGTGCGTGCGCGTGTGGCTTACGGTGACACGTGAGTCATCTGGTGGGTTGCGGGTCTGACTGTGGGGTAAAAATAGCACTGTGTCAAACAGGCTTACATAGTGATGATGAAACAACTGGCTACGGCTCACACACATTGTTGTGGAGCAAAAATGATTGAAAGTCACGGTGTCACCTCATTGGGCAAACACTGTTACGTGCCCTGTGTTTTGTATGTGATGTATAGATGTGTGTGTGCGTGTGTGCGCGCGCGCCTAAAAGGCGTCAGTATGTCTAATCTTACTTGCCCCCACTTTATCTGCAGGATACACCGGTGCGAGTCCCACCAGACCACAGAAAGAGAGAGGAGGAGGAGGAGGAGGAGGAGGAGGAGTGGCGGGGGTGATGGGAAAGGGGGGACACAAAGATGAAGGGTGGTTGGGTGACCTGCGCGTTTGATGTTAAAGTTCGGAGCCGACCAAAGAAATACTTCAAACACTACGTAGAATTAAGATTACTTTCCCCTATAAAGGCGCGCACTTCACTCTCCAGCAGCACGTGTGTGTGTGTGTGTGCGCGCGCGTCCACACACACACACACACACACACAGTCCACAACAGCATGCCCTTGAGTGAGAGACAAAATAGATGGAGAGAGATGGAGATATACCCATTATCATGCCTTTTGAGTCAACATCTCTTTTGCCCGTAAAGAAAGTTCAACAACTACCTTGGAATGCAAAAAAAAAAAAAAAAAAAATAGGGGGGGCCTTAATGAGAATTCGCGCCGCCCGAAAGCGTGCGTCTGGGGTCCCGCAGCTTTTGAAAACGGCGCCCCATTTTTCGACCAGGCGGAATGCGACGGCCTCGGTCGCCTTTTCCGACATTTGCGGTATTCATCGTATTTTTGCAGCTGCTCTCGGGGGTGTTGATTGAAACAGCAACTGTTCGAAATATTGACCAGAGCAGAGAGGTGGTCCATAAAAAAAAGAAAAAAAAGAAAAAA
>JAFBJU010000580.1:199058-252059 GCA_016785305.1 Colistium nudipinnis
CCTCGCCCAATCGGGGCTTCCCTTGCAACTGTGCATTTTGGATTTCACGTTCACCATGGCAACACAGCCCTGTCCTTGGCCCCGGAGGTGGCCTGTGGAGTGTGCAAACGCGCACGCACGCGCGCACACACACGCGCACACACACAGGGAGAGAAAGGGAAAAAACAAAACAAAAAAAAAACAAAAACAAACGGTAAAAAGTTGACGCACGCTCGATGATGAGCTCAGGATAGAGGGACCCCAGTCTTGACCCCAGTCTTGACCCCAGTCCACGACCTGTTTTTTTTTTTTTTTTTTTTTTTCATTCAGTCAAACGACCTCAACATGACAAGCCAGGAGAACAAACGTGGGGGATTCGAAGGCAGGCGTCCAGCCGCGGCCGTCGCGGTGCGTTTCCCCGGCAACGCCCGGGAATCGGCGCGCGGATATTTGCTTTCCCGCGCGCGCGGCGAGGGACTCTGCCGATTCGGGTGAGCAGGGCGGCATTGGGGACCTCCCTTCCGATTTGCGGTTTTTCCCTGAAAGAAAAAAAAAAAACCCCACCAAACTGCCGAGTATTAAAATGTCTTTGTGTCGTTTTCTTTTTTTTTTTTACTATCCGCCCCTTCGCCAGTCAAAACAAAACGTCTCACGGGTCTAATTAAGGCCTCCCCCCGGGGTCTGCGTTTTTTACGCTCCGGCTTGAAAAGTTTCGAAACGACATCAAGTCGCGCGCAAGACGCGGCACGGGTGGCCACCCTGCATGCCTTGGTGGACAGGGGCCTTTGCCGCGCGCACGCGCGCCTCAGCGAGCGGGAGGGCTCGGCCGGCGTCGGCGGCCTAGAATCAGGATTCAGCGTGGACTGGGGTGTCGCCCACACCGCACAAGCCGCCGCGAGCGCTCCCAGCCGCGCCGTGCGACCGGACAAACGAGCTTTGGAGACGAGTCTTGAACATTACGCCACATTCTGAGGCGCAGGCACGCGCACGCAGACGGACACAGACGAGGTACCTGGCCGTGACCCCTTTGTTCCCTGGGTAAGGCGAGATGTGCAAAGGCTGCGGAGGGCGGGGGACTGTCAAAGAAATGAAGACAGGAGGAGGGAGAGAGAGAGAGAGAGAGAGAGAGACACGGCGGGGAGCAGGGAGACAAAGAGAGGTAGCGAGACAGGTGGAGAGACAGACCGGCGACCGGAGAACGCAAGCGGCACCACGGAGCCAGCTTCCGAAAAACCGGGGGACCAATGATGGCGTTCCCGTTCTATGGTGCGCGCTGGGAGAATTTTAGGAAGGCTTTGCCGCGGGTTTCATCGAATCTTGCGTTGGGTCGTCTCGCGTGCGCGAGCGCGCACGCGCGCTCGCTACGGCCGAGGACTTGGCCCGCAGCAGCTCCTCTAATCGAGTTAGCTGTGATAACAGCAGAGGCAGCTGGCTTTCCAGGAATATACTGTCCTACCGAGCGCCCCCCCCCCCCCTCCCCCTCGCCAGATTCACACATGCAAATGCGCCCGGCATGACCTCCCGTGCTATTTCCTGCGTTTTAAAAGCGCACGTGAAATACGGCGGGTCTTTGGACGCTGTGTGCGCATGAGGCATGCGCACCGAGGTGAGCTCACGAACGCGCCCCCCCCGGCGCCACATTCGCACGCCGCTTCACCTGCTCTCTGACCCTCTCGCGACACGGCCAGCTCACACACATACTGTCCTACCGAGCGCCCCCCCCCCCCCCCCCCCCCCCCCCCCCCCCCCCCCCCCCCAAATGCGCCCGGCATGACCTCCCGTGCTATTTCCTGCGTTTTAAAAGCGCACGTGAAATACGGCGGGTCTTTGGACGCTGTGTGCGCATGAGGCATGCGCACCGAGGTGAGCTCACGAACGCGCCCCCCCCGGCGCCACATTCGCACGCCGCTTCACCTGCTCTCTGACCCTCTCGCGACACGGCCAGCTCACACACATCGCGGGCCCGCCCGGCGCACGCTCGGGTATTGCGCTGGGGCCGGGGCAGAAAGGAAAAAGGACACCTGAAGCGCATGAAAACAATAACCGGGCCAGCCCACTGCGCCGCATATTTGCCGATTTGCCCGGCGCGAACTCGGTGACCTGCGCTGCAGCGCGCGGCTGTGCCGGGGCTCTGAGAGGCTTTTGGCAATGGGTTATAAATAGCCACATGAGGTCCAATTTCCAGGGCCGATTATCTCGGGTATTTCCAAATCCGAATCGGAGATGCTTTGTGCGCCAGGGGCCGGTGGGGTTGCGCAATCTTTTTATTTTATTTATTTTTTTTATATCATACTGTGGCTATGACAGAAGTCATTCGAACACAGCGAGGTCACGTGCCGTTTGCGCAGAGGTCGACCCTTTACCGTGCCCGCGTACAGACGATCCGATTTGGCTCACGAGGCAATCTTTAAATATATATATATATATATATATAAAAAAACATCTCAGAATACCATAATAAATCACGACGGCGGGTTTTCGGCAATAAATGCGTGGCCGAGAGAAGCCGACGAAAGGGAACTACTGCCGAGTGCGACGCATTGGCGTCTTTGGGAAGTGAAGACGCGTGGCCTTGTTTTAGCATGTTGCACGAAAACCAGCTTTGGTAACCGTCGTCGTCGTCGTCGTCGCCTTCTTCCTCACCTCTGCCATGAACAATCACACATCTCTCTCAAGAGAGGCAGGGCCAGCCACCGCACTGGGGATCAGAGTAATGTTGTGTTTAAAAAAAAAAAAAAAAAGAAAAAAATCACTGTGGCCCACTTAGTATCAATAGTAACGCCTGATTGAAATACGAGTTCCCCCCGCCCAGGTAGGTCATACTGTGTGTGTGTGTGTGGGGGGGGGGGGGGAGAAATAAAATCAACCCTTATTGAAATGACTAGAACTGGGGAGAAAAAAAAAAAAAAAAGAAGAAAGAAAAGAAAAGAAAGAAAAAGAAAAGAAAAAAACACAGCAGCGGCGAACAACGACAAAGGTATGTGCTATGCGTACCGGCGTACGAGAGATAAATTGCATTGTGATTCCCCCCCCCCCCATCTTCAGCTCGGCTTACTGCTGAAAAGACTAAGAGACGGGGACGACGGCTGGACATCGACGTGACATTCAGTGGCTAAACGCACCGGCCTCCAACTCAATCTGCAGATCCAGCGCCCGTGTGAGAGCACGTGGAAAGCTCTCGTTTCTCCCATCTGACCTACGGGATCCTTCTCTTCCAGCTCTCGGCTCACACACTCTCCCCCTCTCCCTTCGCCGGCCCCTCTCACACAGACACACACACACACACACACAAACACACAAAGACAGGGGGAGGCAGAGGTGGAAGAGGAGGGAGGGGATGCGAGGCACAAAGGGCTGGGCGCTGCCGGCTCGCCCTGGGGAGAATGAGGCTGGGGGGGGGGGGGGGGGGCAGGGGGCAAAGGGGGGGCGGGGGGGGGGCGGGGGGGGGGGGGGGGGGGGGGGGGGGGGGGGGGGGGGGGGACAATGGGATCCAGATACAGATGGGGAGCAGTTAGTGTGTGTGTGTGTGTGTGTGGTGGTGGTGGTGGGGGTGGGGGGGGGGGGGGAACAGGGGGTCAAAGGGGGGCCAAGGGGGTGCTTAGGGCTGAGAGGGGGGGGGGGGGGGGCGGGGGTGTCTGTGGCAGGGTGAAATCTGAGAGGCAGAAAGCCAGAACAGGAGCAGGGGAGAGATTGTGCGGAAGGGAGGCTCTGAAAGTGGGAGAGCACAAAACAAGACAAGCTTTCGCACCGGGGGGGGGGGGGGGGGGGGGGGGGGGGGGGGGGGGATTCGTTCAAGCAAGGGATTGGATTTGAGAGATTCGGGAGAAGTTAGGGATCTGACGAGATTTACTTCTTTTTTTCTTCTACCCCCAACCCCCCTTTTGCGGAGATGCACGTCCAAAGCCCCCCCGCCCCCCCCCCTTCGACATGGGCGCGTTGGGGGGTGGGAAACCAAGCGAACCGCACGACAACAACAACAACAACAACAACAACAACAACAACAACAACGACGACGACGACGACGACGACGACGACGACGACGACGACGACGACGACAACGTCAACCCGTGACCTGGCGCAGCAGCGCCCACCACCAACGCACCTGGGGAAGCTCCGAAAACAACCGCGCGGCATCCCAACGGAGGCCCGTGACAGTTGGCGAGCGCGGCGGAGAACGGGAGGCGTGTCGGGCCCAAAAAAAAAGAGGCCGCGGAGGGCGCTCGCGTTGCAATCGCGCGAAAGTTAGAGTGCGGAGGGTTTGGTGGTACCCCCCCTCACAGGCCTCCGCGGGGTGGATGATGTCAGCTCCGGCCCCTCCCACCCTGCGCCCCTCCTCGCCCTCGATGGAGCCGCCGATGACGGCAGAGGAGGAGGAGGACGAAGAGGAGTCGCTCCGCCTCCTTCCCTTTCCTGTCCTCCTCCTCCTCCTCACCCACTGCTTCCTGCCATCCTCCCCTCGGGCATCCTGACTCAGCGCTCACCACCTCCCTTCCTGCCTCTCCGCGCATCCGCGCCCCCCCCTCTCGCCCGCTCACGCCTTTATCCCCTGCCCCGCCGCCGTCGGGGGGGGGGCCTCCACTTTTATGTCGAGTCGAAACCGTCGGCGGAGAGCAGTGACGAACCGCCGCAGTGAGCGGCTGGGAACTATGAACACTTCGCCGTCACTGCTGTCCCGGGAAACAATAACTCAGATGAAACGCCGGGGGAATCGAATTCCCCCGCGGGAACTAATAAATGCCTCCGGCCCCGGGGGCAGGACTGCGTTGTTTACTTTGGATTTGTGTTGCTCCGCAAAGCGCCGCGCGCCCCCTCGTCGGCCGCGTCTTAAAGGAGGAGGTCCGCGTTACACTGGTGGCCCGCGGCTAAAATCAAGGAGGGATGTGGTGGGTGCAAAAAATTAAATAAAAATAAAAAAAGGCGCAAACATTAAATAATAGTAATCAAGAAATAAGAAGTGCGTGGCTAACTGATGTTAGAGTGGCCATGTGTAAACTAAATCACACCGGGCGAACTTCTGTCTGATAATATGATTACAACGGATCGCATGCGACAAGAACGTCTGGCCCTCAAATGAATCAAAACAATACAACCAAAACAACGGAGGAGCCCTCTGGTGGCAAACACGGATGGGTTCACGGCATACCCTCCTCTCTGGGATCTCCCTCGTCCATCAGCGGGAGAATGTCGCCACAAGCTGGGGTGAGCAACAACATCGCACAAACAAAGGTTTACATCGCACCAATAACATGCAACGATAGTCCCGCCTTCCCCGTTTTTTTTTCCGCCCCACCTCATCCTTTCTTCCAGAGAGCCTTGCGGCCAGACGAGGGTGACGGACCCGATTCCTTGCCGTATTTAAATGGGCGTCACAGAGCTGAGCCGGCGGAGCGGTGGAAGACCCCAGGTGTGAGAGACGCCCGGCGCGCTCCTAGGAGACCCCGGCGTTAAAAAAAATTAAAAATAAAATGTGTCTATGTCTTTGTCCCAAAGAGGGGGTTCAAACAGTGGTGTTAGGTGAGGTGTGAGTGTGTGTGTGTGCGCGCGCGCGCGCGTGCGTACGTACGTTAGATGTGTGACGCTCAGCTGCGTGCGCACGCGTGTGTTTGGGTGCACTTGGCCGAGGCCCAGTACCGCTCAATTGGTCGCCGCAGTGAAGCTGGCCACTCCTGGACCGCAACATGATCGGCTACGCACTGAGAGACGCTTTTCGCGTTAAAACCATGGTAGGAGCCGTGCACCTAATCCCATACCGCAGGGCTGGCCAATGGCTCCACAGCTCAAGAGCAGCGGAGGAAAGCGTTTAATGAGGCGGACAGGTTTAAACGCATGGATCGATAGCCGTATTTAGATGGGCGTCACAGAGCTGAGCCGGCGGAGCGGTGGAAGACCCCAGGTGTGAGAGACGCCCGGCGCGCTCCTAGGAGACCCCGGCGTTAAAAAAAAAATAAAATAAAATGTGTCTATGTCTTTGTCCCAAAGAGGGGGGGTTCAAACAGTGGTGTTAGGTGAGGTGTGAGTGTGTGTGCGCGCGCGCGCGTGCGTACGTTAGATGTGTGACGCTCAGCTGCGTGCGCACGCGTGTGTTTGGGTGCACTTGGCCGAGGCCCAGTACCGCTCAATTGGTCGCCGCAGTGAAGCTGGCCACTCCTGGACCGCAACATGATCGGCTACGCACTGAGAGACGCTTTTCGCGTTAAAACCATGGTAGGAGCCGTGCACCTAATCCCATACCGCAGGGCTGGCCAATGGCTCCACAGCTCAAGAGCAGCGGAGGAAAGCGTTTAATGAGGCGGACAGGTTTAAACGCATGGATCGATACAAAGAAAAAACAACAGCAAGAGCCTCGTCCATTGCACACTCATAAGCAGTTTTTGTCCAATTGCATTGGGTGGTCTTGTTAGAATAGCGCTCGGAGTCGTGCCGGAACTAACATACATGTCCCGTGTGTCTCGACAGGTCGAGGAGTGAGGTCAAAGCCTTACCTTTGCAGCTGGGTTCTTGCAGCTCGACGCCGGAATGCCGGAATGCCGGATCCTGTGCAAAAAAAAACAAACAATAAAAATCAGCAAAAATGTAAGTTAAGCGAGGAAGTAATCACCAAATATTGAAATAGATAATAGCGCGGGATGGGGGGATTTTTCGGAGATGCCCAAAAATATGAATCCACGAAATGGGAACAGGGGAAATGACCCTTGAACTTGGTCCGAGAATTTCATTCAGCATCCCAAAAAAAAATCCAAGACGGCGGTGCGGCGTTGCTGGGAAGACGCCCCAATCCGGTTTCCCAAAACAGCTCGACAACAAGACGAACGCAAAAAGGCCCCCTCGCTGTGTACAAGGGTGTATGGCATCACAGTGACGTCGGCCTTACCTTCACTGGGTAATGGCGGCAGCGCGTTCCGCCTCCGAGCGGCGCGGCGGTCCCTCCGCCGGCAACCGCTGTCGCGTCGCCTTTTTCCCCCCCATGCTTGTCCGTTCGGTCCATCAGTGCCGGCGCGAGGACGCCGAGCCATGGCCCTCACTCCTTCTCTGTGAACGCGGGGGGGAAAAGAAACGGCGTACGTTAAGCTTTTCGTTCTTGCATGCAGCAATGACATAAACAATTTGAAATGGGGGGTACAAACACTGTGTCTGCTCGTCACACACACAAGCACTGTAAGAGGGGACCAGTGTCTTGTATGTGTCTATACATATATACACATATATACACATATATACAAATATATACAAATATATATACACACACAGACACAGACACATATATATATATGAACGTGACTTCACGCGTGCATTCAAACACGACTGCCCGACCAGCAGTGCACCAGACACAACAGCGTATTTACCTGGGCGGGGACGACACATCATGGGGTACTCCACCAGCTTCTCGGCGCTAACTCCATGGCAACGTCACCTGCTGGTGTGCAAGAGACCAACTTCAGTCTGGCACAGTGGTAGTACATGTACAGTTAAAAAGAATAAAGCCAAGTACAGTATTATATATTGTATGTGTATATTACATTCGTATTCTTTCGCTGTGTTTGCTGTACGACGACATCTGTCGCCCTTACCCACAATTGGCTGAACGTTTTTTTCTTGCTGAGGTGGGAGCGGCTGCTGCATTGTGGGACATCGAGTCCACCGGCGGCGCAGGCGAGGACGTGCGGCCCCGGGACGCCATCCAGTGGCGAAACGACCCAAGTGGAGCACTTGGGCAGTGCGAGGAGAGGGGTGGGGACGAGAGAGTAAATCCAGGGGAACGGGAATTCAAACGCTCTTCCCGGAAAGCGCGGAGAAACCCGCCACAAGTTCGCCACACGCCATTTCCTCGGCCGAAAGTGCGACGCGGCCGAGTGGCGCCCCGCACGCGCCGAAGCCGCCGCCGCCGCCGCATCAGCGCCGGTGTCGCCACGCCGCGGGGTGGCGCGTCACGCACCCGCGCTCCGCGCGCCTTCAGATAAACGCGTTCCGCCCACGGCGGCGGGCGATTGCGACATGACCCAACCGCGGCCGCCTTCCCGCAAACTCTTCCCCTTCCTGACCGTAAAAAAAAAAAAAAAAGCATGACATCACCCAATCCAGTTTCCATATAAATCGGGCGGGGGGGGGGGGGGGGAAAGGGGGGGGCGTCCGTGGGCAGCGCCGTGCTGCGAAGCCGCTGCTGCACATCAACTTAAACACCCGAACCAACGTAAAGTTACACGTGTGTAACCCGCGACCTAAGGGGGGGGGGGCGGTCGTGCAATACAGTCGCGGCGAACGAACATGCGTGCCCCGGTGTCCCACGTGACCGCCGCGATATTGTACTTCGCGTCGTCTCCAGACGGAGCCTCGTCGGGTGGCCCCGGCTGGCTGTTAGGTAACGCGGGCGGCGCAGCCCCCCCGTCCCTCGGACCCACACCGTGGCCGCGCACAACAACACCGCGCTTACCTCTCATGTGCCATCCATACATGTGCCGGGGGAGGTGCCGCGCTTACAGTAAATGAGCGCGTGTGGGCGGGGAGGGGAGTCGGAGAGGAGGAGGGGGGGGGTTCTGCAAAAGACTCCGTCTCCTCTCCCGTCCACGGATGACGCAGCCCCCTAAAATCCATCTTCTCCCTTCGCCGCCCCCCTCCGCACCATTTTTTTTTTGTTTTGTTTTGTTTTTAATAAACAAAAAAATAAATAAAAATATGAAAGCCCATTCAGCATCCGCGGGGCGTCGACGCGCGGGCGGACCCGCGGGCGAGCCCGCCGATAGATCCTCCACCGGCCCGAAGACGTGATCGATAAGACTCCCCCTGGCATCTCTGCACAGTCATGTCGCCTTTCCCCCCAAACGATTGCACAGCTCGTTTTCTTTCCTTGCCCCCCCCCCCCACCACCACCCCTCCCCTTTCCCTGAATACCCATCTGGTATGTACAGGGAGAAGAAAAAAAAAAACCCAAAAAAACAATCGCCAAATCGCCAGCCTCTGTAGTGTCGCCCCCGAAATGCGGCCAGGGGTTGCAGCGGTGGGCACGGGTACCTTGATCATCCCCCCCCCCCCCCCCAAAAAAACACCCCCCCCCCCCCAAAAAAAAAACACGCGCACACACGCACACACACACACACACACACGCACACAACCGATATCCATTGCGCAGAGAGGAAGGAAAGGGGTCCGCCGCGATCCCGCGCGGGCAGTCCCCCTTTCAAGAAATTGCGCAGTTTTTATTCCATTGAAACGGAGACTCGTTCCCTTCTGTCCCCGCTGAAAGGCTCCTTCCCTCCCTCCTCCCTCTCCCGCTCTCTCTCTCTCTCTCTCTCTCCCTCTCTCTCTCTCCTTCTCTCTCTTCCCCTCGTGCAGGTTTATTTTCGGTGGAAGAGTCTCGGACATGGAGCGCCCCGCCTCCGCAGTCCCTGGCAAACACCCCGCGCAACTTGCCCAAATTCCAGCATTAACTGCCATGCAGCGGAGAAACAACTGGACCCCGGGCCCGGACCGCCACGCCCCCCCCCCCCCCCCCCACCCCGGCCCCCCCCCTCCCCTCCCAAGAATGCGGCCGCTGAAGAGTGGAGCTCTCGTTTGGGAGTGGGGCGGCCGAGTGCCACTTGAGGAATGCAAAGTGGATATTCGGGGACGTCTATGAATCTGCTCACTTCCCGAGAAACACGCCGCAAGGGGCTTGCCAGGATGTGAAGTTCACGCGCAGACTGGGGGGGTCCACACCTGCAGGCTGGTTGAATCCATAGACCAGGTAACTCCTTTCAAATCGACCCCCCTCACCCGGACGTCCAACGCACGTCCACCCGATCCCATCAACGTGTCAGGAAAAAAATATAAATATATATATATATATATATATATATATTTGGGACTCTTTGAGTGGATCAGCAGATGGAAAAAATGTTGGATTCCAGTGACCTGGAGAAATGAGTGTCCTCGGGCTTGTGAGGATGAGGAGGAGGAGGAGGAGGAAGAGGGGGTGTGTGTGTGTGTGTGTGGGGGGGGGGGGGCCGTACTGAACCAAGGGATCACGCTCCGCCGCCTCTCGCCAAACCATGCACAGGGAGTTGGGGCGCAGTCGAAGCGGCCCTTGGAATCGGCCAGAAGCCGTGGGGGGGTGGGTGGGTGGGGGGGGGGCCGTACTTGTGTGCCGAAAAACGCAACGAGCATGTACGAATGCCATGTTACGAAGACGATCCAAAATACACGCTTCCACGCCACCTTCACATGCTTGCCTCATTTCGGCCAAATAACCCCCCCCCCCCCCCCGTGACGTTTGTGGTGGCAACGAGGCCAAAGCATAAGCTCATTTGAATTTGAATTCAGCGTGTTGCCATGAGCCCCCCCCCTCCCCCCGCCGCCCCTCTCCGTCCACCACCCAAGCGGAGACCACCGGAGACACACTCGCACAGAGACCTGGGTCTGATGGAGAGGCTCTTAAAGCCCCCCAGGAAGTCTGTGTTGGCTCTTTCAGGGGGCACAATCCTCAAGTCTGAATACAACCTTGAACTCAGCCCCCCCCCCCCCCCCCCCCCCCCCCCCCCCCCCCCCCCGGTTCCCCCCCCCCCCTACTTGGCCCCCGCACAATCCTCAAGTCTGAATACAACCTTGAACTCAGCCCCCCCCCCCACCACCACCACCACCACCCATCTCTCTGGTTCCCCTCTCTCATTACTGGACCATTCTTCCTCCGGGTTGTCCTCTCTGTTGTTTTTCCCCTCTCTCCCCCCCACCCCTCCCTTTCAGGAGCCGCGGCCGAGCCCTTTCCAGCGGGGGAAGTCCAGGCCCTCTCTGGCACAATGCTGGCCGGCTCCAAACGTCTCGCCTGTGAAGCCGTGCAGTTAGAACCGCCCCGGCCTCTCTCCCCGTGGCCTCGGCTTCAGCTTGGGGGTGGGGGGGGGGGAATGTGGATTAAGCATGAAAATATCCTCGCCTTGACGAACCGCGCGGTTGGTCTGCACGCGGGTGTCCTCGCTGGTTGAGAATCTGCGCGTGGAATGGTCACAAGTGTAATGGTTAATAGTTGAATAGTTACATTTTGGTGTAATTAGGGTTAAAAATGAATAATAAATACCGGCAACACTCTTAATAATAAATAATACATTCATTTCATCTAATTTGGGTCTCTTTTTAATAATTGTGCAAAGCCAAGGAGTCACATATCATGGGCTTTCAGAACGGTCAATCTGGGAATTCCAAAAGGCGCTCCCCTGCGCCGATGTTATTCAGTCCACCGCCGCGGAGCAATGTCACGTCGGCTCGAGCCAAGTAGACGGCGACGCGGGGCAGCTCAGCCCGCCGCCAAGAAATCCACTTTTCACCAGCGGCTCACGCGCGCGCAGCCACTTGGACCAGCGGTTGCGCCAGCACGGAAAGACTGCTGCGGGGCCGCCGAGGGGAGCGGACAGCCCCGGTCAGCTGACGGGCGGGGAACGAGAGGGAAGCGGAAAACAGACCAGAGCCGCGTCAGGCCCGCTTCCAAGCGAGCCGAGGCCCGGCTGTGCGCCAATCCGGCGTCGCGAAATCGGGCAATTTGAAATGTCATTTTATGATCCGGGGTGCGGCCTTTCAGCGACGGGCCGGACTTCGAGAATCCCACGCTGGCCGACGGGAGTGAACAAAGGGCAAAAGGGACGAAGCGCAAAACGTACTGTATATGCCAGGGTCGGAGTCACGCGCGTTAGTTGTCCAGGCTCAGGAGAAGGGCGGCGCCTCTCTTGATCCAATGATCCGGCGGCCAGGCCCCGGCCCTGAGCTCGACGGCGACCACAAACGACGCTCGCCCGTCTCCGCCCGCCCGCACCGGGAAGTAGTAGCACGGACACAGGTACGTGGCTGCACACACGCACGCACCGCAGAGGAGACAGAGGGGCAGAGTTGAGACCGGCAGGTGAGTGCACGACACGCGGAGCGCCAGCTGGAAAGACACCCCCCACCCCCTCCCCCCCACCTCCTTCCCACGTACCCTTCCTCGTCTTCTTGCGGGTCTCCACCGGTTTGAAGTGGACGGCGGGGACGGGGCAGCACATCTGCATGGGCTCGGCCTCCACGAGACAGGAGTTCCTCTTGTCCCAGCCAGCCCCCTCCAGGTACAAGCCGCGGACGAAAACGCCGTCCTGCAGGGCAAGGGGTCAGGGTTACGCGAAGGGGGTGAGCGGAGGAACAGGCGACAGGAGGTATATCTAAACGCTCGTTTGGAGGTTTTGCATGGGGAAAAAAAAATGTAGGTAATGCGACCCAGAGATGGAAATAAGGAAGGGGGGGGGGGGGGGGGGGCGCTACGGGAGGAAAGGAGGGAAGAGTAGAGGGGGAAGAGGCAAAGAGACAGATAGAGGAGGGTCAAAGGGAGGAAAACGATTAGGGAAGGCCGTGGGTCACGAGGGAGGCCGTAATGGGAGAGTCGGGGCAAAAAGGGGCCAAAGGGAAAGATGGGTTGGAGGAAAGAAAAAGCGAGGGATGAAGAAGGCCAAGGCAAGAGGGGGGGGGGGGGGGGGGGGGGGGGGGGCGCTACGGGAGGAAAGGAGGGAAGAGTAGAGGGGGAAGAGGCAAAGAGACAGATAGAGGAGGGTCAAAGGGAGGAAAACGATTAGGGAAGGCCGTGGGTCACGAGGGAGGCCGTAATGGGAGAGTCGGGGCAAAAAGGGGCCAAAGGGAAAGATGGGTTGGAGGAAAGAAAAAGCGAGGGATGAAGAAGGCCAAGGCAAGAGGGGGGGGGGGGGGGGGGGGGGCGACGACGACACCAGAAAAGCACAGAGGGGCCGACACAGTAAATGGCGAAAGGGACAAAAAAGAGTGGCGTGCTGCTTTGAATGAAGAGAGGGTTTTTTCGAGGGCGGGGGGGGGGGGGGGGGGAAAAAAAATTAAGGGGGGGGGGGGGTTAAAAAAATTCAAATAAATAAATAAAGAAAGAATTCACTGTGAACGTTTCATTGGAAATCAGAAATGGGACGGAAAGCGGCCGATGGGGGCCCCCGGAGAGCGTGGTCACCTTGGGCGGGCCCGGGACGTTGCCGTCGTCGACGGCGGACACGGTGAACTCCCAGGAGAGCGCGTCCACGGGCGTCTGCAGCCACCGCGGCCAGCGCGGGAGGTGAGCGAGATTTTCACCCATCCATTCCGCAAACGTTTCCGGGGGGGGGGGGGGGGGGGGGGGGGAAAAAAAAAAAAAACAAAACAAAAAAAAACGTTTTTTCTGTATATATATATATATATATTTTTTTAATCACAAATATATGAATACATATCTGTTGAATGGGCCGGGTCGCATGTGCCCCCCACCCCGTCCTCACTTTGTCAATTTACCAGCATCTAAATGCTCAAAATGGCGAAAACGAGCAAGGAATCGTTGGGGTAAACCTTGACCGTCTTCGTGTATTTGCTTCCCTCAACGAGGTGACCCGCTACGGTCGGCTCACACGCACACACACACACACACACACCCCCCCCCGTGCCTGGGCGTCTGCCGCGCTGCGGCGCCTCACCTTGTGCTGCCGCGCGTGAGCCTGCAGCACGGCGGCCAGGAAGCCGCCGGGCTGGGTGAAGCCGGCGAGCCAGAACGAGCCGGGGGCCTGCGCCGTCTCGGCCCAGCGCGCGAACTGATCCACCCGCCGGCCGAGATCCCTGGTCCACGCCGCCAGGGGCTTCAGCGAGGGGTACGCCTAGGGGGGGGGGCAGCGAGAGAGAGAGAGAGGGAGGGAGGGAGGGAGGGAGGGAGAGAGGGATCGACAGTCACTTCGGGCTGGGGGGAAAAAGTTCAGCGTCGGGCCTTTAAGCCTCGACAACTGTGAGAAATTCCATCAAAAGTCCATTTTCATTTTTTTTCCCCCCCCCCCTTCATTTTTTTCCCCCCCCCCCCATTTTTAACGACGTTTGCCCGCTTTTGGCTGACTTGATTTCGTCGCGGCAACAATCGCATCCAATACGAAGACACATCGGGAACAGTAGCCAGGATCTTGTCCCGGTTCCCATTTCCATCACCTGCGCGACGCACATTCTTACGCGCGCATTTGCTTATTGAGTATTTGTGACACGACGCAACGGGCGTGTCCTGCGTATATCCGCGTCGCGGAATGTACGCGCGCGTCGCGGAATGTACGCGCACGCCGCGTCGCAGCGAAGGCTTCGCGCGCATTCCGGGCTGCCCGGGCCCTCTCCGCGATCGCACAGTCGAGCCTGGTGAAGAAACCAGATACAAAATGGCCACACAGGGGGAGAGAGAGAGAGAGAGAGAGTGAGGCGGGCAGGCCAAAATTAAAGCCATGAGCCTGGGAGCCTCCGAGCTAATGACAGGCTGCCATGCCAATGGGGGGGGGGGGGCAGAGGGAGGGGGGGGGGGGGGGGGGGGCGCGCGAGGATGGACGGACAAATAAGAGGGGCAGATGTGGCACGCGGGGAATGAAGGGAGCGGGGCGGAGGCAACAGCGCTCGCTGAGAATGTGGCGAGGCATGCCGAAGGAGGGGAAAAGACAGAGGAACCGGACGAGAGCCAGAAATAGAGGGAGGGAGAGGGAGAGAGAGAGAGAGAGGGAGGGAGAGAGAGAGAGGGAGAGAGAGAGAGAGGGAGAGAGGGAGAGAGAGAGAAACAACAGAAAGACACAGTTGTCGCGTTTGCAAGCGGTCAGCGAGAAGTTTCGCACACGCACACGCACACGCACACGCACACGCACACATACACATACAAGAAGCCCCGGCGTCTTTTTGGGAAAGTGGAGCGGGGACCTTGAAGGCTTCACTCGGCCTATCACACTACGATTAGTCCGCTTTGTGAAGCCCCCCCCCCACCGGTACGGTCCACCCCATTAACTCACAACCATCGGGCGGGCACGTGTGTGTGTGTGTGTGTGTGTGTGTCACCTTCCCCCACAGCGGTGGCACGCGGGCGTCATAGATGTGGCGGAAGGTCTCCTCCGAGCTGGGTGACATCACCGCCAAGCCCTTTATCCCCGTCTCCAGCTCCAGCAGGGACAAGCTGACGCACAAACACACAAGCGCGCGTCAACAAATCACTTCTACTGTAACTGTCCTTTTTTTTGGGGGGGACGCGGGCGACACATACGCGACGGTGTCCAGCAGGGAGTTGTATCTCTGGATCTCTTGCAGCAGGGCCGCATTCAGAGGCGACGGGTCGTCCCGGAGGAGGGAGCGGGTGGGCCCGTAGGCCACCGGCGCGGGAAGCATCCCGCGGACCTCCGCCGCCAGCTCCAACACCTAGAGGCACGGAGGGAGCGTGGCACAAAAACAAAAAAAATAAAACAAACCAAAAAAACAAACAGTGGGGCTGGGTTCGTTGCGTGTCCAACCCGGTTGGGACCAAAAGGCCCCCGAAAGGCTCGCCAGTGAGGTCTGAACGACCTGTCGAAAGACGGACGACAGTAAGGGCATGATCCAAATCATTTTCCGAAAATAGAGAGAAAAAATTTAATAAATAAATAAATAAATTGGCAAGTAGAAAAAACGAGCTTCTCCGTGTGGCCTGTTTTATGGCCTTTTCTCGTTCTGTGGCGTTCGACCGGGCCGCGACCCCCCGCCCTCCCCCCCCCCCCCCCCGGCCGCGCCCCCCCCCCCCCCCCCCCCCCCCCCCGCGGCGCTACTTACGCGCGGTGCTGACTCGTACGACCTATCATCATTTTTCAAGAAAAACAAACCACCCCAAACGGTCTTGTGGACGAGGCGGGCAGAAGGGGGGGGGGGGGGGGGGGGGGGGGGGGCCTTTGGGNNGGGGGGGGGGGGAGGGGGGGCTGAGCCTTTGGGACCTAAGTGGACGGCCACAGACAGTGAGGGGAGTTGAGGGAGGCACCCAAAGTTGCACTTTCACTGACTCAAGCGAGCATCGCCCATGCCCCTCCCCCCCTCACCTTATCCTCTCTCGCCGCGGGCGCGGCGGGCCGGGAGACCCGGGGCTGCAGGGAGAGCAGGGTGTCGAGCAGCGTCCTGGTCTCCGCCGCCTGGCTGGCGGCGTCGGCGTTGGGGTGCTGGCCGAACACCTCGGGGTGCTCCGCCGGCGGCAGCCGGCCGACGTGCTCCTCGTACGAGGAGCGGGCTCCGTCGGCGGGGATGTAGTAGGGCGCCAAGGAGGACAGCCTGGCAGGGAAAACCGGGGACAAGAGACGAGCCGCGGGGTCAGCGACGTGGAGTGGCACGGCCGAGAGGCAAATGGGTCGTCATTTGCATATGCAAATGACACAAGGTAAATAGCTGGCCAAAACCCACAGTGTGGGCACGCCCTGAGCAAGCCGTGCCTTGCACCATCTGTGCACCGGCGCGTACAAATAGCTTTTGGGGCGCGCTATAAAGCCCGCGTCGCTATTGCGTCACCACTTTCCTCCACACCCCGTTTCAATTGTTTCAAAAAAAAAAGTGGCAGAAGGCGCTGTTAAAGCTATTGTTCTCTCTCTCTCTTTTCTTTTTCCATGGGGAGCTTAAGTTGCCCGCGCCACCTTGTGCTTGCCCCACAGGTTCCTCTCTTGGGTACTCCCGCGGCCCCCAAAAAGGGGGCGTGGCCTCACGAACGCTTCGCCCCCCCCAAAGGGGGCGTGGCCTCACAAACGTTTCGTGGCGACTCACTTGAAGAAGGGCTGGGCGACGGCGGCGTCGCAGAAGTAGTCGTCGATGTACGTGGCGAGCAGCCGTCGGTCCCAGTCGTCCGTGACGTGACCCCCGTAGTTGACCCCGGCGATGAGGTGCTTCAGCGCGTCCCAGGGGATCTCCTCATACTCGTCCAGGTACAGACTCAGCAGATTCTCGCTCACCTGCGGCACACAGAAAGACGGCGGGTGTTTCGCGCCGACAAAGCGACCCGGGCGCGGCGAAGGGGCGACGCCGCTCGCCCAACTACCGACCTCGAAGTCCGAATCGTTGAAGCCGTACACGACGTTCCAGCCCAGCTGGAGGAACTTCTTCCTCTCCAGCAGGATGCTGTGGAAGAAGCAGAGGGAGAAGAGGAGCTTCCGGTAGAAGACGGGCCTCGAGCAGCGGCCGAACTGAGCCTCCGTCACGCGCTGGTACAGCCGCTTCATGTTGGCTTTCACACCCTGAGGGCCGGGAGCGGCGTCAGCACGGGGGGGGAGGGGGGGGGGGGGGGGGGGCCTCGAAGTCCGAATCGTTGAAGCCGTACACGACGTTCCAGCCCAGCTGGAGGAACTTCTTCCTCTCCAGCAGGATGCTGTGGAAGAAGCAGAGGGAGAAGAGGAGCTTCCGGTAGAAGACGGGCCTCGAGCAGCGGCCGAACTGAGCCTCCGTCACGCGCTGGTACAGCCGCTTCATGTTGGCTTTCACACCCTGAGGGCCGGGAGCGGCGTCAGCACGGGGGGGAGGGAGGGAGGGGGGGGGGGCGGGGGTCGGAGAGGGTTGCATGTCGTGTTTTTTTTTTTGTTTTCATTTGTCGCATGTACGTGCCTGCGGGTATGTTGGGAAGCCATTACCTTCGGTGGTTCCGTGGTCATCTTGATGCCCGCCTGCAGGATGCCGATGGGAAATCCCGGGTGCGGCGAGGAGCTCAGCCACAGCCTGAAGCGCGGGTGGGGCGCCCGCGCCCGCAGCTGCTCCACCAGCTTGTCCAGCTCCGGCATCCACGAGAGAGACAGGTGGCAGTTGGCAAGGAATACCCAGTGACCTGGGCAGAGGGGGGGGGCGGGGAAAAAAATAATAATAAAATAATAATAATTTTGTGGCAACCCACAGAGACGGCCCCAAAAAAGCGGAACTTTAAGGACTTTCCATGCACACTAGGAAAAACTTAAACAAGCATATGCAGAAAAAAAAAATTACAATGGTAAGAAAAAAAAAACAGATACACGAAGAAACCAAAAGACCCGGGGACACGGCGGCCGTGCGGCGTACCATTTTCGATGCCCGCCTCGATCATGGCCCTGGCGACGGGGGCCTGGCCCTGGCCCAGAGAGAGGGCGCGAAAGTGCTGGCTCATGCCAGAGGCGTCGGCGAGACGCCGCAGGGCGCCCGTGGGGTCCGCGGCGGGAGACAAAATGAAGATCAGCGGCGTGCCGCAGGCGGACTCCTCCACGACCTGGGGGGGGGGGGGGGGGAGGGGAGTAGGGGGGGGGCGGAGAGGGAAGGAGTCAGCGGTCCCATTCCACGCCCCCCGGCAACATGTCAATGACAGGCGGCGCCGGACACCCACCGCCTTCAGGTCCAGAGCGGGGGGCTCCACGAAGCGGGAGCCCATGTTGCCGGCGACGAACGACGCGACACAGACGGGGACGCGGTCCGGCCGCAGAGAGCGCACCACCAGCATCTTCTGGAGCTCGTTGCAGTTATTCTCCCAGTCCCCTGGGACAAAAGAGAAGGGGGGGGGGGGGGCAGGGCAGGTCAGGGCAGGGATACGTTAACCCCCCCCCCAAAAAAAAAATAGACGAAAGAAGCACACACCTGGTAACGTGGCCCTCTCCGGCTCAGCGCTGGTGAACCAGACGCTCCAGTCTCGGGGGTTCTGCTCAAAGGACGCCGCCACGCCGCGCATGCCGGCCAGCTTGTCCAGCTCGGTGACGTTGTCCCAGCCGGAGTCCGACAGCCAACCGGGGCAGGGGTTGTCCATCTGCTCCTCCTTGGCGAGCACCTGCGAACGCGCGGGGACCAATATTTAGGGGAGGGGGGGGCGGGGGGGGGGCACACACACTCGCGCATCACTCAGGCAGTACACGCTCAGAACGTCATCGTGGTGCGACGTCCCCGATTCGCCCAGAGGGGTCGAAGGTCAAAACGCGCCGGGCAGGACGCCGGTGCCTTACCAGTCCCCCGCGCAGGAAGAAGGCGTACTCGTCCGCGTCGAGCCGGCCGGCCGCCTCCAGGATTTTGGCGCACATGTGGAAGCTGAAGAGAAGCTTGTGGGCCTCGAACAGGCCGCGGCACGCATACCTGCCAGGGGGGAGCGCAACAGCGTTAGTTGAACGCGCCGGTTTGTAGTGTGTGTGTGTGTGTGTGTGTGCGTGTGTCTGATCTTCATATCGGAAACTCGGCTTTTGAGGTGGTACATGAAAACAGCGCGGCTGACCGCCGCGCCCCGCAGCAAAAGCCGGGGGTGGCCCCGCCCACCTGTACACCGCCAAAGTGTGGTGGTCGTTGAGGTGGGCGATCCGCTCCTCCGGCCTGTGGCTGCGCCGGCTCCCGCCGATGCTGCGGGCGAACAGGCCGACGTAGGCGTCCAGCGAGTGCTGGTACATGGGGTCGATGCGGCCCATGTCGCTCAGGCAGAAGAAGAGGACGGAGGCCCGCCGAGCACACGGGCGGTAGGCCTGGGGAAGGAAAAAAAAAAGGAAAAAGAAAAAAAAAAAAGATTTCAATTTCGGCTTCGGCGCCGACAAGAGGACATTGGCAACTCAGGCAGCGTCTTCATTTGACTCCATTTTTAATCATTCAAAAGAACCGGTCAAACGCCGCCGGCCCCGGCCCCGCCCCCCCCTCCCCGCCCCTGACGCACCTCTCTCGCGGAGTCGATTTTCGCCTCCGTCCGCTCGCTGCTCCGCAGCTGCTCCGAGACCTCGGCGGCCGTCACCTTGGACGTCTGCAGGGCGTTCACCAGCTGCACGTCGTCCAGCAGCGAGCCGCCCGCCTCGTTCAGCAACCTGGACGCGGGCGAAGACGGCGTATTTAAAAAAAAAAGGAACAAAAAAAAAAAAAGAGAAAAAAAAAGCATTCGCTCTAAAAATCAAGACACGCAACCTGAGGATCTCGTCCTCCAGTTCCTGCAACCTCCTCCTGCCGGAGGCGATGCTGGTCACCAGAGAGTCCTTCTGCTCTTCCAGCTCCGGACGCTCCTTACGGACCACAATTCCCAAAAGCTGGGCTTCTAGTCCCTACGCGCGCACGCAGAGACACACGCACACACGTATGAACACCATTCATACAAATTTCAAGGTTTTAAGCACCGCATACCTTGAAACTGCCACACAATTGATTACACAATAATGCAAGCCAAATAAATTACTCGCACACGCCACGCACGCACGCACGCACGCACAGACACACGCACACACACGCACACACACACACGCACAGACACACACACACACAGCCACACACACGAATACCATTCATAGAAAATACAAGGTTTTAAGCACCGCATACCTTGAAGCTGCCACACAATTGAGTACACACTAACGCAGGCCAAATAAATGACTTCTCGCACACGCGCACGCGCACACCCGCACCGACCTGCTCCTTGACGGCAAAGTTGACCATGGTGGTCTTCGTAGAAACCTCTGGGTTGAAGTGGGGGTTGGAGAGCTTGGTGGTGATGTAGAGGCGAAAGTCTGGACTGTACTCCACCTCCCTGTCCCCGAGCTTCATCGTCAGCCTGCCACCTGGTAAACAGCACGCCCGATAACAACCCCCACATTTATCGGACCCCCCCCCGCGATTCGTTTGCCCCCTGGGCGCGTCCCAACCTGTGGCGGTCAGCGACTTGTTGAGCACCGGGTCGAGGGACGGATCCAAGTCTTCCGGCGCGTTCTGCAGCACAACAGGGCGCCCCCCCTGGATGGCATTCCCCAGCACCCGCAGGTAGTCCGGCGTCTGAAGGTCAATTACTTCCAGGCCCTGCCAACGGACACGCCGCGGAATTACAGCTGGACACACGGAACGCAAAGCTCGTCAACTGGCGCGACACCGGATGCGTTGTCGGAGCTGTGTTTATACACGGCACGAGGCCCGGTGTAATATAAAACATTATTATTATTTTTTTTACAACATATATAGAAGTGGCTGCTCCATCAGTTGGGGGTCCTTGGCCCGGGAACCGTGGACGACCCCCGACCTGGGCCGCGGCCTTCCATCGTTCGGACGCATAACGCATCGCTGCGTGCGCAACACACCGACTCGCCATCGCCGTAACCGCGCTGGCCAAACACGCACTCGGGGGGGAAAAAAGACCGAACCGAGACCTACCCGCTTCGTTTCCATATTCTTGATCCACTTCAACGCTTGGCCTTGGGGGTCAAAGATGAGAGGCCACCTTGAGAGCGGGGGAAGAAAACGATGTTTTTAATTCATGGTATAAAAAAAAGAAACAAAATCCAAATCCCAAACCACCTTCTTACTGAACCCACACACACACACACACAGACACACACACAGACACACACACTGACCGGCTTCCCCGGGTGACGATCACCCCGTTCTCGGTGGAGAAGGCGTCGCAGGGCAGACCCTGGACGTTCCAGTCCCTCACCGCTGTGGCAGTGGACAGGAAAACCGCAAAGGCGAACCCCGGCGTGCACGGGACGGCCGAGTCCCGGGCCTGAACGGGGGGGGGAGGGGGGAGACACAAACCCACAAACATACATCGTTATGTCAATTTCAAGAAATACCACTGGGTTCACTATTGCCTACGGTAAATTTCAATATTCTGTATGGTTTGGTCTTCCGACTCACACGACCGCATATCATCCTTTTTTTTTTTTTTCCCCCTTTGACGCCGGCTATTACATTTTCAATTTAAACGTTGCTTTTTTCTTTTTTTTTTTTTGCACAGCTTTCGTTTCGTTTTTATTCCTTATCCTCTATTTTTCCCATTTCAGCCGTAATTTCCCCCTTCGGCGGGACGCTTGTAGGAATGTCTTATCTCATCTCGTTATCCTGTTTTAATTTTTTCCGATACAGGCGGTGCGACTCTCACCTCCTTCACCCAGATGGCGAGCAGCTCGTCCCTGTAGCCGGAGGGGAAGGGCCCCATGTAGGACAGGAAGGACGCCGCCAGCAAACAGTCTCCGACCAGGTAGCGCGCGCTTTCCTCGAGACCCTGGTAGAGGCACAACCAAATCAGCATTCCATTTTCCGGGGGGGGGGGGGTAAAACAGCTGTGTGTGCGAAAAGGGTGTCGGCGGTGAGCGCGGCCTACGCGGACTCTCTCCTCCCAGCGGAGCCTTTCTCCGGCCAGCCCGGCCACCAGCTTGTCGGCCCGGTCCAGCTTCGCCGCCATCTCGTCGGACCGCTTCCTCAGGCTCTCCTTGGTGGCCAGCTTCTCCCCGTGCTGCGTTTTCAGCGCGGCCAGCTTCTCCGCCACCTGCCCTCGGCCAATGTGGGGGTCGGACCACGGATAACACTGCCGCTGCATTTCGACAAACACACTCGCCGTACCTCTCGCAGCTTGTCCCGGGCCTCGGCCAGCGCGGCCTGTTTCTCGGCCAGCTGGGCCGTGGCGGCGCTCAGTTGTGCCCGCTTGGGCTCCACCACCCTGTAGATGCGTCCGTACGCCTGGAGGAACAGCGATTGGGGTTTTGCCTCCTGGTTACCTTTTCGTTTTGCTTTTTCGTATTTTTTGTATATATATATTTTTTTCTTCCCACCACGATTGCCCTCTCTCTCTCGCTCACCTCCATGGCTCTCACCCACATGCAGAGGGACTTGGCGGCCAGCGACACTTTGCCGATGACCTCGGGCAGGAAGTCCGCCTGTCTGCAGTACTGGCCGGCCTTCTTCAACACCCGGTCCGATATGTTGTCCTTGTCGAAGTTCACCAGCGTCTTGATGAAGGTGGCCTCGCCTGCCCGACGCATTTCAGGGTCACGTAGGGCAAAAATCATGGAGTAAAAAATCGTGAAAAAAAATCCTGAATGGCGAGACGCAGCCTACTACTTATCAAAAATGGTGTTTCGTTTTTTTTCATGCATAAAAATATTCCACCCTGTTATTGTGCATTCAATGCTTAGCTATTCAATTAATACGCAGGTTCATATGTTCATGTTTGGTTGGAATTTTCTTTATATATATATAGCGCACCCACTGTCAAAGGCGCCCGTGTTATGTGCGTATTACCCAGCTGCCTCTTGGCCTCCGCCCAGGTCGGCTCCTTGCCCAGCAGCGTCATCACGGCCTGCATCGCCGTCTCCACCAGCGCTGGGGGGCGGCCGTACGACTTGATCTCCGTCATGTCCTTCTTGTTCAGAGACTCCAGAGCCTTTGTGCGAACGGGGGTGGGGGGTTCGTGGATTATTATTCGTTAAATATCAAAGTATAAGTGTAGACTAAACGGCCCGCGGGAGCGCCGCCCGGAGATTGGCTGGATCGAACGAGCCCCCACAGGTCGGCCATCTACCTTCATGGCCTCCTCCAGGGCGGGCAGGGCCTCGTCCAGGTCTCTCTGCGCGTTCTCCGCCATGCTTTTGCACTGCAGCTCTTCGGCTCCAATTTTCTTGCTGTTGGCACTCACCGCCTCGACACGCAAAACACACAAGTTGGAACACACGCTGAAAACCGGAAGGGCCAATCGCAAATGACGCGGAACAACGGATTTTTGAAAATGATTTATTAATTATTATTAATTATTATTAATTATTAATTATGATTATGATTATGATTATGATTATTATTATTATTATTATTATTATTATTATTTACTTGAACCCGTTACCTTCTGCTGCTTGTCGGCCTCGATCTTCTGCTGCACAATGACGGACAGGTACTCGTCGCACTGCGCCTGGAACTCGGCCACCTGATTCTTGGCCTCCTCCAGCTCCGCCGACATGGCCTCCACCTTCTCCCGCGTGTCGCTCAGCTTGAAAAGCCCACGGCGCAGCTTGCCCACCTGCTCGCCCAGCTCGCCGCGCTTCTCCGCCAACAGCCTTCGCGGGCGCACGGGAACGGAAACGCGCGCGCGCACACACACACACACAACCGGATGAAGGATAATAATAAAGTCATAGTGGGTGCTCAAAAGAGAGACGTTGCCTACCTCTTGTATCCGGACACCAGCTCCAGGTAGTTGGTGGGAGTGACGTAGTTATGCCTCCGCAATTCCAGCTTCATTCTTTGGGACACCCGCGCCACCGACTGGTGCGTGGTCACAAAGATACTGGCCACCTTGGTCTGGATCTGCAAAATCGGACGGAGGGGAACCGAGGCTTACTGCCAGGCTCGGTCCGCGTGTTCCGTGGGCCCATGAGCATGTTGGCGCGTGCCTCACCCCCTCCATGGATCCCAGGTCCAGTCCGTCCAAGTACCTCTGCGCCACCTCCAGCAGAGCGTCCCTGGGCCACTCACAGAACCAGTCTATGGTGGTGCAGTTGACCAGCGCCGGGTACCGGAGGATGCGGTTCCTGTTGACCGGCAGCAAATTGTTGAATGTCCCCGGGAAGAACATTCAAGCCCCCGGTGTCCTACAACAGCTCAAATATCAAACGTGCCGCAACACACAATAACGTCAATAATAACGACAATAATAGGAATTTCAAATTCACCGTTTCACGTGATTCCGCCTATAATTTGCATAAACGTCTGTTTGTGTGTGTATAAAACCAGCGCACACAGGGGGAAGAGGAGAAGGGGGGGGGGGGGGGGGGGGGGGACACGTGGTGAAAACGGACGCACTGCGCGCACCGACCTGAAGGCCCCTCCCACCGGGCTCATGCAGAGCGCGACGTGCAGGTTGTCGCGAACGCGCTCCATCAGGTAGCCGGACAGGGCGTCCGGGTTCTCCGCCACCCTGTCCCTCCTGGCGGAGGCCGACAGGGCACTGCAGACCTAGAGGTGGGCGGAATGAAGTTGCCACGACTCCTTCAGTCGGATTAATGTCGCGTGGTAAAACAGCTGTGTGTGTGCGTGTGTGTGTGTGCGTTTTTTTTTTGAAAAACAAAAAAAAGAGAATACGGACCTCGGCGAACTCCTCCTGCTTGTAGAGGTTCGGCACCTCCCCGGAGGTCAGGATGTTGTTGACGTCCTCCAGGAAGGACTCCTCGACCAGCTGGGTGTCGCTGAGCAGGAGCACGGCGGGCCTGTTGTCCACGCCGGTCAAGCGGTACAGCCTCTTGATGTCTGGGGAGGTGATGGCGCGGGGGGGGAGAAAAGGCGCAAGGCAATTCGCCCGGAGAAACGTCGGGTCACTCAGGTGGCGCCGAGCGCCAAAAACAAACAAATAAATAAAACAACTCACCCTGCCGGAACTCCTGCCTGCGGTACTGCTTGGTGACCTCCAGCTGGAAGAGCTGGTACTCGCAGATGGAGGCGGCCATCCTGGACAGGCTCCGTCTGCCGGACCCCCCGACACCAACCAGCAGCACGTTGCCCCGGGGCTGGCGGATCACGCGGACGATCCGGGTCACTGCGGCGGGGATGCAAAAAAAAACAAAAAACGGATGAACCACTCCATGCATTCGTGCGTGCGTGCGGGCGCGCGGGCGCCGTGTTCCCGAGGCGCACCGTGCTCGATGGCATCGCGGAACAGCACCAAGCTCATGGGCACCACGCCGGGTGCCAGGTTGTACTCCTCCAGCCTGGTCTCCATGAACATCTTGAGGCCCTTCATGTCCAGCAGGTCCTCGTACACATGGGACTCGCTGAGGAAGTCACCTGACACACGCACACACAGACACACACAGACACACACACACACACACACACACACAGACACACAAAGAAATAAACATAAAATGCGCATATAACCTGATAGGGGGAATCGTTTCATAATTAATAAACCAAAACCCAACAATACCAAGTTTTTTTTTTTGTTTTTTTTTTTATATAGCCACGTCCCTATGACCCTGCACTAGTACACATGGTAACAAACGTACCAAAGATCGGGGGCTGTTTGTTGGGGCATATGCTGTGGAGTGTGACGTCAAAGAGGGAGCCCAGCTTCTCCCCCATCAGCGCAACGAAGGCCTCCGTGTCGCCGCGATCGACCAGCCGGTCCGAGAAAACCCTGCACGCAGCAACGGAGCGGCGATTACCCGGCGCGCCTATGTTCTCGCCAAGGTTGCAGCGTGGCGGCGAAAAAGAGAGGGCTCAAACATCGGGGGCGGGGCCAAAGAATCGCACCTGAAGCACTCGTGGATCCAGAGTCTGGAGATGCTCGTTTTGTTGTCGTGGAAGTCCGGGTCCGCGCGGAGCAGACCCTGGAACACCTGGCGGCGGGAGAGGGGGCCTTTTATTGTGAGGCCTGATGTGTTTTAGGTGGATTCAAATGTCGCGGGACCCCTGTGGCAAGCCGCGTACCTTGGAGATATCGCGGAGGTTGAACAGGTAATGCGTCTTGGCGGGCGTGGGAAGAAATTGGGCCGCCACGGCCTGGTACAGCTCCAAGGTGGCCTGCGTCAGGAGCTCCGCCATGGGCTTCACCTCCACTTTAAAGCCCTGCAGCTTTTGGCCGATCATGGTGCTGTAGATGCGTCGGATCTGGGCCTCCTGCGGGCGGGGGGGGGGGGGGGGGAAATAAAATACAATTTCAAGTTGTCCCCCTTCCTGAACGCCACCGGGGTCTGGGGGAAAACGGTGAGACACGCGAGAGACGAGGAAGAAAAATTGAATGAAAAAAAAACAAAAAAAAACAGGAAGCCGCTTGAAATGAGTGTGGTTCGTTTCGCTGCAGGTCACCGAACGCCACGATTTGAGCGCCCACGCATATTTTGGATTTCTGTGTGAACTCGTTTGTGTGTCTTGAGGTTGCCTATTTAGTATACTTAAGTGTCTTTTTAAGTAAGAAGCGGTTCATTGGTAAGAGGGGAAAAAAAAGACTGGGCAGGACAACGCAGCGGAGAGAGAGAGAGAGAGAGAGAGAGAGAGAGAGAGAGAGAGAGAGAGAGAGAGAGAGAGAGAGAGAGAGAGAGAGAGAGAGAGAGAGAGAGAGCCTACATTGGGGAAGGTCACGTTGATGAGGTTGAATCGACTCTGTAGGCGGCCAGAGATGCGAGTCCTCCCTCCGCCGGGTGGGCCCATGGAGGCCAGCAAGACCGTGTCCTTTGCGAAGCAGGGGAGGAGCACAACGGGGGAAAAAAGGCGGCGTTCAAAGCGGCCGCGTGACATCGAATATATATTCCATCTGCTGAAAATGCAATAAAAGGGCGGGACACGGTGGCCGGCTCGCCCCCCACCGCGCCCCGGGCGCCCCCCCCGCCCTCACCTTGACAACCTTCCGGGCCGGCCTGCGGCGGTCGTACCAGAAGCCGCGGTCCATCCAAAGGCGCAGCAGCTCCAGCGGCGGCTGGGAGCCAAAGGGGTCACGGGCCGGCATGCTGAGGTCGTCCAGGAAGCACAGCAGGCGGCGGCCGCCGGCCGGCGCGTACACGCCCTTGGTCCTCTTCTCCACGCGGCCCTCCACGGCGGCCTGGAAGTCGCTGGCGGTGGTCTGGAGCAGAGGAAACAACACTGAGAAAATTCACGGGCAGGACGTTCGGGGAGCGAAAGCGCCATTTTGCCAGAGCACTTGCGGGCCCAAAGGCGCGACAGGACGCCAAAGAGCGCCGAACCTGCGAGGACATGTTGACCGCGAGGGACGCCCACCCGTCCCCCAGGCCCCGCAGGACGCTCTGCGCCACGGCGGTTTTGCCCGCGCCCACCGGGCCGGTGAGCAGCACCGGGTGCTGCGCCGACGCCAGCGCCTCGACCAGGAAACGGTAGCGCACCGTGTCCACGGTGGGAACCAGGATCTGGTGGAACGGAGCGCTGCGGGCGAAAGAGGGCAGAGGGCGAGGTCGTCACGGACGTGCCCGGCATGATCCCATCATTTCGCTACGTGCAAATGAAGTAAGCGGAGAGCGCGCTCTCCTCCTACCTGGCGCTGTAACGCCAGCCTTTTGGCAGTTTGTCCTCGAAGGCCGCCCAGCTCCGGTTCTTGGCGTCCACAAAGTACTCATAAACGGTGTCCTGAAAGAGAACACAGGGCAGGTTCAGAGAAAGCGCGCGGGGGGACGGGGGACGTGCGCAGCGGCGACGCGGCTCTGGCCGGGAGGACCTTGGCGGGGAAGGTGCCCTCCATCTCCCGCAGGAAGCCGTCCATCTTCCGGCGCCCGTCTTCGTCGACGGACGCACAGACGGACCACACGAGGCTGAAGGTGAACCAGAGCTCCACCATCCGACCCAGGCTCTCCGAGTCGGAGGCATTTACCTGGGGGAGAAAAATAATGACATTGGGGGTTTTTTTGGGGTTATTTTTGGTCCCCGCCCCCAAATAATTGCTGATTCAACATTTTAAGACAGCTACATGCTAAAGGGGAGCTCTCGAGGTCGTACCCCGTTGGCGGACGTGGCCAGCGAGTCGTAGAGACGGCAGAGGGAGGCGACGCCATTGAGCTCGGCGACGGGGAGCAGCTCGCGACAGCGAGTCTTCTTGAAGCTCAGCGTGCTCTCCGTGTACTTCTCGAACAACCGCCTCAAGTGGCCGGCCTCGGCCTGCGGAGAGGGGTGGGGTACGCGGAGAGGAATGACGGGAGGCGCCACCGTAGTGAGAACAGTTATGGGCAATTATGGCGCAAGCTGAACCTCGTGAATCCCAAATAAATATGAACCCCCCCCCCCCCCCCAAATAAAACATTTAATGAAAATACGCGCTGCACCTGGTTGCGCTTGTCCAGCCAGGACTGCACGAAGGGCCTCCAGCCCAGGTCGCCGTAATCCGTGTAGACCATCCCACAGCGGGACACGGTGCCAGGGGAAGCCATGGCCAGGTTCTCCACCTCAAACAGCAGGGACACCTGCCGCAAAGTGCACACGCCGGGATGAGCGCAAGTGCGTTCGAGGGGCCCTCGGGTAAATCGGGCGTTAGAGTACCCCCCCCTTGGTCCCCACGGGTTCCCCCCCCCCGGTCCTCTCCCCACCTGCTCGGGCATGGAGATTCGGTCTCCGTTGGCGAGCGTGAGCACCTTGTTGTCGTCCATGACGGAGTGCATGCTCTCGATCCACAGCGGGTCGACGGGGCCGTCCAACACCAGCCACTTCTCATCCGGCCTCTCGTCTGGCGGAACGGGGGGGGAGAGTCACTTGAACTATTCCATGTGTTCCTTCGCAACAGCCGAGTGAAAAACGGGGTGTCCCGGTACCTGCGCAGGCTGATCTCATGAGGGAAGACAGCACGCCGTCGGCCCACTCGTCGGTGGCGAGGTCCTTCTCCCCGTACAGCTCTCCCAGGCTCATGGCCTTGGGGTTCAGCGGATGGTCCTGGTGTACCGCGGCGTGGGGGGGGACATCATTATTTACTCCACGGCGCTCACATTTTTTTTTTTTTTTTGTCTACTTTGCTTCCAACTGCATGGATACGCGTACAAGTAGGAAAAACAGGAAGTAGATGTTTCACACGCGTTATCTGGATACCTTTCTTTTTTTTTTTCTTCTTCTTTTTTAAACCGCGCCGGTGTGTTTCTCATTCCTCGTTGTCTGAGTGTGTGCGTGCATGCCTCTCTTTTAACAGAACAGCACAGAAGTGGGGAAAAAAAAGAAATCGGGGAAAAAAAAAAAAGGAGGACGCGGTCTCACAGTGACGAGAGGAGACGGAGAGAAGCCGAGAGGCAGTTCACGAGGCAGGTGAGGCTGACGCGTGGCACACCGGCAATAACAAAACGGCACTGAAGCCAAAAAAAAAAGGACGAAGAAACAAAGGAAGGAGGGAAGAACAGGATAGAGAATATTACCCCCCCCCCCCCTCCAGAGCGGGTCGACGGGGCCGTCCAACACCAGCCACTTCTCATCCGGCCTCTCGTCTGGCGGAACGGGGGGGAGAGTCACTTGAACTATTCCATGTGTTCCTTCGCAACAGCCGAGTGAAAAACGGGGTGTCCCGGTACCTGCGCAGGCTGATCTCATGAGGGAAGACAGCACGCCGTCGGCCCACTCGTCGGTGGCGAGGTCCTTCTCCCCGTACAGCTCTCCCAGGCTCATGGCCTTGGGGTTCAGCGGATGGTCCTGGTGTACCGCGGGGGGAAGGGGGGCATCATTATTTACTCCACGGCGCTCACAATTTTATTTATTTTTTTCGTCTACTTTGCTTCCAACTGCATGGATACGTGTACAAGTACGAAAAACAGGAAGTAGATGTTTCACACGCGTTATCTGGATACCTTTCTTTTTTTTTTCTTCTTCCTTTTTAAACCGCGTCGGTGTGTTTCTCATTCCTCGTTGTCTGAGTGTGTGCGTGCATGCCTCTCTTTTAACAGAACAGCACAGAAGTGGGGAAAAAAAATAATTGGGGAAAAAAAAAGAAAGGAGGACGCGGTCTCACAGTGACGAGAGGAGACGGAGAGAAGCCGAGAGGCAGTTAACGAGGCAGGTGAGGCCGACGCGTGGCACACCGGCAATAACAAAACGGCACTGAAGCCAAAAAAAAAAGGACGAATAAACAAAGGAAGGAAGGAAGAACAGGATAGAGAATATTACCCCCCCGTCCCCCCACACGCCCACCTGGACAAGCTGGAAGCCGGGCACTCCCTGGTGGTGCAGGGCCGTGAGGGCGCCCTGCAGGGTCCTCCAGGTCACCGTCTTGCCGCTGCCGGTGTTCCCCACCAGCATGGAGGCGTGCCGGGAGTTTTTGGTCTCGTGCAGCTGAATGACTTTGGCCACGGCGAGCGGCGTCGCCTGCAGGCCGCCCCGCCGGAGCTGCGTCTCAATGGCCTCCTTCAGCTGCGGACAGGGGGCGACACGAGGTCAGAGGGGCGACGCTGCCCGGGGGAGACTTGAACCCGAACAGTCCAGAGTAGCTCAACTGCTCCCCCTGCTGGTGGCCCAGAGGAAGGACGTCTCCCCTCCAGGTGCGTGTGGCAAGTGGTTGAGAAACCACTAATAAATATGTAGACAAGTTCGTAAACACAATACGAGCAGTACATATGCTCCCGGCCACCCACTGGACTCTGAGCTTCAGCTTTTGCATGGGAAGGATATTTATTTTGGTGAATTATGGGCCGCAGCAGCTAAAGGAACAACCTTCTCGGCCATTTTTTGCGGAGAAAAGGGAATAAGTCGACTTACCTCGCCGTAGTCCACAACGGGAGCCTCCACAGCAGGGAACAGGTCCCGGGTGATGCCGTGGAACAGTGGCAGGTCACTGGCGGTCAGCTTGGCAACGTTCATGTCCCTCATGGCCATCAACAGGACCTGGCGCCGCGGGCACACGGTGGCAAAAAGAAAATTGGACGATGTAGCGGAGACCGCTTCCTCCCTTGAGTCCTAAATTTCAGGCGCCAACACCTACTTCTTCATCGGGGACCTCGGGACAAGAGCAGCGCCTCTTGCCCGCGCAGCGCAGCAGGGACGTGAGCGCGCGCAGGCCAAAGTCGTAGTGGTCCTGTCGGGACAGCTGCTGCAGCGCCAGGGAGTACAGGGTGACCACCTTCCTCGCCAGGAGCTGCGGCGACCGGGGACCGGAATGTCGAAAAGAAAAGAACACAATCCAAACACAACTCGGCGTCAAACAACGCCTTGAGGCGTAAGGTTTCTCTCCTGATATGCCGTTGGTTAGCAGTGCCCGCTGGGTAACCCTTCGGATGCTCTATCTATAGCACGTCATCGACCAGCCAGCATGGCAACAATGTGCGTGTCCTGCGTGTGTGTGTGTGTGTGTGTGTGTGTGTGTTTGCGTTTGCGCGTGTCCCCGAGGCGCTACCTTGCAGTTGTGGAAGCCCTCCCCGAACAGGAGGATTTCGGCGATCAAAGTGGAGTCCGGCACCACCATGGAGACTGGCCTGAACATGGACTTGAGGTTGTCGGGCAGCTCAGCGCGCCCGGCGTAATCTGGGAACGTAGAAAATAAAAAATAAAAAAATTAATAAATAGTTCGAAGCGCCAAAAGAGTCGCGTGCATTCCGAGGACGTCGACGTTTTCAAGACCCGCAGCGGGGGGAAAAAGAAATTAAAATAAGTGGCCTACATGCCCCCCATCGGGAGGCGGCGTGCGCACACCGGCCCCCCCGGGTGGCGCCGGCTTACCCGGATTCATGGTGATGAAGATCCCGCAGGACGGGACCAGACGCAGGGGCCGCCCGTCGAGGTGGAAGCTGGACTGGCCCGCCGAGAGGCCGGCCAGGACGCAGAGGATCTGCTGGGCCACCACCGACAGCACCTCGACGCCGATGCGGTTGAACTCGTCGAAGCAGCCCCACGCCCCCGTCTGTTCGGGACGGACGCGGCGATTTGCAGAAAAAAACATTTAAAAAAAAAAAATTAAACAGACAAACCAAAAAATCCTACGTGCCACTCTGAGTACGAAATGACATTGAGAACCTTGGTCCAGAAGAGACCCCGCCCGCCCCCTTCCCACCTGTGCCAGGCCAGAGAGCATGCGCCCCATGGATTTGTAGTCCAGCCCTTCGGAGCAGTTGACGACAATGACGTACATGCCCAGCGCCTTGCCCAAGTCCTTCACCGTCTCCGTCTTGCCGGTGCCTGCGGGGCCTTTGGGCGAGCCGCCCCGGCGGAGGTGGAGCGCCGTGGTCAGCGTCATGAAGCACCTGGATGGGGTCAGGGACGCGCACATTCGACGTTGGTCAACGTTTGGTTCTGAGGCCTTCGAAAATGGACCAAATTGTTTTAAAATACCAAATAGCGTCATTGGGGTTATAAACGGATGAACGGATAGGTGACATGCGGCCGGTGCAATAAATGGCCCGAAAGAGTGATGGTGACCTGTCGGTGAGTGGCGTGATGACCAGGCGGCCGGAGTTGCCCAGGTACTCGTAGCCGTACTTGTAGCGGGTGTTGGTCTGTCGGATTATGCAGTCGTCCACATCCTGTCGGGGGGAGAAAAAAATAAAGTCAGGGGTACGCTGGGTAATATATATATATATATATATATCAAAATAGATCGGTGAGTGGCGTGATGACCAGGCGGCCGGAGTTGCCCAGGTACTCGTAGCCGTACTTGAAGCGGGTGTTGGTCTGTCGGATTATGCAGTCGTCCACATCCTGTCGGGGGGAGAAAAAAATAAAGTCAGGGGTACGCTGGGTAATATATATATATATATATATATCAAAATAGATCACATTTTGTCCACTGAGCCGTTTAGATAATAGAAAATAAAAACTGCTAGTGTGGATTAAGGTGCCCCCCCCCCCCCCCCCCCCAAACCCGCAGACCTGCATAATGCTGCTAAGACTCCCCCCCCCCCCCCCCCCCCCCCCCGTCTTCCCCTCAGAGCGCACCTTCTCCCAGTACAGCCGCAGCTGGCAGAGCCAGTCGAAGGCGTGGACGTCGCCGCAGCCCGCCTTGGCCAGCCTGTCGGTGACGTCCCGGGCGTGGACCTCCGCCGTGACCAGCGCCGCCACCTTCAGGCGCAGGACGGCGGGGAGGCGGCCCCGGAGGGTTTCCGAGTAGCACTGCAGCGCGGCGACCTGTGGGGGGGGCACAAAATTGCGCAGCTCAAGCGGAGAGCCCGGCGTGGCCGAAATCGCCCGGGGGGGGGGGGGGGGGGCGAAAAGCGGGGCGGGGGGGTGCAAACCTGTTTCTTTTTCAGGGACTTCAAGGCGGACTTGGCTTTGCCTGCGGTGAGGGACTTTGTGACGTCAGCGGTCCACTGAATCTGACTGCCGGTGATCAGCATCTAAAAAGCAGGGAGGATGCACGTTCGAGAAAGACGGAAAAAAACTGGCCTTTTAAAAACAATATTTTATATATACATACATATTTTTTTAAAGCAACGCTCAACGCACCTGTCCCGGCCAGTCTCTGACCCACTTGTCTCTCTGGTCCGCCATCCTCCGCAGGGCGACGAGACAGTCCTTCAGGCAGTCCTTCAGCGCGGCCCGCATGCTCCTCTCGACATCGCACAGCCAGGCCTACGCGCACGTGGGACACCGGAGCGCCGCGCGCCATAAATGACCGTCCCGCCCATTAAGCTCTCGCAATCGTACGTACACGCCGCGAAACGCGCACCCGCCCGCCTTACCTCCACAGGCTGGTCCAGTGGCACCGGCTGGAGGAATTCCACATACTCCCCGTCGGCGGAGAACATCCCGACGGCTTCCGGTTTCCCGCCCGCCTGCGCCAACACACAGCACGCGGGGACATGAAACTGCGCAAAAGGCGATACGGCTTGTCGCGGGACTTATGGCCTCGGGTGATGGGCTGGCATTTGATCGCCCAGCCCCAACTCTGGGCCTGACATCAAAACCGCAACTCCGCGTGCGAAGCATTTCTCGTCCCGGCAGCGGCACGGACTTGCATCAATACATATGTAGAGTGGCGTTAAACAGCGTGAGGGTGTCCCTGCCTTTTCGAGACGCAGGCGCCTGAGGTTGTCGAAGCACTTCCGCAGGTGGGGCTGCACGGCCTCCGGGCTCTGCGACTGGCCCAGGGCCTCCAGCACGTCGTCGCCGGACAGGAAGTAGAATCGGGGAAATATCTGCCGCTTGGCCTCCAGGTACACGGCCAGGGCCCGCTGGATCTCCTCCAGCGCCGCGCTCATCCCGGTCAGCTCCTCCAGCACGCCTGCAAGAGTGTAGCACAGCGAGGGAGGGGAGGAGGAGCTCGGTCATTGGCTTCATTCGCGTTTGCGCCATTGCGTCAGGAGGTGGGAGGACATCGCCATCACGATCTTAACTGAGGAGTTATAATTATTATCCAAATCCAGAAATTGGGAAGTGCCGACTGTGATTTTTTTTCCCCCCCTCCTACTGCGTGTGTTTCAGAGTCACTGTAAATATGCCTAAAACGTGCTTCGATAATTCGCCACGAGATGGCGCCAGATCCTCCCTCGCGTGGTACCATTGTGCGCTTTGAAGACACCGCGTTGCCATACCGGGTTGGTGTGTCGCCCGCAAGGCGTTGTTGTCCTCGTGGAGTCGGCCCATGGCGGCCTTCCAGCGGCAGCTCACACCTTCAAACTCCCGGCACTCTCGGGGCAGCTGCTCCCGGACGTCCTTGCCCTGGAAGATGTTCTGACGGGGGACGGCAACACGGAAAGCATTGGGAGAGCGACAAAAGGATCGGTGGGGCCACGACAAACAACGCGACCGCACGAGGGACGAATGGCAGGAGCAGGGGCGGAGACGAGAGACGGGAAATCGGCGCGCCAAAATGTGCAAATTGAAATGATGCCACAAAACAGGAAATGTGCAATTCTAATTCCGTCCTGGGACACAGTGGGCCAGCGCATTCCTGTACCTCCAGGTAGGTCCACTGCCGTTGCACGGTGAGGGTCCCCTCGATGACCTCCAGCACCTGGGACAGCCGGCGCTCCCAGCACTCCACGTCCCGCTCGAAGGCTCGGGCAAACGGCGAGGCCTTCATCGTGGACAGAAGGACCTGGTTGTCCTCCAGGGCCCGGAGCACCTCCTCCGTGTCCCTGGGAGAGAGACGCGGGAGAGTGTCCACTGCCGTTGCACGGTGAGGGTCACCTCGATGACCTCCAGCACCTGGGACAGCCGGCGCTCCCAGCACTCCACGTCCCGCTCGAAGGCTCGGGCAAACGGCGAGGCCTTCATCGTGGACAGAAGGACCTGGTTGTCCTCCAGGGCCCGGAGCACCTCCTCCGTGTCCCTGGGAGAGAGACGCGGGAGAGTCACACACTGCGGCACCCCTTCCCACAGGAAGCAGAGTACATGGTGCGTTTTCTCATTTAATCCCGTAAAAATCCCATCAAAATGATATGCCGCATTTACATATTCTGAATATATGCCCCCGCCCCCCCCCCATATAGTCTTAAAAATAACGGCACTGGATGGCAGTATTGAGCTGTGCAATCAAGCGGTGCATTGCAAACCAGACCTAACAAAGACGCAAATCTTGAAATAAGAAAAAAAAAAAAAAAAAAAAAAGCCTCCATCCTCTTCAAAAAGTATTACAACAATGCATGCAAGGCTCACTGTCTCACCTCAGCCGGTAGTGGCCTTTCTCTTTGTAAGACTCTACGTCCAGGAACATTTCCTCCCACGTCTTGCTGATTGCCTCCAAACCCTTTGGAAGAGAAATCACAAAAAAGGAAAGTGGGTGGGGGGGGGGGGGGCACGTTAGGAGTGGGTGGGGGCGGGGGATGGGGGGGGGGCACGTTAGGGTGGCCAAAATCCAAAGAGAACATCTCCATTCTCCGGGGGGAACTGACGAGACCTGCTCGATGGCGAGCTCCTTGGCGGCGGCGCCGACGATGGCCGAGATCTCGTCGGCGCGCGCGTCCAGTCCCAGGGACACGACCTTTTCCAGGGTGCACTCCGCGCCGGTGGGGTCAAGGGGGCACTGCAGCTCGTCGCGGACGCGCTTCCAGTGCCTGAGGAGAGAGGCGGCGGTGCGGCGACAGGTCAGGGTTGGGTCGCTAGGTCTTTATGGTGCATCCGGCCCCCCACAAATCAAGCAAGATTGGGATTTTGGATATAAACAAAAAAAAAAAAGGGCGAGGACCGAACTCCGCCAATTAGAGCCACGGATGAACAACGGCACTGAAGAAAGAACAGGCCGGACCACGCAACGCGGGCCACGCGCTTAATGTCCCCGCGAATTGTAAGCAGCGCAATAGCAGTATTCTTATCGAGAGATACACTTTTTACTCAAGGTCCTAAATGTGCCGACGTCGGCGAGGTGGATCCTGCGGCCGGTACCTGTCTCTCATGGCTGGGCTCCTCAGGGCCGCGACGAGCGGGAGGATCCGCCGGAACTGCTCAATCTTGTTTTGGGCCAGGTCCACGACGTCCCACTGCTTCTCCTGAAAGATCAGACCAAACACGTCCTCACTACCGTCATACGTAGCTATAAAGGGGAAGGAGGGGGGGGGGTATTGTTAGTCGCCATTGTTGTTGTTGTCGCACAGCTGACCTTTAGCTCCGCCTTGAGTGTGCGGAGCTTTTTGAGCATGTCCTGTGCCGCGGCCTCCATGTCCTCCGTCCGCAGCGCAGCGAGCTGTCCGCCCTTCCACGCGCTCCAGCTGGAGCTCCACTGCCCGGCCACCTCCCAGGCGCGCCGCAGGCGGCCTACGTCCTGCACAGCGCACGGGGACAGCCATTAAAAAAACCGCAGGCCCCCGCGCCACCAGGCCGGCGAGAGAGTGGCAGGACAACCATCGCGCCGGGGGGGCACACCTTCTCCAGCGTCCGGACGCTTCTGGAGGCGGGCCGCTCTATGTGGAAAAAGCCCAGGCCGTGGAGGATGGCGCTCTCCTCCCGCTTCAGGGACTCCAGGCGGCCGCGGTGCTCGTCCAGCCGCTTGGCGGCCAACTCGGCGGCCAGGGCACCGTCAAACGGACCTGAGGACGTACGTTACAGTGCGTGCGGGAAAAACAAACAAACAGTGAAACCAAAAACATTCCCCCCGCCCCGATATCGGGCCACACGGAAATATACGAACGCCAAAAACGACAGAAATTCCAAAAAAAGCGAGCGGAAGGAAAGCGAGAGCGAGGGGACCTGTGGCGTCGAAGTCCTCCAGCGCGGCCTGGCTCTTCTTCGCCAACTCCTCGGCGGCGAGCGCCAGGCCGCTCCGGAATTCCTCGGCGCGCCGCCGCAGCGCCGCGTCGCCGTCCAGCAAGGCCCGCTGGAAGGCCACCCAGCGCCCGCCCAGGGCCTCGCGCATGTCCTGCACCTGTGGACACGACGATTACTCCTTACTGTGCACGGGCAGTCGTTTTTGTTTTTTTTGCGCATGTGTGTCGGTGTTTGTTGGCGGATGAGAGATGTGCTCACAGCCTGCGCCACCGGGACCTCATATTTGTCCAGGATGGCAAACTGTTCGTGGAGGAGAGGAATCTGCGCTTCCGTCTTGGCCAGATCTGCCCGCAGGGTCTCCAGGAGCTCCCGGCTCTCACCGAGTTCGGCCAGCGTCTGTGGGGGTTGTCTCAGCCTAAACGCGCACGCCCACACACACGCACTGGAGTCACGTCACCTTGAACGAAATACGTACCGTCTCCTCATCTTCACATTTCGGAAATATGCGACGGCAACGACCCTCTATGCATCCGTTGTGGCGCGGTGCGGTGCGTGTGCGCGCGCGCGGCGACTTCTCACCTGTCGGCGTTGGCTTGCAGCGAGGCGTGGAGCTCTCGGAGGCGCGTGCCGGCCAGGCGGGCGAGCAGCTCGGTGAACTTGGTCTGCCACTCGCCGCAGTGCTGCACCACGGACGACTTGAGCGGCGAGCAGTCCAGCGTGACGAACCCGACGCTCAGCACCGTCTCCTCCTTTTGCACGCTGTTGGCCTTCTCTATGTACCTGGGGGTGGAGCGCAAAGGCGAGGGGGGGCGGCGGCGGCGGGGGGGGATTAAGAATGAGTAAAAAAAAAAAAATAATAAATAAATAATTTAATCGGGACAGTACCTGTGTATGTCCGTGTCAAACGACGTGACTGGCGGATGGAGCCTCTGGTAGCGCTTTATGAAGGAGTCCTTGTTGATCTCCCAGATGTCCCTGTATTTGTCCCAGGTCTTCAGGTAGGCCTGCAGGTGGCCGGCGTTGGCCGCCATGCCCGCGGCGACGGCCGCCCGAACCCTCCGTATGTCCTCGTCCTGCTCTGTAAGGCCAGGGGCGGCATCGGTTCGCGCGACGAGAGCCGCGACCCGGGCAGACGGGGTGACGTAAGTAAGTAAATAATAAAAAAAAAAACAACAACTCATCACTATTTACAACTGTAATGGCATCAAGAAAATAAAACTACGTATAGATCAGCTTGTATCCACTCTTGGGAACATTTTCCGAATAACATGAGCAGCAATTTATTATTATTATTATTATTTTTTTATAATTAAAAAAAAAATATCCTCCCCACCTATGTTGACGTGCAGAGGATTCCCCTGGGGCCGCTCGCCGCCGAGAAGCTCAGGCAGTCGTTTAAAACCGGCGATGGTGTTGATGAGCTGAGGCACGATGTTCACTATCTGGCCGAGCGTTCCGAGGGTGGGGGAGAACTCCACCTGTCAAAGCGGACGCACGCACACACGCACACACGCACACACACACACACGGGCAGAGTGTAACTCACACCGCCGCCATGCGGCGTCTCTCCCCCAAACCAACGCCTAAAAACGGGCCTCCAAAACAAAAACCCAGGGGTACCTTTGGCGTGCCTTGGGGAGCCGCCGGGCACAGCGTCACCAGGACTTTGAACAAAGGGCCGGGCGGCGTCTTGCCGTCCCCGTTGATGGCCCTGGACAGCCTCTTCGCGGAGCGCTTGACGCTGCTGCGGAGGGCGTCCTCGACCATTCGGTCCACCCTGTGCGTGTAGGCCGACCAGTGCTCCTGGACCTGTGTCAATTCAATTCCCACTTTTATTTTGTACTGAGAATTTCCGCTTTTTCTGTATGACTAGCCATTCCGTTCGAAACTGTCATTTTTATGCCGCACATAGTTTATTTTTTCTCTTCACAATGTCAGTTACATTGCGTATATTATTATTATTCATTACATACAGTCCATTTTCAATTGCATATACTCAGGTCACTGAATGTTCTCCGTCTTCTGTACTATATATGTTTTTCTTTCTACTTTTGCACAGCCTTACTTGACTTCTTCCTGTGCCTCATCACTGCAGGAGACGCAAGTGACATTTTAAAAGGGAATTCGACCACCACTGAAAGAACAGCGCGATCCCATACCTCAGGTCCGTCGTTCGAGAAGGTGTCGTAGATGTGGGTCACGGTGTCAATAACCTCCCGGTGGGCCGAGAGCAGTGTTTGGAGTTGGCTCTGCTGCTGGGCCTTCTGGGCATCGGCAAACTCCAGGTCCCTACGCGCCAACATTGGAAAATCAATGGGCATCGCCGTACAGAGCTGGGTTGCTGCTAAAATCCCCGGTGAGCCACTTTAAAATCGGATGGCGCCGAAGATCGATGAGCCCCCGAGAAGACGCCGGCGGCCTCGGCGAGCTGCTAAATATTTCCCACCCGCTTTCATTACACGCAGCGAAGAATCCTGAAATGAAGTTTCCAAGTATGGCATACTGCGCGGCGAGTGGGGGGGGGGGGAGATGTGTATAAGAGAGGGGGGGGGGGGAGAAATAATAATAATAATCACCCACCTGTACACGGTCTTTCCGTCCAGTCTCACCAGCGAGGTGTCACTGATCTGGCGACAGGCGGCGGCGATGGACAGATTGGACGCTTTGTAACCGTCAACTATCAGCTGGACCTGGAAATATGCAAAAAAAAAAAAAAAAGAAAAAAAGAAAAATCATCAGTCACCGGCCCCTCTTCTCCATTTTTTAAACGGGGTCCCAAAATTTGGGCCGATCTGCTCTCCATTCACTTCCTCTTTCGTCTGACTATCGCTCAACCTCCGGCACCGGTCTGAAACTCAAACAAACCGGCCGCGCCGAACCCCTACCATATGCCAGGATCACGTGACCCGCCTTGTACCGGTTGACCGCTGCGACCCACATAGACCGGCCCCAAAAAAGTCACCTCGTCGGCACTTTTGCCACAAGCGCCGCCGTCGAGTGGCGTCGGGCGTGGCGACAACAGTGAAACGGCACCGAATGTACTGCGAATGGACCACAACCTTGTCGACGTGCAGGAGGCCGTCGCGAACAAACACGTTGGCCGCCCCCTTGGACAGCCACACCAGTTTGGTCAGCCCCGGCTGGAGCTTCCGGTCCATCGCGCGAATGCGCTCCCGGAACAGACCCAGCTCATCGCGAGACAGCGCGCCAGTTATTCTGAAACACACACACGAGACACACACACGTCACTAAACGTTGCGTTTGTCCCCCCCACCCCTCCCGCCTTCTGAGTCCTTTCTGGGCGCCAGACCTGTTGTAGCTCCTGGTCAGCAGCAGCGCCTTCTCCCGCAGGCTCCTGTATTCCTCCCGGTCCTGGTAAACGTCGGCCACGCACTGCGGCACCTCGCACTTGAGCCGATGCCAGTAGTGGATCTCCGAGAACAGGCTCAACAGGTTGCTGGACAACAAGAACACACACAACACAAATGGGGAAAACAGCGCATATGTCTATATCGAACCGATTCAACCATTGAAGCGACCGTTTCGTGTCCCAAGTACACAAACTAGCGCTCGTTTGGGCCACCCACTTGTCGAAGTTAATGTCCAGCGTGGCGGCGCCGGCCTTGCGGCGCGCGAGCAGCGGCCTCTCCAGCCTCCTGAGCACTTGGCCGTCCAGGCTCTGGTTCCACCCGCTGAAGGTCTTCCTCGCCATCTCATCCAAGACCTGCGCCGTCTGGCCGTACGCGAGCAGGACCTGCTTGCGGCTGTGGGACTCGGGCATGAAATGGGCCTTCTGGAGCACCTGGAGGGGGACGCAGCAAACCCCAAAGGAGAACCGAGAAGACGCTTCTTTATAGTGCACCCCGACCGTGGTAATGGCGTGTCAAGATGAGAGGGTTCCTGTAAAAAGCGATGGGATCACCTCCATGGGCCTGTCTATGCGACGCCTCAGGGCCATCGCCCAGTGGGCCGGGCCGGCCAATCTGGGCATGTGGTCCGGGAAAGACCGCGTCCTCCGGCTCAGCTCCTTGTTGACCATTCTGAGCTCCACGTTGAAGAGGCCGTACACCTCCTCCGCCTTCTCGTCGACGGTGCTCTTAATGGCCTGCGGCGAAAGGGGGATGGGGGGAAAAAAACAGAGTGAGCCGATGGCTTCGTCGGGCGGCGGGGGGGATCGGTGCACGGGCGGCGGCGAGCGGCACCTCTTGGGACGCCATGGGCCCGAAAACGTCCAGGAGCCGCACGCCCTCCTCCACCGTGTTGACCGCCTTGAACGCGGCACCGATCAGGTTCTGCGTCATCATCTCCAGGTCCTTGATCAGCGCGTGAAACCTGTGCACACGCAAAGGGCCGCGTATGATACGCACGCGGACACGCGTGCATGGCGCTCCGTATGTAAACACACACGCACAAAAAAAAACACACCAAAACAGAAAAGCACTCAAACACACACTATTGTCCCGGAGGCTTTCATGATTATACATTGTGGTTTTTACGGCTAAAACTAGTACATTAATAATAATAATAATAATAAGCGTCAACATTGTCCAAGACTTTAATTCCAATTCATTTCCTTCTCGAGAGCGAACCCGTCGACCCACTTGTTGAATTCGGTGCACCACGCGGTGCTCTTGACGTCCAGGATGCCCGCGTCGACGGCGCGCAGGCTCCGCAGGCCGCGGTGGAAGTTGCCCTCGATCTCCAGGAGGGAGCGGGCGAACTCCGGCCCCTGGCGGCCGCCGAAGCGCGGCGGGGCCCTCTGCCGGCCGTCCTCCCACCGGGCGAAGCGATGCTGGCACTCGCATACCTGGGGGGGAGGGGAGGGGGGGTTGGCAAAGGGGGCCGTGAAAATATCCCAAATAGCCAACGCGCGCGATTCGAGCTGGGTTCAACGGCGGCGTGGATGGGTGGGCGCGAATACCTCGAGCAGGTCCCTGAACCGCTGAATGAAAGCGTCGACCAGCACAAAGAAGCCGCTATGGTCCAGGTCCCAGCCTTTCGACGAATACCTGAAAAACGGAAGAGGAACGGGCGGTGGGCGGCGCGACAACACCAAACAGGGGCACGTGCGACGACTAGACCTGCGCCAAGTCTCGCAAGCATGCGCCGACGCCTCCCCTACTTGTTGTGGATCCGCGCGGCGTTCCGGTACACTTCCTTCCAGGACCGGCAGCACTGGATACAGTCGTTGAGGTTCTGCGTGCCGGACAGCACGTGGCCCTCAAAGATCCTGTCCAGCGAGACGCTGCGGCAGCACAGGCGAACGATCTCGTGGCTCATCTGCGGCGCACAAAAACACAAGGCCATGACGCTCCCCTTGCCAGCGGAATGATATTTTCATCAATGCGCCCCCCCCCCCGAGATGCTGCACCCGGAGGGACGGAGACACTTTTTGCGAGGTCACAGGGACCGTGAACGTTGGCCCACAGCCACTGAACTCTTGAGTTAATGTTTTGAAATGTGAAAACGCTCCGTGGGGACAAAAAAACTAAAAAAACACAAAACAAACAAAAAAAAACAAAACTGCTCCACTGCCCCAGCGGTCCTCGCGCGCACACTCGAAAAATAATTAGACCCGGAGATTTGTCTGCGCTTGTAAATGTTTTCACGCAACATCAAGCGAGACCAAAGACGAGCAAGATGAAAGAAACCCGAGAGCCTGTTCGCACATAAAAGAGGAAGCGAAACAAAGGCAGTACCGCTGGGTGCCCCTGGGTAGTCGTGCACCGAAGGCTGGGTCACTAATAGCCGAAGAGTCTATTTAAGGCTGAGCTGTTGACGGAAATAAAACGAGGTGGGCCACCAAAACAAAAAAATATATGTATTTTTCTCCCGATGAACAATTGCCTACTTTCGTCGCATTGGACACATCTGCTGAGAAGGCCGCCACTTTGAGAACCTCGAAGTGACACTATATTCATTTACAATTCGCTTGTGTGTGTGTGTGTGTGTGTGTGTGTGTGGGGGGGGGGGGGGGCGCACACCTGGCAAAAGAGGCCCGCGATGGTCTCGCTGGCGTTGTAGTGGTCGGAGTTGACCCAGCAGACGCGAACGAGGCTGACGAGGCGCCGCAGTTTGCCGGCGGCCGGGCCGGGGCCCAGGCAGGCCAGCTCCTCGCAGGGCCCCTTCAGTATGGACAGGTAGGACAGGTTGGACCGGGCCTGCAGGGAGCACTCCTGGACAGACGCACCCAAACACCCAAAAAATATGACATTTGGTCGCATCTGGACTCGCGGCCAAATGGCGACGCGACATGTTAGGGCGGAAGCGATCCACTTTTGGACCCGAGGTTTGCCGCACCTGGATCTCCAGCGACAGCTTGCAGAAGCGCTGCACGTACAGGGACTTGGCGCGCAGCAGGGTATCCCGGACGTGCCGCACCGACGGCTTCCGCAGCTGCCGCGCGACGTCCAGCAGCTTGGCGAGGCGCCTCCTCCAGCGCGCGATCTCCCGCAGCGGGCCGCGCTCGTCCCGCGCCGCATCCGGCCCGCGGAGGAGCTCCCTCACCTGGTCCGTCCAATGGATGACGACGGCTGCGAGGGGGGGGAGACAAAAAGGCAAATGATCACTCGAGGCGTGCGAGTGGACGGACGGAACGCAAGAGTTCCCGGGGCTCACACTCCAATCTCTGAACCAGCTTCTTGTCCTTGCTGGCCTCCTCGGGGCTGCACTGCAGGCCTTCCATTGGGATGTATAGGACCGTGTTGCCCAGCTTTTTGTTCACATTGTCTGTTCAACGGATGAAGGGGCACAAATTACGACGAGCACATTTTTCATGATTTCTACATCAGCGGCACCAGACCAGATCGTACAAAGGAGAAACAACCATGTCCCCTGTGTATGTACACGCCTCCAACCCAACCTTTAAAGTCAGAGAGGGGCTTCACGGTTGTCTATGAATCAAAACTCTTTACTAAATCTTTAAATCGCGTGTCGGGCGACGAATAACTGAAAAATATTGCATCCTCGTCTCATAAAAACGTTTTTTTTTTTTTTTCCCCACGAACCGCCTATAAACACAAGCCAGGACCGCCGCTCTTTCTTTCCCCTCTGAGGCGCGCCGTACCTGTGAGGCTGGAAAGGTAGCTGTGCATGCCGTCGGTGTAGTTGTCCTTGGCGCTCTTCTCCTTGCACGTGCCGAGCGCCACCGGGGGGGCGTGCAGACAGGTCATGTGGTGAAGCAGGCTGCGCCCGGGGTCCCCGCGCACCGTGCCGAACTGCACGGCTCCGGCGAACATCTCGGCCGTGATCACGGCTCCCCGCGGGCGGCTGAAGTAGGCCAGCTGCCCCGTCACCTGTCCCTGCAGAAACGTTTTAAAATAAATAAAATTGCAATGCAGATCACGAAAGAAACCGTTGCGGGACTTTCTCGAACTCTATTCACGCATCGGGCAAAATTGGGGAATGTGCGAGAGAAAAAGCGAGCACCACCGGGGAGGGCGTGGAGTACTCCACCCGCAGCGCGGCACCGACGTCCTTGTAGACCACCAGGGTGGTAAGGGAGGGGTCCGTGATGAACTGATCCAGGGCCCTGTCGTGCTCCTCGGTCCAGGACTCCTCCGTCACCCCAGAAATGGCCACACAGCGGACGAACAGCTGCCAGCGGACGGGGGGGGGGGGCAAGAGAGAGTCAGAAGTGGTCAAAACATGCGCAACATAAAAAAAAAAAAAAAAAAAAAATCAACATGAACAATTTATTCCAATCGAGGGCCCGGCCTTACCCGGCGAGTGGACTTTAAGCGGTCCTCTTCCATTTCTTTCAAGGCACCCATCTTTTTTTTTTCTATAAAGCAATACAAAAATTCAGTCCATGACTCAAACTTGTGTCCATTTCTCTCTCCTGGTACAAACTAGCACCACGAGGGCGCAAATTGTTTACCGTGAACTTGATAAGATCAATTTAGCACATCATTTAGCACTTTAGACACGTTAGATACACACACCTTCTCAGGAAAAAAAGGCCTCCTCCTTCAACCTTCCAGTCTCAACTGTGTCGTGTACATGTCTCCATGGAAACGTGTGGTCGCCCGGGGTAACGGTGGCAGCGCTGGGTCGCCACCCAGTGGCACAGGGACTTCAGTGTCTCCGGGACAGGAGAGGGGGAGGAGGCTGGAGAGAAAACAAAAACGTTATCATTTCAGCGCGAGACCACTGGAACACGTATTGATAGGGTCGGTTGCGTGGATGGGCTAAATTAATTGTTAACTTTATAGTATTTACATTATCACGACTTCTAGACTTTGAGAAAGTGAAATGGAGACAAATGTGACACAGAAGAAAACGACCTCACAAAAAGGAGATTCACCCTCGACACCCAATTGAATGACAGCATTGAAGCGAATTCGAACATTGAAGCCGTTTATCTTAATGTTAACGTGCAGTCGACAACGTGTCAGGAAGACGCGATCGATGAACTCCTTGCGGCCCCCTGTTCTCGGCACATTTTGCCTCTTTAAATGGCCGCACGGCCCTTTTCCGTCCTCTTAAATAAGCATCTAATTAAAAAAAAAGCAAAAAGTAGCCAAGGGGCACCTGGCTAAAGATTTGTCAGACAGGAACGGTCCACTCTGATCAGGGCAACTTTGCACAATTTAGTTAAATGTCGATGATTTTCCTCCCTCTCTTACCCTAAACACTGACATTTATTTTATTTTTTAATTTTTTGGACATTAACCGCCCTATGTCTACCGTCGCTGACAATCGCGCGGTACATATTGCCCAGAATTCCCTCGCGAACTGCTGTTCCGCAGCGATACCACTGGACCTCAGGTTTCCCAAATTAGGTCCAAGAAGTAAAGAGGGCCATTCAGAGAGTCACTTAAGGAACCGGAAGTCGCTCCCCGGAGCCGTCCGCTCCTCTTTTTAGGTCAATGTCGTTTCCCCCGGAAACTGGGGCGAGGGTATGCGGGGTCGAACCGGGCGAGGAATTCAAAATCGGAGCCCAGGTCGCAACCCGCCCCCGGTCGGTTCCGCTCGTAAGCAATCGGTGAGAGAGGCGCTCCTGAGCGTCCGCGGCCCCAGGTACGGCAAAAAGCTCCGCTCTTTTCAACGGCCTGATGCACTACGACGTGTTTTCAACTCCTCGGCGCCCGCGCACAGGCGGAACCGCTTCGACGGCTTCTCAGCGACTAGGCAGCTGGAAGGACGTCGGCCTGCCCAGTGAGTACGGGCGTTTGCGCGCCGCGGGAACACCGGAGGCATGCATGGACAGGTTTGCGCCCGAAGCGCCGAGAAAAGGATCAAAAAGGCGACACCAACGATTCCAATTTGCTCATTAGAGCAATAATTACCACCCCATTACAAGTGGCGACAACTAAAAATGGCTCCATATTGTATGTTTTTAGATTAAAAAAAAAACAAAAAAAACACCTTGCTTGCTGCCACAAGAATAGACCCATTCAGATAGGAATTCTCCCTGTGCCACACGACGTGCAACGGGGGCGCCGTGCGCGGCCGGCGGATTCCAAATGCACAATGGCAGACGGGCAAAAATGAAAGGCCGACTCCGCGAGCCTCCGACTAATGACAGGCAGCCAAAGGAGGGGACGTGAAAGTGGGGGGGGGGAGGGGGGGACGAAAGCCCAGAGGTTGGACGAGGCCGAGGGCACACGCGCGGCGTTACTTAGTGAAATGCTGGAGGAAAAACCTGGAGGGGACGGATGAGGGCCGCACACTGAAATGAAATCTAAAAGAGACAAAGGAAGAGAACAAGGGTTGTCCAGTTTATAAGTGGTCAGGAGAGGGGAGGAGGAGGAGGAGGAGGAAGAAGGAAGGAAGGAAAAAAAAAAAAGCTTCGCCGGAGGCAGCAGCACTAATGGCTGTTCAATATTCCAATAAAAGAACATAGAGTACACTCACACACACACATACAGCAGCCCCGGCAATAATAAGCCCCTGGCCAGAGCACAGTGAGCTCAGGGTCTTTTTAGGAGAGTGGAGCAGACCTTGAAAGCTTTACTCTGCCCATTACACTATGATTAGTCCACAGACGCGGGCTTTGTGAAGCAGCCCCCCCCCCCCTACCCCCGGGGGCCCCGGTATGATCCACCTGATGAAAAGCTACTTATCAGCTGCCATTCACGTGTATATGTGCAGAGAACACAAACACAAACACAAACGCGCTCCATTTCACGGCCCCCGATGACGCGCGAAATCGGACACGTGGGCCACAGCGAGCGGCACAACATCTTCCGCGGCCCCCTCGACCCCGGCTGACAGCACCCTGTGTTCTCTCCCCACTGTGAGGAGAGAGGTCCAGCGATAATGAAGCCAGAACGGAGCCCTTTTGGACAGAATTGCAAGCGGGATCGTTGCCGGAGCCGCCGCGCGCACGCGCGCGCGTCAATACACCTTTAACTACAATGGCAGAGGGGTGCATATCACCACCGAGGCCAAACAACCCTCCAGCTTTTAAAAATAGCGAAAAAAATAAAACGACGCGCGTGAAAGGAAGTCGTCTCATCATCGGCGCCCACCCTACACACAAATAGAAACATAAAACCTTCAATAGTTTTTTGTTTTTTTTTTTCCCCCAAATGAACATAATACAAGAAATGATGTTTGAATGACCGACATGAGTGAGCTTGTCCCTGGCTTGCATCCCGTGCATTTTGTGTCCCGTTTTTTTTTGTGTGTAATCCTTCTGACAAACAAACGAACCAACAAAAACAAACAGACACGGGAGAGGGGGGGGCCCGTGAGTCATGTGTCTGCAAGAGGGCTTTTGATCGATAGACAGTGTTTGTTTTTGCCGTCCCTCAAAACTCACCGTCTCCTCAATAGTACCGATCCTGACTCGGCATACGCCTCCCGTCTGGTGCCACTCGAGACGACGGCGCCCGTCTCTGTATTATTGATCCAAGCAGCCCCTTTCACCTGCGTCCGTCGACCCACTTTTTATGAAGGCCGGGACGGAAGAGGGCGGGCAGGAAATAAAAGACGGGGGGGGGGGGGGACACACACACACACACACACAAAGACACGCGGTTCACGCCGACAATCTGTCACGCAGCGGGGGACAATCGGGGGTTTTACCCTTTCGTTAGTGTTCTCAGAATAAAGAAGACGGATAAAAGAAGACAAGTTGGTTGATGCAGAAATGGGTCGTCCGGTGTTGGCGTCTGGCCGGGTGTCTGTTGGCGCTTCTTACCCACACATCCGACTGGATTATTAATGTTGTTTACGCTCATTAATGCAAGCCCTCCTCTGAGTATTCCGTCCCGTCTTCGGACTGACAGCCGCGTGGCGCGCGCGCACACCTCCGAGGACGCCCCGTCCAGCGCGACCAATTTTGCACTTCAAGGAACGTACAGGTGCAAAAGTTAGGACTTGACCGTAACGACAGCAAACAAAAAACGAATTTAAATAATGTTTCAACACACGAATGCTAGTGATTGGGTCCCGTACGAGAACGCATCTGCACATGCACTAAGTATATCATAATTACTAAGTATTAATAATTTGTGTACGACAGTTAAATGCAGCGTGTTTGGATATATTTCATTGTTCTTTGTCTGGCCCATTTTTTTTGGAAATAAGACGTTTTAAAAAAGTGTCTTCCTGGAGTGGTCGGCCAGAAATTAGGTTAGTGGACGCCGGTGCCTGTGTGGATTTGGGTAAGTGATTAAATGGAAAAAAGCAAGGACTTAGTGTTCCTGTCAGTATTCATCAGGGCACCACTGCGTCTGCATTTCCCTGGATACAGTACTCGGATTGTCCACGTGGTGGCGCTGGCGCTCCGCAGCCTCAAGCAGCTTCGGCAGGGAGCTGCAGTGGCCTTTGCCAGCGCCAGTACACTTTTATCTTTAAAAAAATAAAAATAAAAGCGTGTCTTGGGTCAAGTCTGCATTTGCACACGGATACATACGTTCATTCACTTTCAGTTCGTTTGTGCGCATAAAAAAAGGGAAAAAAAAGACCCTCTACACTTGATATTTGCACTGCAGTCATTTTTGCTTTCTATTTTTTTTTTTTTTTTGTTTATAAATACAGAAATGACATCATCCACATATAGGCTAGGCTGTGTGCGTGCTACGGGGGTCTTACCCGAAGAGGGACCGGGCGAGAGGGGCATCACAGGTGCGCTCATCGGTGTGCGAGGCGTGGACGGAAGCGCGCCCCCATTCGCCAGCGACATGACCTTCACGGCTGACCCCCCCCCCCCCCCCCCCCCCCCCCCCCCCCCCCCCCTCCCCCCCCCGGCCACGAGGTGCTCCGGTGCGCCAAAGACGGAACAAAGCCGTCAAAGCAACAGACGATGGGTTCGGCACACCTGTGAAAACACAATTGCAGGTAGTGGCACTGTGTTACGGTCTATCATAAATGCTATCTATTTAATGTTTCATTTATATTCGTATTTGCGTACGAGTTCTTTTTTTGCGTGCTGTTCTTTTTGTGATATTGGGGTGTTTTTATCTTCAGCAGATTCTGGCTCCAATTTTATCCGAACTTAACGACAAAAAAACCCAATGGCGTATAATGTACACTATATTATTGTATACAACGAGGATAGTTGGTTATATATTTGAAGTTCGCAGTCGATAGCAACTGCTACGCATCTATGGCATTAAAAAGTGACACGGAAGGTCGAAAACGAGTCCAAGCAAAGACAATAAAAATCGACTTGGCCAAACCAACAAATTGCCCGATGCATAACGGTGACATTTCCCGAGTTACAAAGAGGCGTGCCCGAGGGGGCGACAGACCATAAAAGTCGACGGCGAGCCCTCCGCCCGGCACACGAGGCGGCCGCAAATCACGCTGATGAGCGCGAGGCCCGGGTGGCAAACGGTGGGTCGATGAGGGGGGCGCGAGAGATTCCTCTGAAGGAAGCGAATCAATCAAATATTCATTGAGTGTTTGGTGCACACGGTCAACACCCAAAAAAAAAGAGAAAAAAAGACACGTGTGCCCCCCCCCCCCCCCCCCCCCCCCCCCCCCCCCCCCCCCCGCCACCGGGGTCGTGGGTGCGGAGGCAGGCTCAATCTGAATCAAAGAAAGTGTCCCAAAAACTTAAACGTCGCCCACCACGACCCAGGCCCGACCGAATTCACCGGGGGAACTGCGGGGGGTCGTGCGTCAATGTCGTGGAGGAAAAAAAAATGATAAAAAAAAACATCGCTTACAAAATATAAATGACTATAAATCGTTTCGGCAACTCATTATGCAGCGTTTCATCTCATGTCACCGTGACGCGCTGTCAGGCCGGATCCATAGTCGGTCCTTCTCTCTCGGCCCCTTGGCCGACGTCAAGGCCTGTTCGAGGGACCTTGCGTTGCCGTATTGAACGCGAGCTGCGCAGTTGTGCGGCGACGACGGCCGCCGCCGCTCGAATGGAGCCTGGCGGCGAAGGCAGCCGAGCAGATCCCTGATTATTGGCAAAAGTCAGAGGGTGGGAAACGGGCGAACAAGGCCAGGAGACAAAACACGTCGCTCTCAAAACACTGCGGTCGCAATCTATAAGCGCCGCGGCGCAAATGTCCCCAAATGTCACACTGCGGCCACTGTGTGAAGTGCGCGCGCGCGCGTGCGTGCGTGCGTGCGCGAAAGGTCAGCAGGACCAAAGAGGAAGAAAAGTGTCTGAATGGCGCGCACCGGGAAGAAATTGACCAGAGGAAAGAAGAAAGGCCAGAGAGGTCCCGTGGCGGGGCGAGGACTTTTTTCTTTTCTTTTCTTTTTTCTTTTTTTTTTTGGTGAAAAAGAAGTAGGAGGATGAGAGTGATCGGGAGCTAAAGATCGGCGGGAACAAATTGTGAAGCGACTCGCTCGCTCGCTCGCTCTCTCTCCCCCGCTCGCCCTTTTTTGGGTAATCCACCGAATCTTTTCCGCTTGGTCTCTCTCTGATGGACGACACATGCCTCTGTGGGCGCAGGCCTCTTTTTTTCGTTTTTTTTCTTCTTCTGAACGTGAGCCGAGAAGTCTTTTTGCCCCTCGTTGGAAACAAATCTTAGTTGCGGAGACGTCAAGGAGGCAAAAACTCCCACCATGATAAGGAATAGTTATTTTTTATTAATTTTTTTTTACAAAAGGTATTTAGTTGGACTAAATGTGAAATATTGCATCGTCCATTTCTCATAAATACGTACTTGTTTTACTTGGTTCACACTTGGGGCCTGAATGTGGACTCGCCGGAGCGGCTACGCACCGGAGGAGAGGACACGAGACGTCACGTGACCGGCTAAACGCGCGAAAAGGGGAGAGCTTCGCGGTTTAGGAAAACAGGAAGCGCCGTAAAAAAAAAAAGCGCCACGGAGCAGGGGGGAAGGCGGGCAAAAAGTGCACAGCGGGTCGGCGGAGACGGGCAAATCGGCGGCAGCCACAGAATTGGACGACTGGAGCAATCGTGGACAATTCTGATTGGCAGAGAGCACGGGACGCACTAACCCGGAGCGGGTGGTCCCGATGGGCAGGTGGAAAAATACTGTCCGGAAGAGATCAGAGTTGACACATGCACACGCACGCATGCACGCATGCACGCATGCGCTAGTACACGCACACACGCACCCACACGCAGATGCACGCTTGCACGCACGCACACGCACGCACACAGCACACGCACCCACCCACGCATGCACACACGCACGCACACAGCACACGCACCCACCCACGCATGCACACACGCACGCACGCATGCACACACGCGCACACATTCACACGCACACATCACACGCACAAAATCCGTGAATTTACACGAGCCACCTCCGGCTCATGTGTCCACGTGTTGCGGCGCAAACTGACGGCGCCAGCGGATCGCGCGGCGCGAGCCGCGAGGCCCTGAAGCCGGCTGGCCCGTTCCTACGCACACATCGTAGCTCACGTCCGTCGGATTAAAAAAAAAAAAAAGACAAAAAAAAAAGAGACACTGAACGATCCATTGTTGCGCCCCAGAAAAGGAGCGGCGCAACAATGGGGACAGAACTAGTCTAATGAGTTTCTCCGGCGAATTCATTCATTATTTCGGCCACCTCTTTTTTGCCTTCTCGCTCCACTTCCTGGCTCCGCTGACCCACCGACCGCTTTTGGCGTCTTCGAAAGCCACGCTAACCAATCGGCGCATTTGATGCCATGTGCACGATGGCACGCGGGCATTGAAACAGAAAGGCAAAAACATTCATCGCGAGAGGCAAGAATTAGTCATTGGACTGTCTTCGGTATTTGCGCCTCAAACCTGTTTCCTGCTGCTGCTCTGTTGAAAATATGGGTTTCTATTTGACCCGGCGGTTGCCGTCGCCGGATCAAATAGAAATCCCTATTGTATACCTCGGTTTGCGTCGCTGGCACCCGGTTTCATCCGCAAACGCACGCCGTCACTCCTAAAAAATGCAAGCGGGCCATCGTTACCCAGAGTGCAACGGCGAAAGTTTGCGTAATTTGAAAGTGTCTTCGCCCCCCCGAGTGGATTGCGGCTCTCAGTCAATAAACCTTCAATAGCAGGTTTTGGGCGCGAGCGTACTGACCGGTGTGACCCGGCGGCGGGCGCCCCGGGCACCCCCCCGCTGTCGAGCCGGCAGCGCGGCGAGCCCCCGACGAAAACACACGGATGTCATCCACCGTCTCAAGAGGTGTCAGGCGCGAATCCACACCGGCACTTTGTCCCATGTCCAAGTTCATTACGGGGGGAAGTTAATCTGCCAAAAGAGGGAAAAAAAAAAAAAAAAAGTCAAGGACACACAGGCTCATATGCGGTGGAAATATTTCTCCTCTCGTTCCACTTGGTTTTACAACCATCGGCTTGATTTATTTCCGGCCCCCGGAGTCGCACTCGGAAGGACGTCGGGAATGTTTGCTTGTTTGGCGACGTCCTTTGTGATTTCGCCCCGAACGCCCCCCCAACGGCGCCGTGTTTTATGTGTCTTTTTTTTTGCCTTTAACTTTTTCCCCCCCAACGGCTCCTGGTTCCAGCGCCGAGAACATCGAGCCGCATATTTAGCCCAGTGAGTCGGGGGGGGGGGGGGGGGGGGGGGGGCTTTGTGGTGGGGGGGTATGGGAAAGGGAGAGGGAGGG
>JAFBJU010000580.1:252672-266185 GCA_016785305.1 Colistium nudipinnis
GCGCCCGGGGCCCGCGCCCCCTTTTTGGGGCCGAGGGGGGGGGGGGGGGGGGGGGGTGGGGGCGGGGTCACACCGGTGAACTTCATCGGATTTTAGAGCACTTGAGAAAATTATTTCTCACAAATCAAATCTTCCTTTGTAAGCAGCATCTAATTACATATATATATATATATATATATATATATACTGTATATACAAAAAAATGAAACCTTGACAGGACGACGCTATGACTGCGACTTTGAACCCCCTCGACTTCCTCGGTCAATTCTCGACTACTGCGATCCCCCTCGAAAAGGCCCCCCCAAAAAAAAAAATACCTGCAACTCTTGAAACTCTATCGATACCTATTTTTGATCCCCGACGCTTGAGTCGCAATAAACAATACACCCCATTGGGCCATTAAATGCCAAAGGAAGATAAAAAAAATAAAAAAAATAAATTCAGGATAACAAAACAAACAAAAAAAAAGGGTCCGAGTCCACACGATCGTTTTATTGCAAATGGAAATGCAGAAAAGTGCGGATGAAGATATAAATTGGCCCTTAGTTTTTACCTCTGAATATTCCACAAATGTCACCGCATGAAGGGCTGTGAGGAAATTGTCATCGGGAATACGTCGAGAGCCGTACCGGACTTAAAAGATGTGCTATGATGTCCCAGAAGTCATAAATCAACGCGTTGTTTTTGTCGGAATGCCTGATTGTTGACTTAAATTGGATATTCGTCAGTCGAGACCTGACAAGACATGCGAATGCATTGCATTTCTTGCACACGCACATATATCGTAATCAGGAGGATTTTGGGTTTAAGAAGTACATTCTAATAAATTGGATACAATCCTATAGGTTTCCATACCAACGGTAATGCACAGTATGCAATGCAATGGGAGGGATGAATCGTCATAATTGTGTGGCGAGCTGAAGCATGGCCTAGAGCAACGGGTGGGGGAAAAAAAAGAAAAAAAAATAAGAAAAAAGTCATCCCAAAGGCTTCAACGTCCAATTTTTTTTGCCGTTGTCGTCAGATTGCATAGAAAGCGCCGTCTGGTTTTTTCTTTTTGCCACAAAGGTCACGAGCTAAACTGAATGTCCGCTGGATGGGGCGGAGGGAGAACAAAGGTGCGCGCGCCGCCACAGCCGAAAAACCCTGTCACGTCAGGGCTAATGCGGCAAAGTGCCCCGCAAAGCTTACCGTCTGCGGCCGGGGGGGGGGGGGGGGGCGGCGGCCTCGACGACGGGCAGGTTGGCGCGTCTCTTGACCTGGGCCGCCGGCTTCTCGGCCTCCGCCTCCTCCCGTGTGTCACTGCAATACGCGCACACACACACACACACACACACACACACACACACACACACACAGAGTTACGAGGGGCATCTTAGGGTAACGGCCAGGTCCGGGTAACTCACACGCCGGTTAAAGGGGCCTATTTACTTCCAAATCCATTCGTTATCCCTTTCAGCACCATGGACAAGGCTTCTTTTGTCCATTCGAAAGGGAGACGTAGCCTGCGGTTCGAGGAATGAAAATCGCCGAGAAAAACCCCGCCGATGGGGAAGCGGGCGGCGGGATATTTGGGGTCGCGCATGACAAATCATCACCGATGAGCGACTGAAACCCGACGCCGCCCGTCAAAAAGACGCACATTTGCCGTTCGGAGCAATTGAACGGAGGGGCACAAAAACGAAATACATGAACGAAGGCTTCGGCCCTCGGACGTTCCAAACAGAAAAAAAAAAAAAGCAACATTCGAGGCATCGCGGAAAAGGGGGCCCCACGGAGCCCGAATTTGAGACGAGGTCTGCTTTTCCGAGGCTTGCAAATGTGATTAAAGTCGGGTCATGTGTAATGGGCGCCAAAACGAAAGCCCCCTGGTGCGGAAAGCCGGGGGGGGGGTTACTGCCTTAATTCTAGACCGCGGGCCCCCCCTTTCTCTCTCTCTCTCTTCTCTCTCTCCCCTCATGTCACAGGCTGGCGAGAACCTGGCTCAAACGCCGCGGCCCCGGTTCCCAAGCGCCGCCGGCAAATAAGGTGCGTCGACGGTGATTGCCTGACGGCGGCCGGGTGAATCGGGGGGAGTTTAGCTGGTTAATTGGTGCTGCGGCGCCCCCCCCCCAGGGAGCTCAAGCAGTGACACGGCTCCTGCGAGCGGCCACTGGTCAGAGGGTCAGGGCGCCTCGTCCACCCAGAGAACGGTGATTAGCGGCTGGCTAATGGCGCCTGCCGGCCCAATTAGCGGCATGAGGCGCGACGGCTTTACCCCAGAGGCGCTAATTACGACCAGACCCCGCGCGTGTGCGCGCGCGGTCAAATCAGGACGCGGAGGGAAAGAGGGGTTTTTCGCTGAAAGGCGTGCGCGTGCGTCGGTGAGAGTGGTTTGCCACGGCGCCCACCGCCCTGTCGTTTCCAATTAGAGCGCGCCTCAGGTCTCTGCTCCGTGCGTCACCTTTGCCGGACCTCATTTGCTCGACACCGGGCGTCAATCAGCCATTAATGCCCTGATTCACGTTGAGCCACGACCCGCCGACCTCCGTGGAATATTGAGGAGCCGCTGAGCGGTACTGGGCAGGGGGAACCGTCGAACGTGCCTGAGGGGGGTGCAGGGGGAACACCGGCTTATTGCGACTCGAAATCTGTTTTTCATCGAGGCGGCCCCCCCCCGGCGAAGAAAACGCACGCGAGGAGTCACAAACGTTAAGGGAACAGCGGTCTGCCCACGGAAACGCTGCGGAAAATATCCAAACTGGGGCCATCTTACCGCGGAACCGAATCGCGTCGCCCCGCCCGTGGTTGGGTGTCGAGTTTCTCCAAAAAAAGAGTGAATTCCGCTCATCCTTCCTAATTTCACACGTCAAGCGACATCATAATACATCGGGTTGATCGTGATTCAAAAACTCTTAGGTGGAAAAACACACACCTGAACACGGGAACACCTGCTACTGCGTTCGAGTGGAAGCGGTGCACCAGGAACTTGGTCAAATTCCCCGGCGGCGGGACGTCAGGTGACGTCATTCAACACCCAGGAGAAAATGGCCAAAAAAAATTGCCAAAAAAAAAAAGAAGATTTAAGCTGTTTTTAGTTTTTTTTGCTGAGCTGTTGCACTAAAATATATTGTTTTACAAAAAAATGTTATAGTGCCCTGCAACGTAGCACGAATACATACAACGCCAGCACACCGCCGCCGCCGCCGCCGCGCGCCACTCGCAGACAGCCGCCCGGGAGAAAGCTGGGGTGCAATTAAGCGCCGAGGACACTGCGCTCCTTTTTTTCCCACCAACCCGCGCGTCGACGCCACTGGAAGTGGGCGCGCGCGCAGAGAGTACCTTGCCAAAGCCATTAGCAGATGAAATGCTCTGCCCCGATTGTGGTCGTACAAGCAGAGAGGCCATTCATCCGCGTTAATGTACTGACTGAGGGCCACAGGGTTGAGAACAGCGCGAAAAGAGAGCAAACAGGCTTGTCGGAGGGAGGCGCAGATAAGGGGGGGGGGTTTGGAACGAGCCGGGGGGGACGGTTGCGTTGTAGGACGCGGTGCGCTGCGGGGAAACAACGTGGCCACCTACCCGAAGGGCCGTCCGGGCCGCGCTCACACAGGGCACCACGTCGAGGCTGTCCTCGCGTCGCTCCAACGGCGATATTATATGTGTGTATGTATATGTGTGCACATGATGAAGCACCGATCGGTATTGGTGGGACCGAGACGCCGGCGTCCCAAGCTCAAGGCCTTCAGTGGAGGCACAAAAGTGGAAGGGAAACGGAGAGCTCGGCTCGGAGACGTGCATAAATAAGAATTACCGCCGCCGTCACATCCAAAATGTCAGTTGGTGGATCTTGGGAGTCCAAAAACAAAGAGGCAGATCGGCGGGAGCGACTTTCAGCGGGGGGGGGGCGGGGGGGGGAACAAATACGTGGTTGACGGCAAATAAGTGTGACAAATGGCGCCGGGGCAGAGGGGCCCCCCGTTTGGCGGGGATCCGCAGCATAAGGGCGGCAGTCTGAGACAATTAATACTTCATGTCCAGACAGCCCCGGCGGCATCGTTCGCCGGCAACTGTGTGCCAAATGAACTTCTCCGAGACAACGGCGCCCTTTTTGGGGCGTGCCACTCATTTCCGAGGGCGAGAAACCACCTGCGGTGAATTCCGCGCGTGGCGGGGGGGCGGAGATTATTGCTTATTGTGCCAGCAAGCTTTCTGGGGGAGAAACAGCATAACCCCATGTTACTTATATATATATACACACAAGTATATATTGGAAGACCACACAAAGCTCACAGCTGGTGGTGGAGGAAAAAGCTGTTCCTCACACAGTGGGTCGCTGGCATTATGGATGCAGGACCCCTAGGAAGGTCGAGACGATACATTACATTGAACGGGATCAACTCTGCCCGATTGAGTTCTGACGGTGTCTGACTGACTGCCAGCGAAAGGAAAAAATAAATAAAAAAAAATAAAAATTTAAATCGCTTCAACCACCGGGCGCACCTGCTTGTCCCTCCACGGTTTCCCGGATGTTGTCCGATGTTAATGGAAATCCCATGTACACACCTACGCGACCCCGCGGCGGCCGCGCGCGCGGTAATGTGCGACAACGCCGAGGCGCCGTACACAAAAGCCATTAGCGGAGCGCCGATCCCACCGTGGCGTCCACAGTAATGCACTGCCATTGATTTGCGAAGGCGTGCGGTAAAGTGGCGCACCGACAGCAGCGCGCGGGCCGGGCATTGAGAGGCCTTCTCTCTCTGGCTCTTAGCCGCAGCGCACGCTGTGTGTTTTTCAAAAGGAGCTCCCAGCCGGGCCCGAATCTGAAAACCGGCAAACGGGGGACACAGCAAAGAGCCCCGATGAGGACCCTCCTGTATTGATCGCGCTAATGCAGCGAACGGACTGCGCCGAATGGGGCTGAGTTGAAAATGCGGCGCGCCGCGTGTTTCTTTTGAACACGCGCAAAGGCTGTGTGTCCCCCGCGCGAGCGCGGCCGCGCCTTCCCGCGAGGGACGTACGGGCTCGTTGGAGACGCAGCGTAAGTGCACATAAACAACAGCCACGTCTCCGGCTGTGTTCATCAGGCGGTCAGCTGAGAGGCTGCAACCGGGCCACCCTCCGAATCGGGCCGAAGAACGCACCCCGCGCGGCATTACGGAATAAGGAAAGGGCCAAACACTGCGGGCGGATTTCGGGGCCAGTGAACCTGAGGAGTGAGGGGCCGCCAGGCCTCCACTCTGATTCGGCATGAGGATCTTGCCACACGAGCACGTCCCTGAAACCAAATAGAGGTCACAGCCGGAAAAAGGGGACGGATGCAAGAAATAATAAGCCGCTGAGACAAACATGGCCGAAGAGGCGCAAATGAACTTCCCGCTTCAAGGCAAACAAACGAGATCGGGGGCGAAAAAGCGATGACAGCGGCGACAATGGAAACGACTAAACAAACCACAATGACTCATTCATCCGCAAAAAAAACGGCTCCACGGTTTCGACGAGCAGGCCCGCAACACCCGTGCAGCCCCTGTCAAAGGATGTGGCTGGTTGCGGAAAATAAGGGCAAACGCATTGGCGAAATGAGTCTGCCTGATGGTTCGGGGGGTATTAATAGACCAGAATAACACACTGGAGGAGGGAGGGGGGGGAAAAAAACAAAGAAACACACACACGCACACGCACATTCATACGCCTGCTTGAAAAACAATCTGACATTTTCAAAAATGGATAATCGTCTTTTTTGCGAGTGGATAACAGGGAGCCATTGGCGCCAGGCGCGTTATTGTCTCTGCGAGGAATAGCGGGCGAGGTTTTTTGGAAAAAGAAAAGAAAAGAGAGCGGCGCCAAAATGACCCAGAACCCAAAGGGATGACCCCTGGAAACTGGAGGCGGGGGCTCCATTTGGGCACGGGACGCGGGTTACCTGGGGGCGATTCGCGGGGTCCATTCTGGCGATGATTTGCTTTCGGAGGGAAGCCTGGGTGAGCTCTCATCAGGCCCTGAAACCCCCCGTAAAAAGAGAAAGAGACAAATTAGCATATTCTTCGAGTGAGTAATTATTTTGCCCACATAACCACTCTACATTTACAGAAGGTTTCATATTCAATATCCCATTCGAATAGGCAAAGCGGCCTTTGCTCGATTTGTTATGTCTAACCACAATTAATGAAGGAATTGAAGAGACCCCACTGCCATCCCGGGGGACGGAATCATTGAATTTGTCCTCAGTGGACGTGCGACGGTTTGACGAGGTGACAAAGGTTTCGGTGTATGCCCGCNNCCCCCCCCCCCCCCCCCCCCAAAAAAAGAAGGAACTACAGATAGACATAAAAGGCAAATTCGAAAAAACAAATTCATTATAAACCAAAAACTCATTGCGAGAAAGAACACGCGAGGGCCGGAAACGGAGCCCTTCCTGGCGGCATCATCAGAAAATGAGCCGCGGCGGCACAGCACTATCGCGGCCCGATTTTTTGGCCCGATTGCGCTCTAAATCCACCTGATCTGGGATGCCGGGATGTCGGGAGAAGACGGATCTTTTTCCGGGTCTTGACCTTGAGCAAATTGCGCGGCCGCGTCGACTGGAGGTTATATGGATTCGATGGGTTGCACGGGGAAAAGGGAAGAACAGGAGACGGAAGGGCACACGGGGATAAAAGACGGGGGAGACTAATGAAGCCATTCATGCGGCCCACTTCACATCTTCAAGAGGCAAAGCATCGCTGTAATTATTTCCTGAATGAAATATGGCTAAAAAGCAAATTTACCTCCTCCTTTTGTGGCGGGGTAGAACAGACAGGCGGGCGGAGGGGAAGAGTGGCGAGAGGGGGATGAGAACAAATAACAAATAAAGGCTGAAAAGCATGGGGGAGGAAGGAGAGAGCCGGGGACAAGCGGCGGCGGCAAGGTGGACAACAAGGAGAGGCGGAAAAAAGGAGCGCAACCACAGGGATGAAAGACGGGCCGAAAATGGAAAAAAAAAAGAGCTAAAAGGAGACGAGGGGTGAGAGGGAGCGAGTGGAGAAGGCACGGAGAGCACAAAAAGCGCCAAATAAAGCAAAAAAAATAAGAAGAAAAGAAACGGAGATTGAGGCAGCACAAAAATAAGAGAGAGGGTGTGCGGGGGGGGGGGGGGGCGCTTTCAGTCAATCATAATGCCCTGGGTGTTGGATATGAGAGAGTGCAATTTTGCAGTGGTTATCATTATCATCGCGGCTATAATCATCATCAGGGTGATTCCGGCGTGGCGAGATGGAAAGGCGGACGGCGAAGGGGTGCCGGAGGGAGTGCAAAGCGTCAGACTGGAGGGGAGCCAGGACATTAGCGGGCGTAACCATGGCGAAATGCGCGGGGCGCCGCCGTGCACGGCGGATGAGCGGCGCGATGGGGGCAGGGGGCACGGGGAAAATGGAGGGATTGCGGGGGGGGGGGGGGGAGAAAGCCTCCTATTTTAATTACGTCAGACGGCAGCGGAGAAATAATTTGGTTCGAAAGTTTTTGGGCACAAAAGAAAAAAAAAAAAAAAAAAATCCATAGAAAAAAAAAATAAAAAAAAGGGGGGGGGGGGGCCCAATGCGGTGTGTGTGGGAGCTGCAGCTAAAAGGTAAGAGCTTGTTTTCAAAGAGTGACTTTTGGATCCGCCCAGTTGTTGCCCAAATTGCAGTTTAAAAAAAAATTAAAATAAATAAATAAATAAATAATAATTAATAAATAAAAAATGCCTGGAATATCTGCGCGAACGGAGCAAAAAATGAAGGAAAACAGGAAAACCCAACAGAAGAAGCCGTAAATAAATTCCCCGAAACGACAATACACTGTAGATCTTTATCAGTCCGGAATGGAGAACTTCCTGATTTAATATACATACATATATATATATATATATACATATATATATTTTTTTTAAACAATAACACAATAATAACTATAACACATGGCTCAAGAACAATAGCCCATGTGGCTTTAATGAGAGGTTATCGGGGGGTCCCCTTCGGTGTCTCGGGCCTTTTTTGGGGGGGGGGCGCGCAAAAAGTGACAACGGCCACTTCCTCCGCGTCTCCACCGCAAAAAATGTGTCCGCTCCGGAATAGCCCGCAATGCCGGATGGGGCCACCGTTGCGCCGTGAGCGCGGACAACACGAGGCCATTGTGCTTGGCGGTCGGCGGGGGGGCTTTGAATGCTAGGGAGATTTGTTTGAACGCGCCCCGTAGCGCCCCCCCCCCCCCCCCCCCCCCCCCCCCCCCCCCCCCCCCCCCCCCCCCCCCCCCCCCCCGCCTTTCGTCTCGCTGTCCCCATGGCAGGCGGCCGACGCGCTGCGGGGTGACGCAACCGGCGCATTGCTTGAACCGAGTCTTTAAAACCTATCCGAAGGAGGCTGGGGGACGAAGTTCGAAGAATGGGGGACGAAATGAGTGAAAAAATGTCCCTGCTCCATTTGGCGGTCTCTGCCAGTGTTCGACAACCCCCCCCCCCCCCCCCCCCCCCCCACCACGCCCGCCTCCCCCCCCCCCCTTCATCAAGAGCTTGTTTTGCTCCGGTCTAATGAATGACATTTACAGCTGTGCGAATTTCCTCCGAAAATGTCACTTCAGGTTTAAGGCAATGCAGATCAATAAATCCGCCCCCCCCCCCCCCCCCCCCCCCCCCCCACCCTCGACCCCCCCCCCCCCCCCGTAAACAGCCACCGATTCAGGGGTGGCTGGGCAATAAATCGACGCCTTCTCGTCGGGAACTCCAGGTTTCCCTGATGGGGCCGTTCAAAGGTGCGCATGTTCGGAGACAGACCGAGCCTTTGGAGTGAGGTATTAAAATAAAAAACGGGGCGCCAGAGTTCCCGAGCGGAGGCGGAGATGGATGGATGCCGACAAAAAGGGTCCAAAGCAGGTGAGATGCCTCGAAAACTGGAGAGGATAAAGGGGGGGGGGGAAAAAAAAGAGAAATTGAGCTATGAAGAAGTGGCGCACGCCTGAAGGGGGGGTGGCGGAAGGAAGGAAGAGCGAAACACACTCGGAGAGGCTGGAAGGGGAGAAGATGAATAGACTCGCAGACGAACAGAAGGATGGAGAGGGGGTGAAGGATGGGAAGCTGGAAAAGACACAGCGAGGGAGGGAGGGAGGGAGCGAGCGAGCGAGGGAGAGAGAGTGCAGGTGTAAAAATGCATGAAGAGCACTTATCCCGAAATATATGTGAATCTGTGGCAGGAAATGAGACAGATGCAGAAGAGTGAGAGAGAGAGAGAGAGAGAGAGTGAGAGTGCGGGGAGGCAGCTGCCAGGGTTGGAACGGCTCCTTCGCAACACCAGTTGCCTGGGAAAGTTCGGCGGGAATGGTGACGGAGGAAGAACCGCGGGAGGCGGTTGCAGTTCTACGCAAGGTGGCGGTGGTGGTGGTGGGGGGGGGGGGGGGGGGGGGGGGGGGCCCCCCCCCTCCCGGGCCCCCCCCCCCACCCCCCCCCACACCCCCCCCCCCCCCCCCCCGCCCGCCCCAGTGACGCGTCACTTCTGGCTTTTTCGTCTAATTGTGGCCAAGGCGGAGGGGGTGGGGGGGGGGTGGGGGGCGTTCAGGGGGCCTTAAGGCGGTTGGATGACGACAGGTGCCCCCCAAACACACACACACACGCACGCACAGATAAAGTAGAAGCACACGCGCGCCCCACACCTGCGTCATTCACCGTCCGCGTGGCGGCTTTGGAGAATAACATGTAGTACAAGCTATATTTATCTCACAGGACAGAAGTGTGTGTGCGCGCGTGTGCGCGCGTGTGGGCGCGTGTGCGCGCGTGTGCGCGCGAGTGCGCGCGTGTGCGCGCGCGTGAGGTGGGTGATTGTATGCCTCATGTACACTAAATGGATGGATGGATGTGGATCTTGGAGGTTTCGTCTGGCTTTCGTTTCGGCGCTCAAAGGACACAAATAGTAGTTGACTCACCGGACGTGATGCTGGCGCGGAGGGGGGCGGCGCTGCCGACAAACACGCCCGCCGGGCGCCGCGCGTGCCGCGGCGACGGCAGCAGAAGGCAGGGCGCCGTCGCGTTTTCGGACGAGGAGGACCAAGTGGCTGTGGGGGAAAACGCGGGAGGAGAGGTTCCAGGACACGAAGCGGACACGAAAGGGGGACTTAAGACACCGGGGGCCGCTGAATCCCCGAGCGCGCCTGCCGGCTGCGCCGGCCTGACGTCCGCCGTCACTGGTCACGGTGTTTTCTGTTGTCGTAAGTTGACCTCGACTCTTTCAACACGGGCCGCAGATACCCATTTTTAAAGATAAGGCCGAACCTAACCTTAAGCAAAATGTCCTTCCTACGCATTGGGTGCGCTTGCTCCAAAAAGGCAACTTCTGGCGGTACAAAAAAAAGAACACACTCAATACTCAGACACACACACAAACACACAAACACTTGCACATACCGTATGCAGAGGCGCAGGGGAGACCGAGACATACTGTATATCCTGGGATTTCACCTGGGACTCTACGCGCAGTGAGTTGGTGGCTGCGAGCACGAAAACCTGGCAGCGGCACGGATTTGGAATGCTCTAAACAGTGCAGGTTCTATGCACACAGACTCACACACACACACGCACACACACACACACCTGAGGTGAGGTACACAAAGCCAGGCGGTTACTCACTTGGCAGCGTCGCACCGGGCCCCTTTGGCCGCGCACCTCCAAACGAAGACCGGGCTTTCTTCTCAGTGTCCTGAAAGAAACATAATAATAATAATAATAAAAAAAAAACAAAAAAAAAAAACAGGTCCAATGCATAGAAATGTCCAAGCGCCCTCGTTGCCTGCCAACACGGGGATTTCTGTTTGCCACGTGACGCATTATTCTCAACCCGTGGTGGGCTGTCGGTGCTGTATTGCTTTTTTTTCCCCAGTTCATTTATTGGCAGCGGGCGAGAAGCCGCCAAATGATAGGCCAAGTCTTTCGGCACATTCACACATCCACCGCGGCGGAATGCAAAAAACGGAACAAACCCGCACGGGTGCTGCGTTTGTCACTTTTCAAGGGGAAAAATGGTGTGCTGCCGCCGCGTGTAAGAGCAGCCGCGTGGAGAAAAAAGCGCAAAAAAAAACAACAAAAAACCCTGAGAAGTTTTAACGCAGCTTTCTCGTGCACCCGCAGTACGCCGCCTTCTCCTCACCCGCCGATGGAATCAAAGACGCACGCGATAAAGGAACGGCGCCTCCTCGCACTTTCTGCTCACATCAACCGCGCGCCAAAGTTTGCGCTTCTTCCCCGAGTTTTGAACTAAGGGAGGCAGGCGGCGAGGTGGGTTCCAATAATAGCATGAAAGCGGCATTAAAAAAAACACACACACACACACACACACGCTCCCGTGCCTGTTCATGTTATTTCCACCTCACAAGCATAACAAAGGGGCAAAGCTGTTGAGCGCGACGCGAACGGTAAAGCCCGCGGGTTATTGTGTTTCGCTGTTCCCCCGATCCAGTTGCGCGGGAAGCTGTCGAGGCGGCGGGCAGAGTGGACTCCGCAGAGGGACTCGCAAATGGTCCGCACGGGCGGAAGTCGGGATTACAATTGTCTCACATGCGTGATGGGGCCGGCGAGAGAAGGCAATAACGGCGACACGCACCCTGCGCTCCGTGACGTTCGCGCAAAACACAAGAATCGCCGCCAATGACTTCCATTGGACACACACGCGCACACACACTCTCGCACGCACAGCCCCTCCTCCCGCACAGACACACACTCACACACAACAGTCACCTCCCCAATGAATGATTACGCAAGGAAAACGTGTCACAGACGCCCCTGCCGTTCCCAAACCGTCTGGGTGGGGTTCAAGGTCGGACAAGGCAAACGACTTGCCAGACGCGCGTGCGCACACCCACTCAACGACACATACTTTTAAATGAAATGTTATCTCCGGCCCGGACTTAGAATCACCCGTATTGTAATATCATGTGGATCAGCGCGGCGGCTTTAACGCTACCGTCTATACGACTGCTCACGTGGGCCTATCTTATCCATCTGCTAATTAAGACTTACGATCGAATTAATTCGCTGGTTATTAATTATGTAGAATTCAAATAATTACAGAGCGGGTGATTAAGGCGAGGGCTTGCGCGAAGCCAGCCGGTTTGGCAGGGTGCGCGGGGTTTGATGTCGACATCGCGCCGCCATTTGGTCACGAAAAACGCGCAAAAGGCGCGTCGCTCCATTTTTACTTTCACTTTCGATTCTTGTTCTGCTTCTACTCTGCCGGTGGGTAGGGGCCGCGCGGTGCATGACGGAGTTGTTAAATATATAGCCCTAGTGTTACATTATGGCTTCCAGGAGTACTAAGCCTCTCCTTGAGCATAGCGCGGTTCCTTAATGTTATGGCGGAAACCAAAACAGGACACGTATGACGCCGCAGTGGCCGAGAATCTGCACAAATTTCGTTTTTTTAAATGCACATTTGACAAGTGAAAGTGACACGCGCCTCCTGGGATGCGGCGTCAGCAAAATGGCGGGACGGGGAGAAACCACTGAGGCGCCGAACGCGCAGAAACACGCACACAAACAGGCGTGCCCACCCCACCGGGCGCACGCCGTCCGATGCGCTTCATGCGTGCTCACGAAGACAGATGCCACAACAAAGCCAAGCGCCCACTAAGGAGACGCAAGTGTTTCGCGAGCCGTCACAGAGTCAGAACTGAACGGAGGGGATTGAGGAGGAATTGAGACAAATGAAAGGCGTGCCCACGAATGGAAGGGTGGGCGCGCGCAGCAGCAGCAGCAGCAGCGCAGGCGGGTGACGGCGCGGCTGATTGATGGACAGATCGGCGGCGGCGGCGGAGCCCTCTCGGCGCGCCGCGCGCCGACCGCAATGCACAAACACAGCTGGGTGCCGACAGAGGGGAACAGGTGATCAGAGCGAGAGCCGTGCGGAGATAAATATCGAGTCCCTGCGATAGGAGGGGCGGGGAGGCATGAAAAGGCAATGAATTTAAAGGGAGCGAAAGCGGCGGAGCAATTAGGGGTAGGGGAAATGGAGCGGGTGGGGAGGCGGGAGGAAATGGGGGGGGGGGGGGGGGGGGGGGGGGGGGGGGGGCTGTTGCGGGATGAAAGAGATGTATGGATGCAGGGGGGGGAAATGGATGGGCGCGCGTTTTTGCGCAAGCGACAAAGAGCCATGTGCGTTGGTTAAGAGCCACAACCAGAAGGCCCCTGATTTCGCTCGGCCGCCACCGCCACTTCCAAAGTGTCGCAGGAAAAGGTGGCAGGGCCTTTCGACCTGCGACGACCCCCCCCCCCCCCCCCCCCCCCCCCCCCCCCCCCCCCCCCCCCCCCCCGAACCTCTGCTAAAAACGAGAGAGACAGAGAATGAGAGAGAGAGAGCGAGAGGGGGGAACAGAGGGATTGCGGGCTGCCGTCCCAAAGGTGAACTCGAGAGGATGAAGGCATGATGGGAAAAAAAATTAAAAAAAGAAGCCACACGATGAAAGAGCTAGAGTGCGCTACATAAACAAACAGAAATTTCAACCCCCCCCCCCCCCCCCCCCCCCCCCCCCCCCCCCCCCCCCC
>JAFBJU010000580.1:266218-284980 GCA_016785305.1 Colistium nudipinnis
GTGTGTGTGTGTGTGTGTGTGTGGGTGTGTGTGTGTGTGTGTGTGTGTGTGTGTGTGTGTCTGTGTGTGTGTGTCTGTGTGCGAATACTTGGCCGTGGCAATATATCCAGTGTCCCCAGCGGGGAAAGCGCCGCGCGCCGGCGGGCTGGTTAAAGACGGGAGAGGTGACTACAGTTTATGAAAGAAAAGGAGGAGGAGGAGGAGGAGGAGGAGGAGGAGGAGGAGGAGGAGGAGGAGGAGAAATATCTGCTCAGGTGCGCAAAGAGCGAGAGTATTTGGGTCGGCGGAGGTCGAGGAAAAAAAAAAAGAAGAAAATAAGTAAAGGAATGACAGGCAGTGCCCCCCCCCCGTCTGTTCTGGTATCTCCGGTGAGCAGCACAGGGCCTCAGCAGGCCCCCCCCCCCCCCCCCCCCCCCACCACCCCCCACACACACACACACACACACACACAGGGGGCGCATGCAGGAAATAACACAGGAAGGCAGGGGATGAAAAATGTCTGAGGCTGCTCAGGCTGTCGGGCACCGGCCTCTGAAAAAAGGACTCTGGGAAAAAAAAAAAGAAGGAAAAAAGCGATGGGCTTTCCAGGTTACAACGACGTGCGATGATGCGGGCGCGCGTTCCAAGGGGGCCCGCGGACACTTCACTTCCAATTTCAGTCGACGCGCCACTTCCCGCTCGCTCCGTCCCTCTCTCGCGCCCCCCCTAAATCTCGCCATCTTTTCGCGAGGGCGCCTGGGTGTTTCTCCTCGCTCTTCGTCTCTCCGACGTCGCCCGGAGTAATGTGCACTCAAACGAGAGAGAGAGAGAGAGAAAAAAAAACGAGTAGGAACCCATTTGAATTCCGCCCTCCTTCCCGCCAAACTCGCACAAGGTCACGGCAAGGTCACCGGCAAAAAACCAAAAAAAAAAAGAAAACACTGCGTTTTTTGTTCGCAATCAAATATGGATCCATGCGTGTGCCTGCCACAGATTATTAAATATATTTTTTTTAATATTTACACTCATTTCTTCGACTATAAGTCTATAAAAATACGAAGAGAGTTGTTGTTGTTGTTGTGCGTTCAGCTAAATTGTGTGTGGAGTGAGCGGTAGTTTCTTGTATCTGTACCTGTGCAAGACGACCTCATGGCGGCCGTTCACGGTCGGCCCACTTCCGCCGCATCCGGCTTTGTCACACGCCTCGGTAGAGCCGACCCGTCGGCCACCTGGGGACCGAGGCAGAGGATGGGATTGGAGCAAACAACCTTGTGAAACTGTGTCAGAGCACAGAAATGTGACGCACACGGTCTAGCGAGAGATTAGGAAATTCTAATTGTGGACACGGTGACACAAACGCTCATTACTGGCCAATCATATCACAAATGTGTCTGCCTCGTCGATCAGCTTTCAAGGTTTGCGTGACAGAAATAAAAAAATAATAAATAAATAAATAAAAAAAATCTCATCATTATCATTTTCACAGAAGCCTTTTCACTGAACATCTGTTCCATTTTATCGGAAGGTAGCGCGGGGGACGGGGGGGGCTGCATTTTTCATTTCAAGTGACAAACAAACGAGGGGCACGGCAACGAGGCGCGGAAACAAAAAGCAGCGAACAAAAGTCAAAAAGTCGCGCCACATTTCCACGAGCGCTTGCCGGGACGCCACGTGCGCCGCTGACAACGGGCTGGTTTTTCGCGCGCCGCCACGGTGTGAGCGACGGAAAATGAAAAGTGCCATCATTTAACGGCAGTTGACCGGGGGGAGACATCGGCTCCGAACAAATATGTATGCGATAGAAAAGGGGGTAGCGTGACGGGGGGGGGGGGAAAGAAAACAACAACAAAAAAACGGAAAATTGTCCAGATTTGTGCGCCTCCTGCCGAATCGCACGTGAGCATGGACGTCAGCTGATACCGGCAGCTCAAAGGAAAGCCGTCACAGAGCGGAAATAGCACCAGGTGCGGGTTTCATTTCTCGTCCTTTAAAATGGGATTTTTTATTATTATCGTTATTTTTATTTTTCTCCGAGAAGTGACTCGGCGGATTATTCCGCGGGCCTCCCTTGCTCCTGGCAGCGTCGAGCGAAATCCCGAAAAAAAAAAAAAAAAAAAAAAAAAAAAAGAGGGGCGGGGGCCCGGAGGAGGGTTCATTTCAAGTGACAAACAAACGAGGGGCACGGCAACGAGGCGCGGAAACAAAAAGCAGCGAACAAAAGTCAAAAAGTCGCGCCACATTTCCACGAGCGCTTGCCGGGACGCCACGTGCGCCGCTGACAACGGGCTGGTTTTTCGCGCGCCGCCACGGTGTGAGCGACGGAAAATGAAAAGTGCCATCATTTAACGGCAGTTGACCCGGGGGAGACATCGGCTCCGAACAAATATGTATGCGATAGAAAAGGGGGTAGCGTGACGGGGGGGGGGGAAAGAAAACAACAACAAAAAAACGGAAAATTGGCCAGATTTGTGCGCCTCCTGCCGAATCGCACGTGAGCATGGACGTCAGCTGATACCGGCAGCTCAAAGGAAAGCCGTCACAGAGCGGAAATAGCACCAGGTGCGGGTTTCATTTCTCGTCGTTTAAAAGGGGATTTTTTATTATTATCGTTATTTTTATTTTTCTCCGAGACGTTACTCGGCGGATTATTCCGCGGGCCTCCCTTGCTCCTGGCAGCGTCGAGCGAAATCCCGAAAAAAAAAAAAAAAAAAAAAAAAAAAAACGAGGGTTGGAGGCAGGGAGGAAGGCAATCTGGTCGAGGCCCGCCACGTGTTCCTTCTAACGAGTGGCTTGAGCACGCTTCTCATGGGCCCACCAGTCCAAAGGAGACGACGGGACGAAATGTGCGGGCGCACGTGTGGGTGGGACAGGTTCGGGAATATGAGGTATCTTCGCAGAGGCAGAGGCAGGATAGAGGGAGAAAGAGAGAGTGAGTGAGTGAGTGAGAGAGAGAGAGAGAGACGGATAATGAGAACCAGGGGGAGGCGATGCTGGCATGGGGAGAGGAAGATAGAGACCAGAAATAGACATGCAAAGAGCAAGGTGTTGAGTCAGAAAATGAAAGGAGAGACGGCAGGCACAGAAGGAGGGAGAGAGAGAGAGAGAGAGAAGAAGGGAGACAGCGAGACGAGGTGTGAAAAGGCACAGAAAAAAAAAAAAAGATGAAAAAAAAAAAAAAAAGATGGCGGGATGGCAAAATAGGTAAACGCGAAATGTTCTAAACGATGCCGGGTGGGAAATTAAGCGGGAGAGGGATGGAGAATGCGGGACAAAACAGACGGAGAGAGAGAGAGAGAGAGAGACGGGGGGGGGGGGGGGGGGGTGGGGGGAGAGAGAGAGAGAGAGAGAGGGAGACACAAATAGACATGTGAGGCTGAGTCACACCGGGAACCGAGAACAAGCTGAAGGCATAGACAATTACAGCAGGAAGCACAGGGAGCAGCACACGCGCACCGGCGCACAAGCGACGCACTTTGCAAGTGCGGAATAAGGAAGCGAGGGCACCGAGTTCTCACAAAGCGGCTCGAGGAGGAGAGGGCTGGAACGAGGGGAGACAAAGGCGGAGGCGGAGGCGGGGGTTAAGCACTCGACAAACACAACAGGCACGGAGGGAAGAGACACTTTGCAGGGCGGGCACAGCAGACGACACACACGCACACACACGCGCACACACGCGCACACACTTACTGGAGCGTGAGGGTGTGTGCGTGGGCGTGAGTGGCACCAGCCTGTCAAGTGAGCAATGGGCGTGTGACCGGGCCAGAGTGGCCCTGGGTGACGGATTGTCAATAAACCAGTGCACGGCGAGAGACGCGCACGCACAGGCGGCGTGCGCGTTCCCATCAATGGGGCGCGGGCGTCGGCGTTTGGCTAATGCGCGGAGGCGCCCGCGGCGCGCGCTAACCGCTAGAGTGCCTGCTCCGTGTCTCGAGGGCCCGTTTAAAAAAAAAAAAAACCCGGCAAGGGCGCCGCGACTTTGGAGTCGTCCTCGCGTCGTCGCGCTTGATCGCCACATGCCACGGTTAAGCGAAAAAGAAAAAAAAACGGAAAGTGTGCGGCGAGAGGTGGGCGGGGTGAAATTCGCAGTTTCGCAGCGCTCCGCAGCGGCCCGCCCGTGAGGCTCAAGCCTCCCCCTCGCGGACGAGGTAGCGCGCGCCTCTTCACCGCGGACCTTGGCGCGCCGCGCGAGCGGCGAACGCGGCCCCGTGTAAGTGAGACGCGGAAAAGAAAAAAGAAAAAAGAAAGTAACGCACACATGTCGGCTTCGGGCGCTGACCTGCTCCCGTTTCGGGGGGTCGTCGGGGAGAAAAATAAAAAACCCTCACTTTAAAAAGCATACTTAATATTTATGCCTTACCCAACCCCAACCATTTAAAGCCCTTCGCACGCACGCGCCCCCGCGCGCAGACACGCCACAAGGGTGACAGAAAGCAAAGAAGCACTTAAAACTGATTAGAGGGGGAAGACCCACTGCGGATGATGAGATGCACTCAATTAAACAGGATAGGGCTGTATACTGTGCCAAAGGGAGCCGTACTAAACCGTGAGGAAGCGAAAACCACGGGAGGTGGGAATCTGCAGTGTGTGCGTTTGTGAGCGCGCGCGCGCGCGAGCCTGTGCGTGCGTCTGTGAGCGTGAGGAGCGAGACGGGTGTCGGAGTTGACGGGTAGACCTCGAGATGTTTGTTAACATGCCTGCATGCCCGCGCATGAGTTGCGGGCATTGTGCATATACAAGGTGGGTGGGTGTGTGTGTGTGTGTGTGTTATTGTGTGTGTGTGTGCTGGATGAGCTACAGCGCCCTCCGGGGACAGCGGCTCCGACACGTGCTGTGTCGAAGCCAGCGGTGCTAATGTGCAATATTGCGGAAGCCCCCCCCCCCCCCCCCCCCCCCCCCCTTCGGGAGCCCCCCCCCCCCCCCCCCACCCCCCGCCTTTTGCACATTTTCTTGCTACGACTCAACGGAATAGGTTGACTGAGATTTTTTTTCTTCATGAAAACCGTTTTTTTTTTCCGAGAGAAAGAGAGAGAGAGGATGTAAATAAGTGGCACACAGCCGATAAGCAAGAATGCCCGGTGGCGAGTTTTTACTCCTGGCCTCAGGGCCCAGTCTGTTTAAAATCTATTACAGTGTATGTCCTGTTGAGACCAACCAGCGAGAGGCCCGCGACCTATTTTTGGCTCCTGAGTGGAAGAAAGAGGTCAGCCCCCGGCGAGGCTGCCAAGACAGGTCAGTTTGCCAAGAGCCCGCCGTTAACCCGTGGGAAAGCGAATCTCGGCTCCTTTTTGGGCCGTCGCGCCACGTTACGTGGCGGCTGCGCCCCCTTGCGGCGCGGCGACCTAGCCCCCGACGCGGAGCCAGCGCACTTGGCGCATTTGTGGTTTTTGGGGAGGCAGCAACAGTTCAAACGGAGCGCAAGGTTAGAACAACGGTTTCGTCAAACGAGGCACACTAAAGGCGAAGAGGTCCAAACCCGAAAGGACACAACAAGAAAAAAAAATATTATAGTATACATACAGTATATATATTTATATATAGTTGTGAATTTCGGATGAGGCAGAATAAGGCGTAAGAAATGTGCGGACAGACAGACTATCGCACACGCGACTGCCACCTCCGAATATGCCATCTGCTTTTCCCAGCCTGGAGAGATGAGGAATGAGGCGGAGATGGGGAGGGGAGTGGGGGGGGGCACCAAAACACGCTATATCACAGCTGCGTAAATTATTTAGCCTGCGTGCGCGCGCGGGCCCGACAGCGCTCCGCACACTCGTTCATCTGCCCGATAAAACTAGTCGAGAAAATGGGACACAATGCCCTCTGCCAGCGGGGGACGCGAACACGGAGGCGGACGGGGGAACAGCGACTCGAGCGCGACAGAGCTTTGCGTTTTCAGTGACGCAGCGGTGACGTGCACTTTGGTGCTGCTGTGAACAGTGAGTGACGCCGACAAACCCCCCTTGGGGGGGGGGGGGGGGCACTGCAGCCCCAACTACTGCTTCCTACCAGTAGTAGGGGCGGAGGATATGACACGGACCGGACTAAAAACCGACCCCCCGGTTCCCTGCAGGAATACAAGCTTACCTTGCCACGACGCGCGCGACGGTGGTGGTCCGCCCCCTCGCCGCGCGCCGAACGGCGGTGGGTCGCGTAAAAGTCTGCCGAGGCCACGTCCGAGTCCTTCAGAGCCAGTGGCAGGGGTCTGGAGAGACAAGGAGACGAAGGCAGAGGGTTAAAAGTGGCGTTAAAGAAAACAAAAAATTAAAATGCAGCACCTCTGGTGTGGAGACAAAAAAAAGAACACGTCTTTTTTTTTTTCTAACCCCCCCCCCCCCCCGGCATAACAGAGGGACGAGGTGAGGGTCACGCGGGCCGCCGTCATCGCTGTCCCGTTGAGGAGCGAGGCGAAAAAGAGGAGACGAGGGCGCGGGAGGGACGGCAGACGTGCGCAGCGGCCCCAAGGCAGACAGGTAAATGGAAAACGTGGATATACAAAGAAGAAGCAGAGGCGGGGGAATTGGGAGTTGGGAGTTACACGAGGTTGTCGGCTTTGGATAAATGGGACGGGGGGGGGACACGGCGGACTTCAAAGGCGGGTCCTGAATCCCCGGTTGGGTGGGTGGGTGGGTGGGTGTGTGTGGGGGGGGGGAATCCATTCCACCTGGGCAGCGTGGCGGATCACTCACTCGGAAGGTCGCGGCCTGCGGTGTGTGTGGGGGGGGGGAATCCATTCCACCTGGGCAGCGTGGCGGATCGCTCACTCGGAAGGTCGCGGCCTGCCGTAGCTGCTGTCTGAACCCTGTCCCTGGCAGTATGAGTGAATATATATATAGATATATATATATTTTAATATATATGTGTGTGTGTGTGTGTTATAGAAGCCAGTCCACGTTCCGCTTTAAATACAATAATCCTGGCGTTTAAAAAGCACAAATCCGCAGCAGCCCCAAAAAAGCAAGCAAACAGGTAGCCGGTTTTAATATTGTGGCAGATGGGGTCTATTTTCGAGTCAGGCCACGAAGCCAGTGGGAAATAATCCAAAAACGGAGAGAAAAAAAAAAAGCAGAAAAAAATAAAAAAATAAAAAAGTTTGAATCACATCACCGACGGTTCAGAATGAATTCCTTCAAACGAGGCCACGGATGCCGAGCAATCCGCCGCAACACGGATTCACCTGGGTCGTTACATGTCCCCACGAAATAGTTCGTTTTCCTGCGATGACGTCACCGCCCACTCCCCCCCCCCCCCCCCCCCCCCCCCCCCCCCCCCCCCCCCCCCTCATCAAGCATTACACTGAATTCTGAAAAAGAATGCATACAGGAATCGACTGCAGTGCCAGGTGCCTCTCTTTTTTTCTAAATCCCGATCTCGAGCCTGAGCTTCAATTCCATTCAACTTCAATATTCACAGACTGATATATATATATAAATAAACGCCCGGGTCCACTCTTAACCTCCTCATTTATTTGTCCACCCTGATGATGAGACAAGTCAAAAACCAAAAAATAAATAAAAAATAAAGGCTGAATTCCGAAAAAGAATGCACACAGGAATCGACGCTTGCAGCCTATTATCAAGATGCTCTGGGGGTGAGGAGCGGACGTGAGTTGAATAAGACCTTCGCAGATATGCCTGTGCTGCTGCATAAATGCCCGATTTCCTCATGACGTCAAAATGCTGAAACTGGGGCTGGATCAGCGGTGCTGCTCCTCCGACGCACCCGCTAAACGCCGCCGCCGCCGCCGCCAGGTGGCAAGATCGGACCAATCCCGGCACAGGCGATTTTTAAACCCCCTTCGAGAAATAGAGTCATTGAGCGCAGGGCTCCGTGTGAGAGGAGGATTTTTTTTATTTATTTTTTCCTTCAATGGGGTTGTAAATGCCACGGGGATGATGGGGGTTCCGTTTGTTTCTAATCCACATTAACCGGTTTAAAGCCAAACTAATAATTTACATTCCTGTAATTGGAATGCGCTCCCGTCCTCGTTTTGGCTGGGTTCTTCAACTTCAATGAGGGGGGGGGGGGGGGGGGGGGAAAAAGACATCGGTAATAAGAAAATATCGCGAATCTCACGTGTAAAGAAGAAAGTACAGTCACCTTCAGATACCGAAAAAAAAAACAAAAAAAAAAAAACACGAGAGGCCCCCTGTGTCTGTTCGAGGCAAGATGACTCTCCGTTTCTGGTGATTATACGCGTACAAAAAGACCACAACAAACAACTAGTTTTCCATTTGTGACGTTAAGTACCCCGGAAATCCTGCGAAGTCGACCTTTAAGATGACTGAACACGCGCAGGTAATGTTGTCAAAGTCTTATCGTCTTGTGAGCTGCTGCTGCTGCCTTTTTTTTTCTTTTTTCTTTTTCTTCTTTTTGTTAAACAACTGTGAACTGGAAAGATGAAGAATGACAGACGGATTGAGGAAAGGTGGCGGAAAAAAAAAAAAAACGGGGGGGGGGGGGCGCCGAACTATTATTAAAGATGACAGCAATAAAATGGAGGTGAGAAAAAAATGAAACAAGCCGGCTGTCGCGCAGATAAGAAGTCGGCGTGCGTGCTGGCCCGTCAGCAAACGAGCGCCCACAAAAAGTTTCCCCGAGACGTCTTCCGCGCATTTGGCCGTTTGCGCGTTTCGCCATTCAGGGGCGAGGGGGGCGGTAATGTGCTATGGGACTCCGCTGGGCAGATTATAGGGGACACACACACACACAGAGACACACAAACGCACGCACGCGCCTGCGCGCACAGAGACCCCCCAAACACACGCGCGCGACACGACCCACCCGGACGCGCTAATGTGCCATGGGACTCCGCACGGCAGATTATAGGGGACACTTTGCGCGTATAGCACGTGAATACATTCAGTTCATTTGACACGGGGTCACGTCAGATTACTATCGACACACGAGGAAGCGAAGGGCGATGGCGAGTACGCCGGGGATCGGATTCAACGGCGCGATTCAAATGAGGCCAAAAACATGGGCTTGGTAAAAATAAATAAATGAATAAATAAATAAATAAATAAAATGCGCTTGCCACACGTTTGAAGAAAGCGCGCCGCCTACGAAATAACGGCATTTAAATATGGATACCATCCAGGATCAGACCCTCCGCTCCAAAGGAAAGATTTCAGGTGGAATAGGGAGTGATGCCCATGCATATGCAAACGGCGGCATTCGTTCCCACGCACACTCGTGGGTCCACGCACCGTAGCCCCTCTCCACACGGACGTTTCAGAGGAGTTGTCGTTATAGAAACGTTACCACGTCCCCGAGTGGAACTCACGGGCTAAGAGCACAGCACGGCCTTTCCCCCGACGGGATTTGTAGGGTAACACGTACAACTGCCAGGAAACGCACACACACACCTAAACACACACACACACACACACACACAACTACACACACCTACACACAAACACACACACACACACACACCTACACACACAGACAAACAGGAACGGGAACACTTAGTGATGCAGTGCTGGTCCTCTGCCCCCTGCGTGGCGTGCCTGGAAACCATGGCAGCAGTCGCCATGCCAACAGCGGCTGCAGCCTTCTGCAGGGGTCAGACTCAATGGGTGACACCTGAGAAACACACACGCGCACGTACACACACGCACACGCACGCGCGCGCACACACACGCTGAAGGAGAAAAGGGAACAAAGAGAAGTGTGCAGCTGGGGGAAAAGGACACGCTGAGATGTACACGAGGGCACGTACAGGCAGCGTGACACGACACCGCCCCGCCGCGCCCCCCCCCCAACAAAAACACACAAACACGAAAAACATGCACAATGCAATGCCTTCAGCGGCCGCGGAGAAAGGCAACCTTTTCTTTCATCCACCTCCACCTGGTCCGAGTCTGTGTGCGCCACTCTGCGCGGGGGGGGGGGGGGGGGGGGGGGGGGGGGGGGACGCACACACACGCACAGACCCAATCGACGAAAAGGATATCACTTTCCATGGCGTGCACACGGACAAAGACACACAGACACACACACAGAGACACACAGAGACACACAGACGCAGGCACGCACAGAGACCCCCCCCCCCCGAACACACATGCGCGCACAGAGTCACTACCCACACATTACATGCACAATGCAATGCCTTCAGCGGCCGCGGAGAAAGGCAACCTTTTCTTTCATCCACCTCCACCTGGTCCGAGTCGGTGTTTGCGCCACTCTGCGGGGGGGGGGGGGGGGGGGGCCCCCCCCCCCCAACGGGGGGGGGCGTGCACACGCACACACACACTCACAGACCCCCAAGCGCCACCCAATCGACGAAGAGTATATCACTTTCCATGGCGTGCACACGGACAAAGACACACAGACACACACACACACACACACAGAGACACACAGACGCAGGCACGCACAGAGCCCCCCCCCCCCCGAACACACATGCGCGCACAGAGTCACTACCCACACATTAATAACCGGGTCTCCAATGTCAATCTGAGCTCTCAAGGACTGTGGGTGCCGAGCGAGGCAGAGGCCACACAGAGAGATGGAGGGAGGGAGAGAGAGAGAGAGAGAGAGAGAGAGAGAGAGAGAGAGAGAGAGAGAGAGAGAGAGAGAGAGAGAGAGAGAGAGAGAGAGAGAGAGTAATGGGGTAATGTATTCAGGTTCTTATTCATGCTGATTCCCCTGCTGGGTGTAGAGACTCATTTCCCTAAACAATACATTTCAGACAGGGCAGGGAGGACACGGAAGCGGGGCTGGGTGTGCGTGTGTGTGTGTGTGTGGGCGCGTGGGCGCGGGCGCGTCCGGGTGAGTGACAACCCACGCGCCGGCAAAAGACTCGCTTCGGGCTGGAGTGAGAACGTTCCGGTTCCTGTGCTGTGCCCGCGACGACGGAGAAAAACCCAGAGGCGCGCTCCCGCGTCGGGCAACGCCGCCAGCGGGCCCTGACCCCCCCCCAGCCGCCAGCGTCTGACAGGGAGAGGAAAGACGTGGCGTGAAAGGGCGGCGGAGGAAAGGCGAAAAAGAGGGCGAGCGAGCGAGCGAGCGAGAGGGAGAGAGAGAGAAAAAAAAAAAGGCCAGCGGAAGGTAGAGCGAGGCTCTTGAGTGAGACGGAGGTCGAGAAATGCGGTACTTGACCTCCGCTGTGTGCTTAGCATGAAGGGAGGAGGTTGCTCTCTCTCTCTCTCTCTCTCTTTCTCTCTTTATCTGTCTCTGCCGCTCCTGAAGGCCGCCTGTGTTTACTCCGGTCGGGAATATACTTGACATATACAAAAAAAAACAAAAAAAAAAACGGGGACCCGACCCCTCGTCTTCTCCCCGAAACTCACTGGCTAAACTTGGGCCGGATCAAATAAAAAAATAAAAAAAATCGGGCTGGCCTGATTTGTACCCGCGCGGCATTCTTCCGCAAGCGAAGGCGATAGCGCCAAAAAAATAAAAAACTTAACCTCTCCTTAAACATAGGTTAAGCAATGTTCTGTAAAGACCTGAGCTGAAACGGGCCAATGGGGCCGCGGCGGGACAAGGCCGAGGCGCACGGCACGCGTTTCCGAGCACACGCTCTGACCTTAGGTGCGCGCCTTAGAACGCAATCACAAGCCGAGCGCGGCACTAACGCGCGCGCGCACAAACATTGTTGCAGTAATGAGATGCTGACTCGACGCGGCGACTCACGGCGCGGACTGCGCGCGGCGAAGAGCCGCGCACTTCGAGCACGCAATCCACCCGCGCGAGCGCGCGCACACAACCACTAACAAGCGGAACGAGTCATAACGGGGAATGCTAATGTGTTTATGACACAGGCTGGCGGGGATTTCTCCCCCCCCCCCCCCGCCCCTAATGAATATGTGTGGGTAATAAAACGCACGCGAAGAACCCAGAGGCTGCCGTAGCGACAGCGACCACGCCAACACCGAGCGGGCGAGTGCAAACCCACTGACCTGGAACCTTCTCGGCATAACGCGGTTGGTGTGTCCTGCTTTTTAAACCTGACGCGCGCGCGCACACACACAGACCCAATTTCATAGACCGCACAGGCTAAGGCACTTATCGATCCGGATACTTAAGCACACCAGGCCCGGTGTGGAGCCCCCGTGGGCCCATAGCGCCGGCTTCATGGAGGAATTTGGCCGAGAGTGCAAGACCAGCAAGAGATGGAGATTACGCGCGCACACACACACACACACACACACACAGAGATATCCAATGAGCAACGGTCATTACCTCCACGCCGCTAAGCCGACTGCGCGAGTGTTTGCCTTTTCCATCACGCGCAAAGGCTTAATGTGTCTCCCACGCGCAACGGCATCTTCTGAAATGCCGCGACGAGACGGATTGTCAGGCACCCAGGCAAAAAACCGTCAGCGGGCGGGCGCGCGAGCGGGCCGCGCCTGCCCGCGGGCACGCTCGCGCGGCGCTCCGCGGCAGGGTTTGCAGGGCGTGAGGAGCGGGTGACGGCAAAAAAGGCCAGTCGACAAGAGAGCCCTTACGCGCGCACGTCGACGGATTCACATCCTGATACGCACAAACGTACACCCAGGGCTATGTGGGGGGGAGGGGGGGGGGGCGCAGCGGGCCAGTGCAAATAACTGCTCAACATATCTTTTGCAATTCGAGCAACAGGGGGAAAATATATATATATATATATATATATATACATACCGCTGTGCACAAATTCACAATCCCGCAATTGTTTAAAAGTCTCAGTTTTTTTTTTCTCCCCCCCCCCCAAAAGATGCCAGTCTGGCATGAGTTAAAAATCAGCGAAATATGCGGCAGATAATTGGGAACATATCCGCCGCGGCCCACTGTTTACACGAGCCGATGTTTTCGTGCATTATGTCTCCAAGGGCTCCGAGCGTATACGGCGACATCGAGAACATGTGAGAGAGTATGTTCCACTGGGCGCGTGCGTGTCGCGCGCGCGCGTTTGTGCGGACGTGTGACGCGGCGCGCGTAGCCGAGGATTAGGCCGACGAGGCCGGTCAGGGCGGCGTAAATCGACAAGCGCTCGCGTGTGAGTTTTTGGTACATGTCGGTGCGAGCTGCTGTTATCACCGCATGCAGGTGTGTGTGTGTGTGTGTGGGGGTGGGTGTGGGTGTGTGTGTGTGTGTGTGTGTGTCTCGGTGTGCTCGAAAAAAAAAAACCTTACACAACCTCAGGCCTGTTTTCCAATTAGACCCGGGTTTATGCCAGTAGATTATTCACACAAAATTCACCCCCCCCCCCCCCCCCCCCCCCCCGATTATTCACACAAAATTCCCCCCCCCCCCCCCCACCATCACACACACACACACACACGCACACACATACGCACGCACACAACCACCGACCCACGACGCCCCGATTATGACTTTGCTTCAGCGCAAAGCCGCTCATTGGTGCAAACGGAAACGTTTCGAAAGGGGTGCGGCATTCACACGGACACACTCCGCCTCGTACGTCCCAGGTTCTGCAGCGTCTCGCGCTCGGCAATTTATGGGGCAAACGTGTGCAACCCCTCGCGTTCTGGCCCAAATACTGGGATGGCGGAAAGAGATGCCTATCTGTAGGGCCCGTTACCCCTTCATCCAATCAGCTTTGTCTATTCCCTCTTTGTTTTCCCCCAAAAACCTGGCGAGGGGCGATGTTTCTTTCCCCCCCCCCCCCCCCAAAGGCTCTTTTGCCCCCTCCCCAAAGGCTCTTTTGTTTCGTTCCTCCACCGCAACTGTGGTCGTTGGCATTTTGGACACCGTGCCTCCCACCCGCCGACGGGAATGTCTCGGGTACTTTGATCTCCGGTGGGTCGGGGGCCAGCGGGTGGACGAGTGACAAACAAACACGCGGCCGCACCCTGGGCTCGGCCACCGACGGCCGCCTCCGCTTCATGTTCTCGGCGTTCCCCGAGTCACTGCTCGGAGATTTTCCGCCCGCGATTAATTCCGCAGAGGAACTTCGCTGGCTTTGTTTGTCTTATTTTCCGTTGCTCTTACCCGTGCTGCCTTTCCCAACTTTGCTTCAGCGCAAAGCCGCTCATTGGAGCAAACGGAAACGTTTCGAAAGGGGTGCGGCATTCACACGGACACACTCCGCCTCGTACGTCCCAGGTTCTGCAGCGTCTCGCGCTGGGCAATTTATGGGGCAAACGTGTGCAACCCCTCGCGTTCTGGCCCAAATACTGGGATGGCGGAAAGAGATGCCTATCTGTAGGGCCCGTTACCCCTTCATCCAATCAGCTTTGTCTATTCCCTCTTTGTTTTCCCCCAAAAACCTGGCGAGGGGCGATGTTTCTTTCCCCCCCCCCCCCCCCCCCCCCCCCCCCCCTCCCCAAAGGCTCTTTTGTTTCGTTCCTCCACCGCAACTGTGGTCGTTGGCATTTTGGACACCGTGCCTCCCACCGGCGGACGGGAATGTCTCGGGTACTTTGATCTCCGGTGGGTCGGGGGCCAGCGGGTGGACGAGTGACAAACAAACACGCGGCCGCACCCTGGGCTCGGCCACCGACGGCCGCCTCCGCTTCATGTTCTCGGCGTTCCCCGAGTCACTGCTCGGAGATTTTCCGCCCGCGATTAATTCCGCAGAGGAACTTCGCTGGCTTTGTTTGTCTTATTTTCCGTTGCTCTTACCCGTTCTGCCTTTCCCAACCACCTCCCCCCACTGTGCGCCGCCGCGTCTACTTGGGGGGGGGGGGGCCTCACCCCCTCTGCCCAATCAGTGGCACTGGGCCTGGGCCGCGGGCTGAAATGGGCTGGGGGTCTAATCCTAATGTGCAGCAGATGGCCGGGGCATTCCTGCCTTCGACCGGCCGCGGGGGCCGCCCCTCCGCTCCGCCCGGGGTAACGTGAACCGCCGCGGCGAGAAACCGAGCGAGAGAGGCCGAGCGACCGGCACCCTTACCTCCTCGAGGTTTCTGCACACATGTACAGACTGAGTTACGGTCACGGATTTGACTGCAATTGATGTATGGATATATACACATGTATATATATACAAACGCACACAAACAAGCCACAAAAAAAAAAAATAAAAAAATCTCAACCTCCTCGCAACGCTCCAGTGGACGCAACCGCCACTGGATGGCAGTGTTGAGCCGCCCGGCGCTGCCGGCGAGCCGAGGTTCCACCGAAGACATAATAAAGACACAAATCAATGGCCATAATTTGGAGACGGGGCTCAGCCCGGCCTGGAGTTGTAATTTCCCCGGTTTCTGGAGCCGCACCGGAGAGTAAACACTGTAAGCACTAAATCACGGCAGACAGAGCGAGAAAGGGAAGCAACGGAGGAACCGGCGGGGGGAGGTGGCGAGATAGAGGAGGGAAATATAGCGATATGAGGCGGAGAGGTGGAGGGGTGCCGAAGGAGAGGAGGAGGGGGGGCGGGGGGGGATGCAATCAGAGCTGCTAATGTAATAACAACACAACACAGAGATGGGGGAACATTGCTCCTCACAATGGCCGGCCGCCATCACCGGCTATCCGCTTGCATCAGGGACGAAAGCACCGGCGAGAGCGCGCACACCGGCGGCGGCGGCGCGCTCGCTCCGTTTCGCAACGGCTCCCCAGAGTGCAGCCTGAGTGCTGCGAGGAAGATTACGAGTAAGATGGGGGGGGGGAGGGGAGCGAAAAAGCACCCGTGAATTTGGGCTTTGTTGTGCGACAAAAAGATAATAATAGACGGGGAATCTTGGTCGACGCGGTAAGTGTATGTTGTGGGAAGAAAAACGACTGACAACGCGGAAAAACAGCCATTTGGGCCTGTGGGCGGGACGGCGGCGCGGCCCCTCGCATACGCATACGCATACCCCGCGCGACGTACGAGAACAGGTTGTTGTTGTTGTCGTCGTCTTGGTGCATGGCCCGCGCGCATTGCGTGGGATGGCGCGGCGGAGACGGCGCGTGGTAATTGCAGGTGATTTGGTCTCTCCCGTTATAGACGTGCCGGGGCAGTGGAACGTCGACGCAGCTAATTGCAGCCTACCAAACAGCCACTCACTGGATTCTCTTGGCGCCCCCCCCCACGGCCCACGCCCCCCCGCCCGACTTCATCAAGAACGCCCACGGCCAACTCCGACCCCAACTTTGCCTCCCCTCTCCCTCCGCTGTGCCACCGCGCACGCGTCACCCTCTGGTCAAAAAGCGGTCCGCCGCGGCACTGACCTGGGGCCTCGGCTTTTTCCCCCAAAACGCCAAGCCCCAATCGTCGGGACCGGCGAGCCCCCCCCCCCCCCCCCCCAAAAAAAGTGCACCACCGGGCGCGGGCGGAATCGCCGCTTCAATCAAGGCGAGGGCCGGACCGGACAATAGCTTCCAGAGGTGGAAATAAAAAAAAAAACACTTTTTATAACCCTTTTGGATCACCTTTGCTCCCCTTCTTGCACTGTGGTCGAGTGAATTACCTGACCGCATCATAACATCCCCCTCCAACCACAGCTGTGGGCTACTTATCGCCAAGCCAAAACGGTGCTCATCAGAAAATTATTGTTTTTTCGCCCGCAGTTTCCACGTCGGGGAAATTCGATTGCCCCTTGCCTACGGTGGGCAACTTTTCTTGATCCACGTGTGCTTCCTCTAATAATAAAGAAATAATACAAAAAAAAAAAAAAAAACGGCCCACGTGGCCCATCACCGCTTTGTGAAAAAAATGCAGCTCCGTTCTGCGCGGGCCCCGTGATGGGCCCCTTGTTCGCCATATTACAACACATTGTGTAGTCAGTGATAACCCGCATTAGGTGGGTTGCTGTTTGTTGCACGCAATCTTCCGATCGCGCCGTGTCGCCAGCGAACCATCAATTTCCACCCCGCCTCGCCTGCCGGGCCCCATTTTGTCCCCTCGCACACGGGGACGCACGCGCCGTGAACCGCCGCTACTCCACGACACGAAAAAAGGGAGAGGTGATGTCTCTTTCCCCTCAGCAATCACCAGCAGTTACTTCAGACGCGCGCGCGCACACACACACACACACAGTGACATCCTCGATGCGCGCGCGGGCGGGAGTGTGGGTCTGCCGGCGTGCAGCAATAACGTCCCAGTGTGTGTCTTACTCATATTGTCCATAGTATCGTCATTAATCATCTTCCTCTGCGCAGACATAGCCATCAGTTATCGAGAGGTGCAATAATTTAGAATTGATTTAGCCCCCCCCCACCCCACACACACACACACACACACACGCACGCACACACACGGAGCCTGGCTCGGAATACAAAACGCTCCTTTGGCAACACAGGAGAACGGGAGCTAATGATAAAGGGCTGTCAGCGTCTGAAGCTCTGCAACTCTGCGAATAGCCGCGTTCCCCCCGCGCGCTCTTCCTCGAACCGTCTATTTCCGTGTCTTTCTCTTTTGGGGGGGGGGGGGGGGGGGGGGGGGGTGAGGCGGGGGGAGGAGGGGGGGACGAGGAGGGCGGGAAGGAGGGGGAAGACAGTGGAAAAAGCAAAACCCCCTCGTGTTGCAAGGATACAGAGATTTGAAGGGAGACGGAGCATGAGAGAGACAGTCATGGAAACCTTGAGCGATTGTTGGGGACAATGAGAGAGAGAGAGAGAGAGAGAGAGAGAGAGCGAGAGAGAGAGAGCAGAGTAAGCCTCTATAAATAAAGAAAAGGGTCGTGAGGACCTTCAAGCACAGCATTTACGTCCCGTAGAGGGAAACATATAGTCATATCTTCAGACAAGACAAAGTGAGGATAAAATACGAGCTGAAGTAGCAAAACGAAGGAAGTATGGGGAAAAACGGGGTGCGTTCAGGGAAGATGTGGGGGAAAACGAACGCGAGCGGCTCGGCCCCACGAGCAATCGCGACCAGCGAAACGGCACAGACAGACGCACAACGTGGTGAGTGGGAGAAGTGGGCGGGACACCGACGCTGCTGACCTTTTTGGAAAGGGGGCCCGAGGGGAGGGGCTGATGACGCATTGGGGCGAGACGGTGGGGCGGCAACGGCGGCGTCACCGCGGGCACGCGCCGCGGCCGCTCGGACCGCCGCGCCGCCACCCCCCCGGTGCAAATTCCCTTCTGGTTCGGCCCGAGAAAGCGGCGACCCCCCCCCCATCGCAAGGGCCGTCTCCGGTGGCTGAAAGAAGCGGGACATCGGATGTATGGTCAAAATATGCATACAGGCACAGAGGTCCACAGGGCATTCGGCATAAAACGAAATGTTAATCGAATCAAAGTGACATTTCATTGTCATTATCATTTCACACACACACACACACACACACAATTGAATAAAAGCCGACACTGTCTGGCACTAATGAGCTTTCATCAGAGTATGGTCATAACTTCCATCTCGGGCTTTTTTTTTTTTTTTTTAAACCATGACATTTCTTGAGCGAATTTGACTCGGTCGCTTTGAGGAGTTGAGGAAGAGACTAAAAAGTCTGTTCCTCGATCATTTGCTTCCCTGGGCGGCAACCGGAATTTCGGCGGGGCTCCCTATCTGACGATCGCCAGGTGCCACGACTTCAGGTTCTAACGGGATAAGGAAATCGGCTCGACTTGGAAAGCACTGAGAGGAACTCCCGAACTGATGTGTAAAAAAAAAAAAAAAAACATACCTATTACGCATACAGAGCAGTCAGGTTCTTCTGGAAATAAATGTAAATAAGAGAATTCAATGACGAAAAGACAAAAAAAGCATGGATTTGACTTGATGTCACAAGTGGACAATTTTGTGGATATCTCTAAGTATGAGGGGCGGGGGGGGGGGGGGGGGGGGGGGGGGGGCCGAGAGAGAGATGTCACGGGCACGACAGAGCTTCCGTGCGGCAACGTCATGAACGCGCAGACTGACGCGACTGACAGCTGGCACCGAGAGGAGAGGGATGGAGGGGTGGGACA
>JAFBJU010000580.1:301737-313024 GCA_016785305.1 Colistium nudipinnis
CTCGCGAACGGCCCGGGCCCCCGGCTTTTCCGGCTGCCGGCCGATGTGCCCCCACAGATTGGCGCGGCAGCTTCTGCGGGAGGTCGCCCCCCTTGCTGGCAGCGCGCGCGGGGCCCCGTATCCCTCCATCTCGCCATTTCTTGGGTAATCAGTGGCGCTGGGGGGAAGGGAAGATGAAAAAAAACGGAAAAACGTCAGCACGAAGGGAGCTGCTGCGAAAGAAGAAGAAGAAGAAAAAAAAAAGAAAGAAACGGCATCGGAAACTGGACCCAGTGGCGGCTTCAAATAAAAGCCGGGATTGAGAGAGCTTGTTTAGAAGTGGAGAGGGAGAGGGCGGAGGGGGGGGGGGGAAGCAATAAAGAGTGTGGACGAGTGAAGGTGAGAGGTTGGCAGCCCCGTGCCTCGTTAAATAAAAAAAAGCGTCCAGAGTCGGGAGGCAGATGCTGAAGCTTCAATGGGGGTTTCGAGCAGAGGACCACAGATCAAAAGACAAAGTCCGCGTGACCTTTTAGGCAGCATCCCCTGCGGACCCACACAGACACCCGCACGCACGCACACCCGCACGCACGCACACACACACACACACACACACACACACACACACGGCGAGTGCCCCTGAGGCTTACGCTCCATCCTCTGTACTGGCCTCTTGTCCTCGCTGGGCTTCCTGAGGGCGACGCCGCGGGCCCCTTCCATTTGGGCCGCGCGCGGTATATTACCTGCGCCCGAAAAAAAAAACCCGATACATGTCGGACGAAAAAATAAAAACCGCCGATCAAGGAAGGCCATACGCAGGTCTGTCGTCTCAGGTGAGCGCCGAGGGTTTTCGTGCCAGCCAAGTGCAAAAGTAGGGACTGCGTAAAAGAGTGAAGGGTGTCGAGGGAGCGGCACTTTTTTTTTTTTTTTTTTTCCCCAAGCTGAGAGACAGCTGAGCACAGGGCCAATCAGTGGGTCCCCCCCCCCCGCACGCCTCCGTGATGTATGCGAGCGTCCACAAACGCGGTATAGGCGTGTGCGCGTGTGCCTGCTTGGCCTACATCAGCCTGAGGTGACGCGCTTTACATGACTGCTCATTCCGACACGGGGGGTAAAACCGCGCACACCCGGGAGCCGTCATGTAAGCCCGTGTTCTCCGTTTATATGCATACGTGTGCTCGAAACCCTACCCCCGCCCCCAACTGCCGTCGGGCCCCCCCCCCCCCCCCCCCCAACCCCGCGAAGGGGGGGGGGGGGGGGGCACATCGGTGTTGCCCATTCTGAAAAGTTGAGAAAGCAAGTTGCTAAATAGTGCTATAGTGCAATATTAAAAGAATGTATATAAAAAAAAATATATAAATAAATAAAAAAGGGAATTTAGAGGATTTCTGTCGCGATTAGCCAACCTTCGTCTGACTATCCGGCGCGCCGTGGTGCCGCGTCGGGGCGAGGGGGCTGTGATTGCGGGCGTGCGTTTTTCGTTGTGTTTTTTTGCTCTCCGCGTACGACGGGGGCCGCGCGCCAGTGCCATTCCGTACACTGATTGAGATCATTAGCATGAGAATTGAACCGTCACAGCGCCGCCTGATTGTGTACCCTTTGCCCATTCGACCCGTCCGTCGCCATTTACCGTCCCGGCTCGGCCAACAAAAACGGAGAGCCCCCCTTCGGCTGGGCGCCGCGGAAGAGCCCGCCGGAACGGCGGAGGCGGCCGCGACCCTTTGCATCGTGGCGCGCGCTCGCATTTCCAGAGGGACGGGATCTGCACAAAAAAAAAAACTACATGTGAAGGGGGAAACGGACGCCTACCCCAAACTAAGGGTGGGCCGTGCCTACTTAGTTTGGGGTGGGCGTACCCGCAGTGGCCCCCCCGTCGGAGAGGGAGGGGTCCGAATGGCTTTGTTCAGGCTGTTTGCGGGGCCTGGCGCGGCTTGTCGAGTACCTATTTGGCTTTCATTCTGACTAATGGAAATGTCAAAAACGATGTTATTTTTCAAACATTTCAATGGCTGGCCACCTCGACTGCATGTGAGCCTGGAAACGGGCACGGGGGTCTCGACAGGGTATCACAACATCCCATAAAAGTCCCAATAAATCCGCGCGGGCAGCCAGTGGCCGCTGAGAGTGGGGAAACCAGCCGCCAGGCCTGGCGGAGCGAACGTCCGAGCGGCTTCGGGAGCTTATGTAAATGAAGGTGGTCGACATGTGTGGCTAATTAACGCGTACCGCGAGGAGACCCCTACACACCGTCCTCGTGTGAGTCACATGTCGTCGTTTTTTTTTTTGTACGAACAACTGCTTTGCGTAGTGTTGTCTGACTCGTCGGCTTATCTGTGACTGAAGGACCCACCTGTGAGGCCGGCGAGGTACAAGCGTATGCTGGCGGCGTGGCTGTCCCCGGCGTTCTTTTCCCAGTGGGTGCGCGGTGGGCGACCGGGGGGGGCCGGGGGGGCGCAAACGGGCCAGTGCCGCCCCGGCAACGGGCGGAGGTCACGCTGCACAGCGCCGGGCCGCGTCGCATGTCTCCTCTGCGGATGGGCCAGCTGCCGCGCCACCTGTCCTGCGTGAAAGAGAGGAGCAGACGGGAATGAATCACTGTAGTGGCGGTGAGACATTCAAAAAAAAAAAAAAAAAAAAGAAAAGGGGGACACGGGGGATTAGGAAAAATGACCCACAAAAACACATGAAATTGATCCATTAGAAGCGAGGAAAGGCCAACACACGGAAATGTACGTCGAGCGGAGGAGAAAAAGGGGAGAGGAATTAGGGGGGTATTCGAAAGGCACACGGGGCCATAGTCGGGATGCAAAAAATCCTCGGGGGGGGGGAACATGCGGAGACACTCCGAAAGACATGATTAAAATCGTGGCATTCACTGCCTCTCTCTTGTGTCCTCTCGAAAGGCGGAAGGACCTGAAACGCTCGATGTTTTCATTCGTTCCTGTGGGCCTCTTTGGAATGCGGCTCACTTGGTATTCAGGGACATCATTACCGAAATCTACAAAAGCTCTTATCAGTTACAATATGGCATCGGGCCGTGCGCGCACGCGCGCACGTGCACGCGCGCCCGCCATTTAACAAGGCTTAGCCGCAATCTCTGCTTCGCGTCCCCTTGGCTCCTGAGGAGAGTGGGCAGTCCAGCCGTTTTCTTCTTCTTCTTCTTTTTTTTCCCTTTTTTACATCGTTTTTTGACATTTCCATTAGTCAGAATGGAAGCCGAATAGGTACCCGACAAGCCGCGCCAGGCCCCGCAAACAGCCTGAACAAAGCCATTCGGACCCCTCCCTCTCCGACGGGGGGGGGCCACTGCGGGTACGCCCACCCCAAACTAAGTAGGCACGGCCCACCCTTCGTTTGGGGTAGGTGTCCGTTTCCCCCCTTTTTTTTTTTTAAACGCGCTGGCTGCACGAACCCATCGGGCAGCCCTCCCCCCGGGGGAGGGGGGGGGGGCAATGTCAGAACATCCATTAAAGGGCTCAATGGGGCACAACTCTTTCATTAAGGGCTCCATAACACATGTCACACAAGTGCTCAGCCGTTATCTGTCGCAGGGGCACCCAGCGCTTCGCAGTTGGAGAGGAGTGGAGCCGGGGGGCAGCCGGGAGGGCAGGAAGGACACTCCCCCCCCCCCCCCCCCCCTGCTGCCGTAGTCGAGGTCCCCCCCCCCCCTCCCCCCTGCTGCCGTAGTCGAGGTGGAGGTGAACTCCAAAGGTTTCCACGTTGCGTCCTTCATCCACAGGGCCTTGGTTACACAAGGCCGGCAAAATCAGCAGCATGCGGGGGACAAGGGGGACAAGGGGAAGTGATGCCACAATGTCACGGTGCTCCCGTACACCCCAAGAGAAATGGCAGGGGGGGGGAAAAAAAAAAAAGAAGGTTGGTGCAATTACATACGGTGGCATGTACTCCCCAATTAGAACAATGTATGTCATAATTGGGAAAGGCTGTGGTCTAACTCTATGAAGCCTGCGCCCCCCCCCGCCCCTTCCCCCGCTACCCCCCGGCCCACCTGGCCCCGGACCTCACCGGCGACTTAAACGCGCGAGCAGGTGGCGCCCGAGCTACCTCCGATATTGCCCCAATGATATCACTATGCAGATTATACAGGGAGCTGTCATGTCCAATAATACAAACAGGCAGGTACGGCGAAAAACGTGCGTGTGCCGGTGTGCGACTGTGGGTGTGTGTGTGCGCCAGATCCCTGTCCACCCTCTGCAACTGTTATTTTGGAGGGGGGGGTACACGCGCGCATACACAAACACTTCAGGGTACGGGTCACCGCGCGTAAATGCCAGCGGCGTGCTCCCAGGCAGAGAGTGGTAATTAATTCCAGTAATTCAATTGATTAGAGGACGGTGACTGCGCCGGTGCGCCGGACGCACGCCAGCCGGGTCGCCACGTTCCGCAAATCTGGCTTTTCTCTCCGCCTTTTTTTTTTTTTCTTTTTTTTGGCTGCACGGCAGCTGGCTCGCATTCACGACTCCGTCAAAAGAGGGCGGCCAGGCGACACAGGTGGGCCGTTGCAAGAGAGACGCTGTTTAGGCTATCGCTGTTGTCTCGAAGGAGACAACGGATTTTTCACATGCCCCCACCATTTACAAAGCAGCGTGGTGAAGGAGGAAGCTCGCTTTCCTCCGTCGGGTTGAGAGATAAAAGGCACCCCAGTTGGCAGAGATGGAGAAAAAGAAACCAAATGATTGGGTCATACACACTTCACCCTCCACACCCGGCTACAAAACGAACTCATCTCGGGGGGGGGGCCCGGGGTCATTTGGTTCTCGCGAGATGGCAAAAAAAAAAAAAAAAAGCGAAATCAACCGACCGTTGAAGCAGTGGAGCTACAGCATTGAAAGGAACCGGAGCCGGACCAGAAGGCCGTCCTCGAATATGCCGCGTTCACCCCGGCTCCCAGCCGCGACACGATAACCACGATTAACCTGATTGGACAGTGGTGGGGGAAAAAAAAAAACAACAAAAAAACCCCGCGTCCCGACTCGAGCGATATACCAGTTCAAATATGGTCTGCAGCGTCGATAATGCAGTCCTAACCCTGCGGAGTGCCTGTCAGTGGTTGGGAGACCGTGACTATCAATTATGCGCCGCTGACAAGGTTCCCATTAACAAACTGATGGCTTTGCCAGGTTACCGGTGCACCCTTCTCACGGCAAGGTTTTTTTGGGGGGGGGGTTTTTTCGCATGCGAGCGCAGGCGGACACGCGGTGCCGCAACGCGGACGGAAAATAATCCGACGTGCCAATGAGGTACGGTAATGTGTCGAAGGACACCAGCTTTCATACTCACATCTGGTTCGCGTTGTCCGAACAATTTAGCCTCGCTTATTTTCCCCCGATAGTTTTTTTTTTTTTTTTTAGCACTATCGCTGCCTGTTGACAGTAGTCTGGCCTTCGGGGCTGATGTAATCAACTGTTGTGTGAAAGAGAAAAAATATGCACATCGACACTCCTAAAAAAAATAAAAAAAAGCAAAAAAACTCCCAGAGCGAATCACATAATTGCATAATTAGGCATTTTAGGGAAGAACGATGCAGGGCAATTACGTGACGCCTCGTCATCCTACAAGATTTGCTGGACACCACATCGAAACGGGGAAGAAAAAAAAAAAAAACATTCTCGGAGGTTAAGTTGTGCAAGAGTGCAGGAAAGGCGTGGACTTCCCCTTGTACTCGCGCAACCATGGGACGTAAAAAAAAAAAAAGAAGAAGAAAAACACACACTCGCGTTGAGATTCATTCGCACTTGATAAAGAACATTCACCGTGTGAACGTATGAATTTAGGGTGAAAGTGACTTTCCAACCCATTTAAAAAGGATGTATGTATGTATGTATGTATGTATGTATGTCCATGCATGCGGGTAGCCATCGTTGGGTGTTTACCTTCTGGTTGGGCCTCTTGTGGTCCACATGAGGGACGGGCCGTGGCGCGAGCGGTTGCGGCATACATCATCCTGACCACGGCGCCTGGGTCAGATTAAAAAGAGAGCAGATGCGATCTGAGCGGAAAAAGGTCAAAAACTTTAAAGAAAAAATAATAAATAAATGATAGGCTCGTCAAATCTCTGTTTACGATGCCATAGCTTGGCGTTTCCCCAAAGTAAATCTCAAAGGATTGCATAGTGCCATTATCGCCGACACAGCGGTTTAAAGATCCTGGCCGCCGCGCACGCACCTGAGCTCACGACAGCCTTTTTTCCGACCAAGTCCCGATCCGGAGATCGACAGCCGAGGCCTACGGGGAGCACGGTGAATAATTGGCGGGCAGAAAGAGCTGCAGGCGGGCGGAACACTCCGAGACAAGAGCAATAAAATGGCGAAGTCAACTGCTTCACGAACTATTTATCTTTCCGGAAGCGGCACGTCTTCGCCAAGAAATCCCACGCGACAGAGTGGTCCAAGGGTGGGAGAGGCACAAGGTTGACAGTGATCAATAAGATTACGGGCTACTGCAGGCAGCCTGCCTCAGGCCCATTGACTATCTGCTACTGCACAAGACGCTGGCGACAAAATAAAGCTACCGTGCGATATTAAGCCTTCAGTAGTTTCGGTGGGTTGCCAGGAAAAGGGCCTTATCGATAAGTTGTTGCGTGCACTTCTGCAGACCTGAAAGTAAAAAAAAATGTCACCCCGGGGGACAGTGCTGACATCGCTGGGAACTCCGCTCGCGTGACTCAAGGCGCCGCGTCGCGCCGGCAACGGGGTGGAGGCCGGCCAAGCGGCTCCCTCGCGGGCTGACGCCGTCTGACCTTTGACCAGCAGCTTAACCGCCACACCGTAATGACGAGTGTGTCCGAGGCGGTGCCTGGTGACGGGGCACAGACCCCGACCTTTAACACAGCCACGACTTCAACCTTTCAAAGCAGCACAAGCACATTAGGCCCCCTGGAATTAGGCAATTGCAAAGAAGTAGAAGCGACATATATTGGCATTAAAATACGGCGCCATGGGGCCCATTTTCTGTCACACCTGCGCACCTTCGAATACCGACAGATATTACGCTGGTCCTTAAAACGTTTTTTTTTAATTTTTTATTTTTTTATCAGAAAAACCTAAAAACCTATCCAGCCTGTGCGAAAAAAAAAGAAGGCTCACGGGCCAACCTTTCGCCCACCTGCGGAAAATGGCGCGTGTGTCAATACGTCATTTTGTCCCCCGACAGCAGAGGCGCTAGCAGAGGCTAACAGCGTAGTAGCCTCGTCCCTGTTCACAGGTCAACTCGGGGCAGCCGGCGCTCCTGAAAGAGACCTTTCCCCAACGTCTAATTTCGCTTAATCCAAGCCTCTTCGTTCATGAATATATATGTTTCCTCAAATTATACGGCGTCGTACAAAACGAACCAGGCTCGCTTTAATGAGCTAATTAGCTGCCGAGTCAACAGCAGTCCCAGGGAGGCACAACTCAGCCTCTGGGAGGAGAGGGCCCTGCGTGAACCCCCGCTAAAGTCATGTAAACACTTGTTAGTTTAATTGATGTCTGAAGGCCATTTTGCTTTTTAAATAGCGGGGAAAGTGGGTCTTCATTAAAACGGTAGCGAATGCATTACATCTCCTGTTGGCTTACGACGCGTGTAGGTTTGAATGCACAGCGGAGGGGGGGGGAAAAAAAAAAAAAAAAAAAAAAGGGTGCGAAGACATTGACAGTGTGTGTGTGTGTGTGTGTGTGTGTGGGTCTCCCAAATCGAACGCAACAAATATTATCTATTTTCCACATGTCGTGTCGTTTTTGCATCTCTTACTTCGGCTCTCCGTCGGCAGGTCGACCTCTCGTTGGGCGCGGCGGCCACTTTTCCCCCCGCCCCGACGCCCTCCACAGGCGCAACAGGGACGTCTCCTCGGGCGCACCGGAGTTGTCCAACACCTGAGACACGCTGCCTTTCCTTTTGGACACAAACAACACGAGAGTTAACCTTAAATGTCCTCCACGCCTTCCGGGTGCCAGAGGGCCGAGGAGAAGCTGCGCTTGCGACGGTGCCGTGTCACAGGCCAAGACACACTAAGAACAACAAAAAAAAAAAAACACAAGCTGCAGTGTCCAAAAAAATAAAAAAATAAATAAAACATGCACACAACCCCATTCCTGTCTGGCATTTACAGTTTGTGTGACTTCATTTGAAATTGTATTTCGTGTATCATTCGGCGGTTACCGATACACCGAGACCACGAGTCCTGCACAAATCCCTTTGGTCGTCATCGCTTTCACACTTCTTATTTATAGACTCACTTGAATATTATGATTTCCTTTTTAGCGCGACGGCATCCCTTTTTTTTTTTGTTTCGTTTCGTCTTGGGTTTTTCTGCACCCCCGCGCCACAGAAAATTCCTTCGCGGTGACTGCCACAATTAATTACTGCACAGAAATGTTTCCGAATTCCGATTCAAAGCCTCGACAGTGGGCACCGTGCCGCACACAAAAATTGCGGACAGGCCTCGGAAGCCGTCGCGGCCTTGTCCGAATTGGGCCCCCGGCTTTTCCTTCAGCGTAGGGGTGGACCTGCAAGTACGGTGACCTTTGCAAGTCTCTGCAGCAGCAAAAAAACCAAAAAAAACAAAGGGAGGCCTCTCCAGAGAGGCCATTGCAGCGGCTTTAGTCAGACATGAATGCGCGCGCCGAGCGGCACGCCGGCACACATGCACCCCGGCGTGTGCGGCGCTGTTGCCGAGCAGACCCGCGCAGAGGTCTAAATCCGGAACAGGGCTGCGGTGCCACCCAGCAGCTGTGTGTCCAGACGCCGCGACTTGGCACCCTAAGTGGGATGGTGTCGCGCACGTTCCTGTTTTATGCATCAAGTCGGGGGGGTGGGGGGGAGTACGAGCGGATCCCGGCCCAAATCCCCAACATGCAATTCTGTGTTTTGTGTCAACTCCCCCTGCATGGACAGCCAGTACAAAACAGGTTTTAAGCAATTCTAGTGTAAAAAAAAAAAAAAAGAAATGCTGCCGAGTAAGTAAGTAAGTATGCATTTTATACAAAAAAAAATGAAAAAGAAGAAAGGTAAAAATATATTTTAAAGTTAATAACTGCGGTTAATCCACTTGACCTATAGGTCCATCACGGCACTCAATGAAACAAGACGGATGTACAAATCGCAATCAGTGCCGCTTCGGTGTCGCCGCCCTCCCTGGGAAATTCTTCCCCTCTTTTGACAAGCGACGCCAGCCACGTTTGTTTCCATCAACAGGACACAGCGCCGCTGACCCCCGACGGCGCAAAGGGGTCAAACGGTTCCCCCCCCCCCCACCCCCGGTCTGCGCCGCGCCGTTGACACGCGTCCCGACGCATTGCGTCGGACCACCACCACCACATCACACACACACACACACACCCACAGTGCACGCACATAGATACCAAACTGCCCTTGTGTCGGACAGACAGGGAGGATTCGAGTGTCACCGTGAGCCTGTTCGATGAGCTTCTTTGTCGATGCATCTGTGAGTGTTGTGACAGTGCAACTTCTGCTTGCCAGCGCCTTTGTCAGTGCACTCTCGTTTGTCACTCTGCTTTGTGTTGACTTGATTATTGAGGCCTTGAATTCGAGCATTGCCTGGGTGCGCGACGCCGCGCGACGCCGCGCGCCCACGCGCGGGAGCGAAAAGCGGCAAAAGCGGCAGGTGCTGGAACCGTCAACTTTAGTAATGCCCCGTACGGTGTTGTCATTTGTGCCTGCCGCGTCGGCGGGTTGTTGAGGTACGGCGGTGTCGGCGTCAGTCACTGAGAGACTGTGCAGTGTCAGCCTTTGACAGCCAGACAATGTCTGACGCGCTTGTGTGCCACGGCGAATGCCAATGTCCTGACGAAGGAAAAAAAAAACCTGTGTGACGTCTGCGAGAGCGAGAGTGTCAGGGACGGAGAGAATACAGGAGGGGGGGGGGAAGAGGAGGGTCGGGCGGGTTGTGCGACAGTTCATCGCGGAGGGCCTCTCCGTCACGCAACTGTTTCTGGAATCAAAAAGAAAAAAAACACACACGATGGGCTGACTCGTGGCCGACCCGCGCGGAGGTGTCCCGCAAGGCACGTGCTGCCGGAGCACCGATCAAATATACCCGCAAAGACACCGAACAACGAAGGCGGGAGAGCGCATTTTTTTAAAATGTCACCATGCTCTCTCGATGCCCCGAGTGAGAGACACACACACACACTTCCAGACCCTCGGGCCGGGCGCCAAGGTGAACGCGCAAACACAAACCCCCTCGGTCTCCAATCGTCAACTTTTTTTTTGGTTTTCTGAGGGGGAGCTTTTCCTCCACCATAACGTTTATTTACTTATCTCAAGAACATATTGTGACGGGAAGGAACCCTGACAGTTGCCCTTGTTGCGAAGCTGGCAGAACAAAGTGGGCGACAGGCAGAGAGAGAGAGAGAGAGAGAGAGAGGAGACGAAGGGAGGAAGCAGAGGATGAATAATTTAAAGAGTGATGCCCCGTGACCTCGGCACCCCTTTGTTTTGCCTGATATGAATTCCGCAGATAGGCGCCGTCCTGACAGGTAGTTTATCCTCCCGTGGCAGGAGGGGGGGGAGGGGGGGGGGGGGGGGGCGGTGGGGGGGGGGGGGGGGGGGGGGGGGGGGGGGGGGGGGGGGGGGAGAGCGAGGGGGTGGGCTTTGCACTGCAAACTTCAACTGGCGGCGGCGGAGACGTCTTTCACCTGCCGGCGAATTTTTTTTTTAAAAAGACGTCGGGGGCTAAATGGGAACGCCGCCTGGGGTTTTCTTTTTTTTGGGGGGGGGGGTCTTGGAAAAACCTCAGTGTTTCGCGGCGCGCCGCGCCAATGCCACTTTGCTCCCCGAAACCACGCGACCGCCATAATCCGTGTAGCGCGTCTGCTTTTCTGCCTCACAGCGGAGATGTGCACGCGGCGGGGACTTACACTGGATCACGTCGGCTTAGGCCTGAACATGAAATAAGTAGACATTACGTGTGGCGCTCCCATTCCGGCGCGTTGCATGCAAACCGTCCCCTCCACACACACACGGGCACACACACACACACACACACACACACACAGACACGAACGCCACCTCCTGCTCTAATGCAATTCTATTGTCCTCATCCATTATTCCCCCGCTCTCCCACTCTCCTCCCGCTACCACTACATCACTGTCCTCCGCACGCCCCATCCGTCATCGGCGCCGCGTGCCGCCGTCTTCAACCCCCCTCGTCGCTCCCGACTCGTGTCGGTTTTTTGCTTGCCCTGCCGCGCGACGCGATCGTTTCGAGGTCTCTCGCTCCCTGTCTAACGGGGAAACCGAAACAGCCTTAAAGTGTCTGACGCGCAACAAAAAGACAAAATGTGTGTATGGG